>JAXIVH010000352.1:132782-135765 GCA_036785325.1 Urophycis tenuis | reverse complement strand
AATCTCAATGATGCAATCTCAATGATGCAGCAGGATGTCAGCACAATGCTTTTCCTTAAGGCGCACAAAACAAAACAAACAATAACAAACTGCTTTATTTCCAACCGGGGCGACAGTGGAAAACAATGCGAAGTGCGAGATGATAATGCTGATGATGGCTTAACCCGTCGCGCCGTAGCCCTAGAACGGCACAGCGTGAGACCGTCTGACGCTCAGACCGAGACGGGGCGCTGGCCACGCCCGCTTTATTACCGCTGCTGTCAAGGCAACAACCCTGACAGCGGGGCTAGGCTTGAGTCCATCTCGCTCAGCGCTCGGCGCTGCCTCCGTAATGAGCGTGTTATCTCATCTTGATTTCAATTAGAGCAAAGCGCTGATCTAGACAGCTGCTGTTTAACAGCGGGCACCTAAGGATTCCTCGCAGCACTTATCGCAAGGGGAGATAACTGAGACAAACCCGATTGTTTTCCGTGACCAGTTGTTAAGAGTTTGTGGTTTGAAACTGTTTGCGCGGAAATCTATTGGTTATGCCTATCCCGCGGCGAGGGAAGTTACGCGATATGATCGCTCAGATGAGATAATGGCTGTCAAGCATGGAGAATATCTCCAGAGGTAAACGCTGTATTTTTGACGTAAGCAGGCTTCAGAAGGAAGGAAACTGTTTTTGGTTAACACCTGAAACTGTGACATGTGATTTGGCCTATAATTATGTTCAGCGAAAAAAATAAATGTCCCTGAAATTAATCATTTGCACATTTTATTGTGGTGCACTTGCATCATTCAGACTACTCTCATGGTTAAGCCTTAAAAGGTTCACACCGAGCGTTGAAAATGGGCACTGCAGTCTAAGTCCACGCTGGAGAGAGTTGTCTCCGTCCACCCCCTCTGCCCACTCAGAGCCCACGCTGGTTGCCAGGTTGAGGACACTGAGCGAACACCAGCACAAGAGAAGCCGAGGGCAACGTTGTATTTTGGTACGAGTGCAATTATTCTATTTTGACAACGACAGGCGTTCCACACTGTAAGTTGAACAGCTAATGTGTACGTTTGCAATTTATTGCTCGCAAATTGTGAACCGGCCCATGTGGCTTCCATCTTGGAAGTGCTTCTGGGCTCTAAGCTGTCTCCATTGTTCAACATTTACCTGTGTTGGAGTCACGGGGTCATGCAACGTTTTGGAAAGAGGAACAGGCTTGTTCGGCTGAGCAGAATCTCAGTTGATGCAGTACGTTCGCTTGCCTCCATGGCTGCGGCACCCTGTGTTTGTGTGCTAATCTGTTTCATATCTGGCAACCTGGTGTACTCTGTGAATCCCCTCACACAGGCCAAAACATACACAGCGCTGCGACCCGGAGCGGAGAGGGGGACATGCGTGTTGTCACGCTGTTGTCTTGAGAATCCAGCGTGTCCACAAACATGTTTCCTACATCTCTGATGACATGTCATGGTCCTTTATGAGGGAGTACAGTACATGTGTCAGATGTTAGATTTGGTCAATTACAGAAGTAGTCCTCCACACAATAGGGGGCAGCATATTACCATGAACGCTGTTATATTCCTATAACAAAATTCCTTAAAACACAAAAAGCGCCTCCAACAGCAATGTCTAATTGAAACGTTTATAAAGAATGGCTGACCATTCTCATTGATTACCCCCCCCCTATTGTAAGACACAAGGAAATCCACACATGTGCGTCAATCAATAGTGCTCAATCAGTGCTCTGTTAGCTGTCAAACAAGGTGACTAAGTATGATAGTAATACTCCTCTTGGCAGCGCTGCTTATTCACCCTCTCATGTTGGGCTGAGGGCAGCCTGGACGCTGCAGTCAGTCGCTACTGACAGTAACCTCTTGACAGTGTTGGCACAAGACGGTGTGGGCCGGAGCTAGCTCTGCTAACGACCAACCAACGTAACACAATACATAGACGTTGTTGACATGAGACCCAAACTGTCATTTATCATTTCTAGATTTGAATAAATTCCGCCAAATTCAAGGAAGAAAAAATCTGTATATTTATAAATATATATATATATATATATATATATATATACTTGCGAGATGAGCCAAACTGACCCTTGGGTGACATGCCAGTGTGAAACTCCATGGACACATGGCTTTGGGGCGGACAGTCTAAGAAAAGCCCGGAATGAAATGCAGCATGCCCCGAAGAGCCCGCTGCTCTAATCTGTGCATTGTGAAGCCCAGAGACCAGTGAGTCAGATTCACGTCACTTTTTGTTTGGGTTCCTTTGCCTGTTTGTTTGTTTTCCCCGTTTTTTTTTTTTGGGGGGGGGCTTTTTTCATCCGCAAATTCCTCCTCCTGCTTCCTCTTCCTCGCCTTAAGGAGATGACTGGGGTTTTTCTCTGCAGTTTAGCTCCGTATTCAACTGGAGTGGGCGGGATACGGGGGGGGGGGGGGGGGGGGGGGAGTACTTTAATCACTTGTATAAATATTTGCCTTCACTGAAGGGGCTGACCCTTTATAAGAACGGCCTATTACCTCGCCCCGGGTCACCCCGCTGGCCCTCGCCACTCATCTCCACGCCAGCTTATTTACCTCTGTCAGCTCCAGCCCATGCAGCGCCACTCCGCCAAGCAGCCCACAGACATTAGCATGAGGCGCAGTCCTGACGCCCATGCGGCTTTGTACCCGGGCTTTGTTCTGAACGCTCTGCTGAGACGAGGAGGAGCTGAGATGGAGGAGGTGCAGGAGGAGGAGGAGGAGAGGTGTGTGTGTGTGTGTGTGGGGGGGGGGGGGGGTCTACAGGGAGACTGGCGAGTGAAGTTGTGCTCCTACCCTCTAATGGTTTGACAAGGAGAAATAAATTGATCAAAGCATTAGACACCATGCCGACCTCTAGCCTGCCTCATGTAAGTGGCCATCAGTCCAAACACTCACGCACATGCGTGTGTGTGTGTGTGTGTGTGTCTGTGTGTGTGTGTCAAGGCTTGATTTGGGTAGAGAGACTTCATCTGTGCGA
>JAXIVH010000352.1:115282-120282 GCA_036785325.1 Urophycis tenuis | reverse complement strand
AAGAAAAATGTACCGGCCGAAGTCGGTGCATTAGTGTTTTCTTCCCCCTCCGGCGATAAGCTGTAGCTCTGCAACGTGCTGCGAACACAAACACACTCCGTCAATGCAGGTTCAACTACAGGGCCTTTTTTTGTCTTCTTTTTTTGTTGGCATCTACAAGGGGGAGTGGAACTGCTCCATAATGGATAGCTTTCTATTAGCACAGGGTGGCCAAGGGCTACCGCGGCTCAACAACTGCCAACAGAAAGAACTGTACGTAAGTGTAAGTGTGGAAGTTGCTAATTATGTCCCCGTTCAACTCAAACTGTGATTAGATAATTGTGTACATACCGTTCAAACAGAGCCAAGTGCCATACACAACATCGATATTACAAGGAATTATCAATTAAACACTGCGCAATAATAACGCAACCACATTTTTCTACACATAATCACCAAAATCGGTCAGTTCCGATGACACAAGCATCCTCCTGTACACGTGTTCTCCCTCTGATCCCTCCATTCTACACTCATTTATGAACACGGTGAAGCTGAGCGGTGAATAATCTCAAAGCACGAGGCGCTACAGGTGTGCTGGCATCTGCTCGCAATCTGTCCACGCACTGGCAAGCCCAGTGCCTAGTGCTCCATCCAGAGCACATTCACAGGAAAAGCTCTTTCATTAGGCAGAGTGGGGGGGGGGCCCTTTTTGTTCTATGATTATCAATCTCCAGCTAACAATACACTAACCGTCTTCCCCTGCACCTGCAGCGCTCAGCAATCCATATGCTATCCTCATAACAGCCATTAGCAGTCATTGCCGCCGCTGCATCCACGATGCTAAGCTTGCAGACGCTAACCACGAAGAGGCCCATGATGATGATGATGATGATGGTGGTAATAATGGTGGTGATGGTGGTGGTGATGGTGGTGGTGGTGATGATGGTGGTGATGGTGGAGGTGATGGTGGTGGTGGTGGTGGTGCTGATGCTGGAGGTGGTGGTGGAGGTGGTGGTGGAGGTGGTGGAGGTGGTGATGGTGATAGTGGTGGTGGTGGTGGTGGATGTGGTGGAGGTGAAGGTGGTGGAGGTGGTTGTGGTGGTGACGGTGGTGGTGGTGGTGGTGATGATGATGATGGTGGGGGTGGTGGTGGTGGTGTAGGTGTTGGTGGTGGTGGTGGTGGTGATGATGGTGGTGATGGCGGTGATGATGGTAGTGGTGGTGGTGATGATGGTAGTGGTGGTGGTGATGGTGGTGGTGATGGTAGTGGTGGTGGTGGTGGTGGTGATGATGATGACGGTGGTGATGGTAGTGGTGATGATGGTGGTGGTGGTGCTGGTGGTGGTGTTGGTGATGATGATGACGGTGGTGATGGTAGTGGTGATGATGGTGGTGGTGGTGGTGCTGGTGGTGGTGGTGGTGGTGGTGGTACTGGTGGTGGTGGTGGTGCTGGTGGTGCTGGTGGTGGTGGTGGTGGTGGTGGTGGTGCTGGTGGTGGTGGTGCTGGTGGTGGTATGCAGAGCTGTTTGCTAGATGTGGTAATTAGCAGTGCGGTGCAGCACAACAGCGTCCGCAGACGGCTTGCTAAGGAGTATAGCGTGCGGCGGCAGACCCTTATGTTATGCTAAGCAGAGCCCCCAGAACATCATTATCATCCTCCGTCTCCCGTTTCGCCTGCAGACTCATTTAATGCTTACATGTCACTTTCCTCGCTCCATACAGTCTAATCAGCTGATTATAACACACACACACACACAAACACACATATAGATACACACAGACACGTAGACACACAGATAAACACAGATTTACGTCTCAAGAAATGACGGCCTCGTCTCCCCGTTTTTTTTAGTCGAATGATGACTTGATTTTCGAGAGCAGCGCATCTCTTCTGAAAGAGACACTGAATAAAAATCAATCGACAGGAAATGACGTCCAATTACATGTGAAATATTTTTGCATTACAGTCCCGCAATTCAATATCCACCCACCAGCCGAGCATTTCAGGGCGACTGTGTATGTGCCACTCACGTCGGCGACCAAACCGAACCAAAAACACACTGTAACTGATTCAAAAGTGCAGACCCAAAAACAACAGTTTAGGTGCATTTCCAAGCAAGTTCATAATTACAGCAGTAGGCCTCCTGGAAAAAAAAGTTGTACTGTATAATACAATAGATTCCACAATCCACACACACACACACACACACACACACTCACTTTCATTGTGATGCCATCAATTACACTCTTTATTCCTCAATTGTGGCCTGGTAAATATTAATGAGGTTCCCATAATGAGGCTGAGTGGTCCGAATCACTCACTGTCCCTCAAGGCGGCCGTGCGCTGGACGAGTGCACACACACTTCATCTGATGAATAAAACCCAGCGCATTACACTCTGCCAGTCCACACACGTCTCCACAGACCTGTTGTGTCCACGTCCGCGGGGAGCGAGGAGAGATATAGAACATAATGTACAAGAAAGATGTTGTGTAAAGGCTACAGGTACTCCCCCCCCCCCCCCTCCCTCATACACACACACCCACTTATAAATGCAATCCTTTAGCTTTCTTTTTGTACTTTTCCGCTCTGACAAATTAAGATGAACCGCAGTCGCGGTCCCAGGTGAGTGCAGCGTGCTGGGTGTACAACGTACGGGGGGAACGCGCGTTAAGCGTTAGCGAGCACCGCCAGGCATTACACCAGACGTCGCTTTCTAAATTAGGTTTGTTTCCGACGCGGGGAAGGGGAACCGGCAGGAAGAGCGGGACTTATTTTAAAACCGAGGCGTTGGTTCTGGAGCCATCACTCAGACCCGTAAGCGGTGGCGGGCGGGGAACCGATGGAGATTAAAGACGGCTCCGGGTCCCAGGCGGACGCAAACGAGAGGCCGGACGCCGCGCACTAACACGCCAAGGCGGGCGGCGTTTAGAGGAACTCGCCTGCTGCTGTGTGCGTGCTGCTCAGGTGGGGTGCCTGTGCTGTGTGGGACACAGAGGAGGGGGGGGCGCACGTTTGACATTAACAAGACAAGAGCCTCAAGCCTTTTAATTACCAACTAATGATCGCTTGTTGTTACTCTACTTCTCTCTCAACACACACACACACACACTAGCACGCAGCATACACACCAAACACACACACACACACACAGACACACACACACACACACACACACACACACACACACACACACACACACACACACACACACACACACACACACACACATACACATAGACACACTCACACACACAGACACACACACACACACACACACACACACACACTCACACACAGAGTTGGTCTTTGACGGCGGCTCCAGACGTCTCACAGCGTCTGCACGTCGCTGTGGGTCAATCGTTTACACGGACAAAGCAAAACCTTTCAATTACCGGGCCGGGCCGAGCAGCCCGCTGCCCGAGTGGAGTGCAGGCCAGACGAGAAACAAGACGCTGAGGATCAGTGGAACTGTTACATTTCAAAAAAAGCTATTTCCCTAATTTGCTGAACAAGTTTGAAAAAAAAATATGGTAGAATCTGAGAGCCAATTAGTGTGGTTTTATTCTTTTTTTTGGGGGGGGGGGGGGGAGGGGGGAGCGAGAGAGAGAGAGAGAGAGAGAGAGAGGAACTGAGAAGTGTGTGTGTGTGTGTGTGTGTGTGTGTGTGTGCTATCAGCACGGTCAGGGGTGTGCAAGAGACCAAGCTTTTATGTGCGGGACCCCCATATCATGCCCACTCACACAATCTCATTAGCTCCCCGCGAGTGAGAGAGCACTCAGCTTACAGAAGAAGAGAAGAAAAAGAAACCAGAAGCAAGATAACCGAGAGTTTCCGTTATTGTCGCGTTTATCGACAGATTCCCTCCCTTTCAAGTGTCATGTGAAAAGGAGCAGACTGGCTAGTGATCCACTGCTATTTAGACACTCGGCTAATACACTGTGAAATTAGCACCCCCCTACCCCCTCACCCCCACCCCATGAAGTAAACCCTCATGCTCATAACTTTTGGACAAGAGCTTGTGTTGTAGTGCAGTGGGGCCACAGTGTGGCAGGGGCCACTTGATTCAGCATGTAATAGTGTATTAGGACCTGATCCCCTCTTGGAACTGTGGTGACCTCTCATTGCCCACAGCCCCCTAATGTGATAGCCTCCTCCGCAGACATGAAATGACTTTATCTGCTGGAACTTTCCGAATTCTGAAATTCAATCACTAAAAGCGCCCGTGTAATGCGTACTGTACACACACAGATGTACCCCAAATCTATGGTAGCGCACGCACGCACGCACACACACACACACACGCACACACATACACATACACGCGCGCGCGCGCGCACACAAACACACAAAAACACACACACACACACACACCCGCACACACACACAGGCGAGGGAGTTGAAGCAACCAGTGAACCATGAAAACATCTTCATCCATCCTCTCTGTTCCCATAGCAACGAGTGAAATCACATTCCTTTCACAACTTTGTTCTCCTTCAAGAATGTTACCATCTGCTAAAAACATATAGTCACTGAGAGAAGTTATGTGATGAATATTTTACAGGGCTTTGCCAGTGGCTGCAGGCAGAACGGTCCCCGGCCAGAAACGACTTCCCGAGAGACACAGGAAAACAGCCACACCGCAGAGGGAAGGTCTTTCTTCTGATGGGTTCTTTTCTTCCTCCAAGAGAGAAGTCTTTTAACAGACAAAGCATGACACCGTGCCACCACCAACCTACCTGTACGGTCTGCACCGACCGCTTTCTCTGTTTCATCCACACAGCTTGGAAGGCGCTGCCCACAGGTTTTTTTACACTTTCACCCAATTTCTTGGAAATAAATACGGCTTGGATGAAGCGATCCTCTCCATTGATCTGTTTGGGTTGAACACTTGACCCAACATCCCAAGCAGCCCAAAGACCTCCTCTACACCCCTGGTGAAGACACAGGGTGTCTTCATCGAGAACGTTAGCATTACATCAGCCACCCCACAACAACCACCCCAGAGGAAACAAAACATC
>JAXIVH010000352.1:107156-115082 GCA_036785325.1 Urophycis tenuis | reverse complement strand
CCTGCAGCAGGGATCAAGATAAAAGGATTAACTATGCCTCCACTAGTTTACCACATTTAGACTTTGCCAGGAAGGCCCCTCAAAATGAATAGATGGATTCTCCCCCTATCGCTCGCTCCACTGCGCCGATTCTGTCTCATTGTGGCTCTGTTGGTTTATCAATAATCATAGGTTTGTGTTTGTGTGTGTGTGTGTGTTTGTGTGTGCATGCATGTGTGTGTTCATGCAGACACACACACACACACACACACACACACACACACTCACACATGTATACATGTATGGTCAGTTCCAAATGTGGCCAGCATTTGATGTCTAATAATAATAATAATAATAATAATAATAATAATAATAATAATAGAATATAAAAATAGACCTCTTTTCTGTCTCTAAAATAAAATATTAATTCCTCAAAATTAATTTCTGAAATTCAAATCCTTCAGCCTCTTTTAATCTCAGATTAGCAATATTTATATTCTTAAACTCTCTAATCTGAGTCCACACCGTATTAGAATATTTTGGGGTAAAAATTGAGAGCAGTGTGGGAGGTAAAGCAGACAGTGGGACCCTTCATGTTGCTGAGGTGTGGCTGTAAGGCCGCAGCGTGCTGCAGTGCACGTGTGAGTGTTCAGATCCCGTGGCCCTCGTGACAATCTGATGCAGTGAACGGGCTGCACTTTAATTGCCGATGGGCTGTGATAGTCCCACACAAGATCGGCTCCCTTTGTCCCCGCGATTAGCAGCATCCAGAGATTTGCGTAGGTTTCTCCCAGAGAATTAGGGGGAATACAAATACTAATTGAGTATTTTGCCTCTTGTTTGTTGAATGCGGTCTTATACTGTCAGTGTTAGTGGTAGTTTGTTTATGGTGAGCAGTAACCGTTATCAAACCAGAGCACAGCATCACCCTTCCTGATCATACATTGACATAGGCAATAAAGAACAACACACTCGTGTCATATGTCATCATTTGCATAGAAATAAGACATTAGGCTGCTTTCCCCCACCAAACGGTAGGGTTCATTTGAGTTCTGACACGTGGAAAGGGCATAGAATCACATTAAAAATAATTGGGGGGGGAGGTGAGGGCTAGCTGGCAAATACATGTAGCTATGTAACATATTTTCATACTCATAAGTTTATAATTAGAACGGAACATTTTCTTTTCTTTTTTTCAGATACGTTGTTTTTGACTCACACGTTGTAAAGCAATAATAAGAAAGAAAAAAAAGCAAAACAAACACAATAAACAATACATTATAAAATACATCAATTTGCAACAACACATTTTGCAGTGGTGGTAAACAGGAGACTTGGTCTCTTGGTTTCTCTCCGTTAGTTTGCTGGTTGCACTTCACTTCCATTATCTCCTCCAAAACGCCCGGCGCCGGCCCGGTGGCGGCGCCCAGACACCTGGACCAGAGCGTGTGAGCCGCGCTCCCCCGGGATCAGCCCGCCATGCTTATCGCTCTGACCTGAATTTGGTTGACGACGGACAATTTTACAAACAGCCGGGGATCAATCAAAGCGCTACTTGAAATATGCCACCTGCCATTTTTACATTAGGAGGCATGCTGTTCAAAATGGCACATTTTCATCTGTGTTTGTGATTATTTACTTGGGGGGGAAAAGTTTGGTCGCCTCATGTGGGCCTCGAGTGCCAAGTGACACATCCCCCCCCTCCCCCCCCCCGCTCCTCCATCACCACCACCACCACCACCACCACCACCATCAGCACCACCACCACCTCCAGTTTCCCTAAGCGGGTATAGAGGCGAAGGGAGAGAGGGCGGGATTTACTTTAAGTTGTCTTCTGAGCCCTGCAGGCAATCATCAAGGGATTGATGGGTATAGTATTTATATACCTCCACCCCCCCAACACACCTCCAGGTTGTCAGTCGAGTAAACACTTTGTGCTGTGAAAAAAAGAAACAACGCTACCATTCACATTGACACCCTACACAAAATACCCTGGAAATGATTGTGGCACATATACCTTCCAGCCCCGGAACCCGCCCCCCCCCCCCCCTCCCCCCCCAGCCCTGAAGGTGGGCTGATTGGGGCTGGTTAAGCCCCGCCCACCCAGCTCCACCAGAGGTTCTGTCTGACACTTGAGAACACAGTCTGAAGTTGCTGGGCTCCCAGCAGGTGTCAGTGTTACATAATGGGGAGAACATTCCTAAACCTGCTCAGATGACGACCTGCGACGTCTCTCTCTCTCTCCCTCTCTCTCTCTCTTTTCGAGAGGGCGATTTTGTGTCTGTGACTGTTTCCCAGAGCTACTTGAGCTTTACAATGGTGCTTGTGGTTGGAAGGAGAGGCTCGATAAAGCTTTGTTTGTTTGAAAGAGTTGACGGCCGCCCTGGACTCAAACAGGTCCCATCACCGCCAGCGCTGACGTTCTGTTGTCGATTCACATTTCTTTCATTTCACAAGTGAATAATGACGCTTTTTTTCTCACAAATAACATTGCAATTGGGCCAATTATGACTCTGTGATTACAGCGGCGCTGACCTCCGTCCGTCAAGCTGTTTTGCGGCGGCGGCGTGGATTTGCAATAAGTTGCCTACAAAGCCATGCGACTGTTTTTCAATTTCTCCTTTCTTCTCTCGGCGGCGGCCTCTCATGCGGCGTGTGTCCGTGGCTGAGCGGCGCTCTCATTACCAGGAGAAAAGACCCCGCCCTGACCCCTCCTCGCCGCACCATCGCAAATGGAAATGAACCAAAGGCCCGCTGTTGGGGAGTGAAACACACACAAACCGGGGGGGTCAGGACCCGGGGGGCTGGCGGTCCTCCTGGAGCAGGGCCGGGGGGCCGCTGGGTCGCCGCGGGGCCGACCGCGGAGCCCTAGCATACGCTGCGCCGCGGCAAACTGTTGAGTTGTGGGTCCGGAGAACATACATTACCGTCCACATTATGCCGGATAATTAGCTTGTTGTGAGCCATTAATTCTGTCAGGTGAAGGGTGGGTGCAGAGAGGGGTGGGGGGGCGGGGGGATAAATAACGCGGGCCGCGGCCTCAGCGTGACGTGGCGGTAACGAATGGCGTCTCTCCGGCGGTTGGCTTCAACTCTTCTAATTGGCCTCATTGCAGATGAAATATTAAACGGCCCCGGTCTCGGCTATTAATGCTGACTGTTATGGATGGGCTGCTGTTGTAGTTAATACAGCGGCTCAGTTGTCCCTTTTTGTGCCGCCGCAGTGTTCTGTCTGCCGGTGATGTATGGCGCGAGGCGCGGGCCCACTGCTAACACAATGGGGGCTTCAGCACCAAACTCCCTGGCAACACGCCAGCAGCGGGCAGGGGAGACGGCGGCCGTGGTGCTGATGGTGGTGCTGATGGTGGTGCTGGTGGTGCTGGTGGTGCTGGTGCTGATGGTGGTGCTGATGGTGCTGGTGGTGGTGCTGGTGGTGGTGGTGGTGGTGGTGCTGGTGGTGGAGGTGGAGGGGAGGAGGTGGTGGTGGTGCTGGTGCTGGTGGTGGAGGTGGTGGTGCTGGTGGTGGAGTTGGTGGTGGTGGTGGTGGTGGTGGTGGGGTTGTTGTGTAGAGGGGTTTTCATCCACGCTGTAGACTCTATGAGGAGTAGGGGGTGAGGAGTGGGAGTGTAGGGAGGAGATGTTTGGATGTTTTGTTTCCTCTGGGGTGGTTGTTGTGGGGTGGCTGATGTAATGCTAACGTTCTCGATGAAGACACCCTGTGTCTTCACCAGGGGTGTAGAGGAGGTCTTTGGGCTGCTTGGGATGTTGGGTCAAGTGTTCAACCCAAACAGATCAATGGAGAGGATCGCTTCATCCAAGCCGTATTTATTTCCAAGAAATTGGGTGAAAGTGTAAAAAAACCTGTGGGCAGCGCCTTCCAAGCTGTGTGGATGAAACAGAGAAAGCGGTCGGTGCAGACCGTACAGGTAGGTTGGTGGTGGCACGGTGTCATGCTTTGTCTGTTAAAAGACTTCTCTCTTGGAGGAAGAAAAGAACCCATCAGAAGAAAGACCTTCCCTCTGCGGTGTGGCTGTTTTCCTGTGTCTCTCGGGAAGTCGTTTCTGGCCGGGGACCGTTCTGCCTGCAGCCACTGGCAAAGCCCTGTAAAATATTCATCACATAACTTCTCTCAGTGACTATATGTTTTTAGCAGATGGTAACATTCTTGAAGGAGAACAAAGTTGTGAAAGGAATGTGATTTTACTCGTTGCTATGGGAACAGAGAGGATGGATGAAGATGTTTTCATGGTTCACTGGTTGCTTCAACTCCCTCGCCTGTGTGTGTGTGCGGGTGTGTGTGTGTGTGTGTGTTTTTGTGTGTTTGTGTGCGCGCGCGCGCGCGTGTATGTGTATGTGTGTGCGTGTGTGTGTGTGTGTGCGTGCGTGCGTGCGCTACCATAGATTTGGGGTACATCTGTGTGTGTACAGTACGCATTACACGGGCGCTTTTAGTGATTGAATTTCAGAATTCGGAAAGTTCCAGCAGATAAAGTCATTTCATGTCTGCGGAGGAGGCTATCACATTAGGGGGCTGTGGGCAATGAGAGGTCACCACAGTTCCAAGAGGGGATCAGGTCCTAATACACTATTACATGCTGAATCAAGTGGCCCCTGCCACACTGTGGCCCCACTGCACTACAACACAAGCTCTTGTCCAAAAGTTATGAGCATGAGGGTTTACTTCATGGGGTGGGGGTGAGGGGGTAGGGGGGTGCTAATTTCACAGTGTATTAGCCGAGTGTCTAAATAGCAGTGGATCACTAGCCAGTCTGCTCCTTTTCACATGACACTTGAAAGGGAGGGAATCTGTCGATAAACGCGACAATAACGGAAACTCTCGGTTATCTTGCTTCTGGTTTCTTTTTCTTCTCTTCTTCTGTAAGCTGAGTGCTCTCTCACTCGCGGGGAGCTAATGAGATTGTGTGAGTGGGCATGATATGGGGGTCCCGCACATAAAAGCTTGGTCTCTTGCACACCCCTGACCGTGCTGATAGCACACACACACACACACACACACACACACACACACACTTCTCAGTTCCTCTCTCTCTCTCTCTCTCTCTCTCTCGCTCCCCCCTCCCCCCCCCCAAAAAAAAAAGAATAAAACCACACTAATTGGCTCTCAGATTCTACCATATTTTTTTTTCAAACTTGTTCAGCAAATTAGGGAAATAGCTTTTTTTGAAATGTAACAGTTCCACTGATCCTCAGCGTCTTGTTTCTCGTCTGGCCTGCACTCCACTCGGGCAGCGGGCTGCTCGGCCCGGCCCGGTAATTGAAAGGTTTTGCTTTGTCCGTGTAAACGATTGACCCACAGCGACGTGCAGACGCTGTGAGACGTCTGGAGCCGCCGTCAAAGACCAACTCTGTGTGTGTGTGTGTGTGTGTGTCTGTGTGTGTGAGTGTGTCTATGTGTAGTGTGTGTGTGTGTGTGTGTGTGTGTGTGTGTGTGTGTGTGTGTGTGTGTGTGTGTGTGTGTGTGTGTGTGTGTGTGTGTGTGTGTCTGTGTGTGTGTGTGTGTGTTTGGTGTGTATGCTGCGTGCTAGTGTGTGTGTGTGTGTGTTGAGAGAGAAGTAGAGTAACAACAAGCGATCATTAGTTGGTAATTAAAAGGCTTGAGGCTCTTGTCTTGTTAATGTCAAACGTGCGCCCCCCCCTCCTCTGTGTCCCACACAGCACAGGCACCCCACCTGAGCAGCACGCACACAGCAGCAGGCGAGTTCCTCTAAACGCCGCCCGCCTTGGCGTGTTAGTGCGCGGCGTCCGGCCTCTCGTTTGCGTCCGCCTGGGACCCGGAGCCGTCTTTAATCTCCATCGGTTCCCCGCCCGCCACCGCTTACGGGTCTGAGTGATGGCTCCAGAACCAACGCCTCGGTTTTAAAATAAGTCCCGCTCTTCCTGCCGGTTCCCCTTCCCCGCGTCGGAAACAAACCTAATTTAGAAAGCGACGTCTGGTGTAATGCCTGGCGGTGCTCGCTAACGCTTAACGCGCGTTCCCCCCGTACGTTGTACACCCAGCACGCTGCACTCACCTGGGACCGCGACTGCGGTTCATCTTAATTTGTCAGAGCGGAAAAGTACAAAAAGAAAGCTAAAGGATTGCATTTATAAGTGGGTGTGTGTGTATGAGGGAGGGGGGGGGGGGGGAGTACCTGTAGCCTTTACACAACATCTTTCTTGTACATTATGTTCTATATCTCTCCTCGCTCCCCGCGGACGTGGACACAACAGGTCTGTGGAGACGTGTGTGGACTGGCAGAGTGTAATGCGCTGGGTTTTATTCATCAGATGAAGTGTGTGTGCACTCGTCCAGCGCACGGCCGCCTTGAGGGACAGTGAGTGATTCGGACCACTCAGCCTCATTATGGGAACCTCATTAATATTTACCAGGCCACAATTGAGGAATAAAGAGTGTAATTGATGGCATCACAATGAAAGTGAGTGTGTGTGTGTGTGTGTGTGTGTGTGGATTGTGGAATCTATTGTATTATACAGTACAACTTTTTTTTCCAGGAGGCCTACTGCTGTAATTATGAACTTGCTTGGAAATGCACCTAAACTGTTGTTTTTGGGTCTGCACTTTTGAATCAGTTACAGTGTGTTTTTGGTTCGGTTTGGTCGCCGACGTGAGTGGCACATACACAGTCGCCCTGAAATGCTCGGCTGGTGGGTGGATATTGAATTGCGGGACTGTAATGCAAAAATATTTCACATGTAATTGGACGTCATTTCCTGTCGATTGATTTTTATTCAGTGTCTCTTTCAGAAGCGATGCGCTGCTCTCGAAAATCAAGTCATCATTCGACTAAAAAAAACGGGGAGACGAGGCCGTCATTTCTTGAGACGTAAATCTGTGTTTATCTGTGTGTCTACGTGTCTGTGTGTATCTATATGTGTGTTTGTGTGTGTGTGTGTTATAATCAGCTGATTAGACTGTATGGAGCGAGGAAAGTGACATGTAAGCATTAAATGAGTCTGCAGGCGAAACGGGAGACGGAGGATGATAATGATGTTCTGGGGGCTCTGCTTAGCATAACATAAGGGTCTGCCGCCGCACGCTATACTCCTTAGCAAGCCGTCTGCGGACGCTGTTGTGCTGCACCGCACTGCTAATTACCACATCTAGCCAACAGCTCTGCATACCACCACCAGCACCACCACCACCAGCACCACCACCACCACCACCACCACCACCACCAGCACCACCAGAACCACCAGCACCACCACCACCACCATCATCACCACTACCATCACCACCGTCATCATCATCACCAACACCACCACCAGCACCACCACCACCATCATCACCACTACCATCACCACCGTCATCATCATCACCACCACCACTACCATCACCACCACCATCACCACCACCACTACCATCATCACCACCACCACTACCATCATCACCGCCATCACCACCATCATCACCACCACCACCACCACCAACACCTACACCACCACCACCACCCCCACCATCATCATCGTCACCACCACCACCACCACCACCACCACTATCACCATCACCACCTCCACCACCTCCACCACCACTTCCACCATCACCACCTCCACCACCACCTCCAGCATCAGCACCACCACCACCACCACCATCACCTCCACCATCACCACCATCACCACCACCACCACCATCACCACCACCATCACCACCATCATCACCACCATCATCATCATCATCATCATGGGCCTCTTCGTGGTTAGCGTCTGCAAGCTTAGCATCGTGGATGCAGCGGCGGTAATGACTGCTAATGGCTGTTATGAGGATAGCATATGGATTGCTGAGCGCTGCAGGTGCAGGGGAAGACGGTTAGTGTATTGTTAGCTAGAGATTGATAATCATAGAACAAAAAGGGCCCCCCCCAAAGGGCCCCCCCCCCACTCTGCCTAATGAAAGAGCTTTTCCTGTGAATGTGCTCTGGATGGAGCACTA
>JAXIVH010000352.1:89656-94656 GCA_036785325.1 Urophycis tenuis | reverse complement strand
ATTCAGCGTCCCTGTGAGGACACGAGTACTAGGGCACACTCTAAAGATGATGACAGGGCATTTTAGACCAAAAAAAAAAAAAAACACATCTGAACTTTGTGTGCACTGTTTTTGTTTGTGCAATTTCATGAAATAGACTATAGATTTTTCTGTTACATGTTATTTTTTTCCTTTCATCATTTTTTTTTTAGAATCGTCTGCTGTGCTATATTTACTCGCCATATTTTCCTGACTTGAAATGTTTTTCTCATTCAACAATGAGTCTTCTGTCTTTTGGATATTCTTTAATCTCTTATCCTATTAATCTTTAAAAAAAAAAAAAAAAAATAAGTTTTTTGCCTGGGGCGGCAGAAGAGGAATTTGTGTTTAGTGGATTCCTGTTCCCTGATGAGGAGAGCTAAATGAGTTTGGAGGCTTGCTGAATGCTCTATAATTGTGATGAGGCTCTGTTCCTCTGAACAATTAAAGATGCAGGAGCCCTGTCTCTTCTGAGATCCATCCCAGATCACTGTCGCCAAGGCTCCCCGCCAAATCACACACACGCACACACATGCACACACACACACACACACGCACACACATGCACACACACACACACACACACACACACACAGACGCACACACACACATGCACACATGCGCGTGCTGCGGTCGCACAGATGAAGTCTCTCTACCCAAATCAAGCCTTGACACACACACACACACACACACAGACACACACACACACACACACACACACACACACACGCATGTGCGTGAGTGTTTGGACTGATGGCCACTTACATGAGGCAGGCTAGAGGTCGGCCTGGTGTCTAATGCTTTGATCAATTTATTTCTCCTTGTCAAACCATTAGAGGGTAGGAGCACAACTTCACTCGCCAGTCTCCCTGTAGACCCCCCCCCCCCCCCACACACACACACACACACACACACACACACCTCTCCTCCTCCTCCTCCTCCTCCTGCACCTCCTCCATCTCAGCTCCTCCTCGTCTCAGCAGAGCGTTCAGAACAAAGCCCGGGTACAAAGCCGCATGGGCGTCAGGACTGCGCCTCATGCTAATGTCTGTGGGCTGCTTGGCGGAGTGGCGCTGCATGGGCTGGAGCTGACAGAGGTAAATAAGCTGGCGTGGAGATGAGTGGCGAGGGCCAGCGGGGTGACCCGGGGCGAGGTAATAGGCCGTTCTTATAAAGGGTCAGCCCCTTCAGTGAAGGCAAATATTTATACAAGTGATTAAAGTACTCCCCCCCCCCCCCCCCCCCCCGTATCCCGCCCACTCCAGTTGAATACGGAGCTAAACTGCAGAGAAAAACCCCAGTCATCTCCTTAAGGTGAGGAAGAGGAAGCAGGAGGAGGAATTTGCGGATGAAAAAAGCCCCCCCCCCCAAAAAAAAAAACCGGGGAAAACAAACAAACAGGCAAAGGAACCCAAACAAAAAGTGACGTGAATCTGACTCACTCGTCTCTGGGCTTCACAATGCACAGATTAGAGCAGCGGGCTCTTCGGGGCATGCTGCATTTCATTCCGGGCTTTTCTTAGACTGTCCGCCCCAAAGCCATGTGTCCATGGAGTTTCACACTGGCATGTCACCCAAGGGTCAGTTTGGCTCATCTCGCAAGTATATATATATATATATATATTTATAAATATACAGATTTTTTCTTCCTTGAATTTGGCGGAATTTATTCAAATCTAGAAATGATAAATGACAGTTTGGGTCTCATGTCAACAACGTCTATGTATTGTGTTACGTTGGTTGGTCGTTAGCAGAGCTAGCTCCGGCCCACACCGTCTTGTGCCAACACTGTCAAGAGGTTACTGTCAGTAGCGACTGACTGCAGCGTCCAGGCTGCCCTCAGCACATGAGAGGGTGAATAAGCAGCGCTGCCAAGAGGAGTATTACTATCATACTTAGTCACCTTGTTTGACAGCTAACAGAGCACTGATTGAGCACTATTGATTGACGCACATGTGTGGATTTCCTTGTGTCTTACAATAGGGGGGGGGCAACCTCAGCGTTCTGGTAATATGCTGCCCCCTATTGTGTGGAGGACTACTTCTGTAATTGACCAAATCTAACATCTGACACATGTACTGTACTCCCTCATAAAGGACCATGACATGTCATCAGAGATGTAGGAAACATGTTTGTGGACACGCTGGATTCTCAAGACAACAGCGTGACAACACGCATGTCCCCCTCTCCGCTCCGGGTCGGAGCGCTGTGTATGTTTTGGCCTGCGTGAGGGGATTCACAGAGTACACCAGGTTGCCAGATATGAAACAGATTAGCACACAAACACAGGGTGCCGGTGCCATGGAGGCAAGCGAACGTACTGCATCAACTGAGATTCTGCTCAGCCGAACAAGCCTGTTCCTCTTTCCAAAACGTTGCATGACCCCGTGACTCCAACACAGGTAAATGTTGAACAATGGAGACAGCTTAGAGCCCAGAAGCACTTCCAAGATGGAAGCCACATGGGCGGTTCACAATTTGCGAGCAATAAATTGCAAACGTACACATTAGCTGTTCAACTTACAGTGTGGAACGCCTGTCGTTGTCAAAATAGAATAATTGCACTCGTACCAAAATACAACGTTGCCCTCGGCTTCTCTTGTGCTGGTGTTCGCTCAGTGTCCTCAACCTGGCAACCAGCGTGGGCTCTGAGTGGGCAGAGGGGGCCGACGGAGACAACTCTCTCCAGCGTGGACTTAGACTGCAGTGCCCATTTTCAACGCTCGGTGTGAACCTTTTAAGGCTTAACCATGAGAGTAGTCTGAATGATGCAAGTGCACCACAATAAAATGTGCAAATGATTAATTTCAGGGACATTTATTTTTTTCGCTGAACATAATTATAGGCCAAATCACATGTCACAGTTTCAGGTGTTAACCAAAAACAGTTTCCTTCCTTCTGAAGCCTGCTTACGTCAAAAATACAGCGTTTACCTCTGGAGATATTCTCCATGCTTGACAGCCATTATCTCATCTGAGCGATCATATCGCGTAACTTCCCTCGCCGCGGGATAGGCATAACCAATAGATTTCCGCGCAAACAGTTTCAAACCACAAACTCTTAACAACTGGTCACGGAAAACAATCGGGTTTGTCTCAGTTATCTCCCCTTGCGATAAGTGCTGCGAGGAATCCTTAGGTGCCCGCTGTTAAACAGCAGCTGTCTAGATCAGCGCTTTGCTCTAATTGAAATCAAGATGAGATAACACGCTCATTACGGAGGCAGCACCGAGCGCTGAGCGAGATGGACTCAAGCCTAGCCCCGCTGTCAGGGTTGTTGCCTTGACAGCAGCGGTAATAAAGCGGGCGTGGCCAGCGCCCCGTCTCGGTCTGAGCGTCAGACGGTCTCACGCTGTGCCGTTCTAGGGCTACGGCGCGACGGGTTAAGCCATCATCAGCATTATCATCTCGCACTTCGCATTGTTTTCCACTGTCGCCCCGGTTGGAAATAAAGCAGTTTGTTATTGTTTGTTTTGTTTTGTGCGCCTTAAGGAAAAGCATTGTGCTGACATCCTGCTGCATCATTGAGATTGCATCATTGAGATTTATTACACGACATCCACCAGCACTCTGTCCTCCTTTCATTTATTCGCAGCACATAACTTTTGTAAGCGCAACACCAGTGGTATACAGTAAGTCTTAAGTTATTGAAATTACAGCTAAGCATCGTGGCAAGCCGATCCATGCTCTTTGTTATTCATGTGGTGTAGCAATCTCAATACGTTTATGTTTTATGTATTACAAGGTTGAATGGTGGTCAAGAGATGTGGGATGATTGAAGGCATAATTGTGCCCCTTTAATTTATATTTCAGTCTTTTGTTTTACCCTTCAACTACTGCAATAACCATTTTCGTAACTTCAATATTATTCCTATAACAAAATTCCTTAAAACACAAAAAGCGCCTCCAACAGCAATGTCTAATTGAAACGTTTATAAAGAATGGCTGATAATTAAAATCTAATTTCCACAACAGCAATTGCAAAATTGCATTCAGCATGTTTGGTTAGTGCAGAGGCCAATTATTAAAGTATGTTAATATTTATGACCAACATATGTTTCTTTGTTTTCCCATCGTTAATAGTTTGTTAATCGTTCTGTCGTGCCGCGGTATGAATCTGAATTAGCGAATCAGCCTCCTTCTGCACCGAACACTTCCTGCTCTCAGGCCACAGTGTGTCGACTCCACCGCCGCCCGGTCCAGGGAGGTCCAGGGAGGGCCTCCACAGAACCCCATCAGGACTCCCCAAGCACACCTCCTTTGCTGACTTAAGCCTGGAACATGAAACAGGAGTCTGTGTGTGTGTGTGTGTGGGGCTGTGAACACTTACAGTATGTACTCAGGAGGAGAGGTACACAAAAGCGTCTGCCGCCGTGCTGACGTGCAGCGTTAAAAAGGTCACCGCGGAGAACGCGCTCCTTCTGACCTTTTGTAATCGTGTAGCCGTAGCAGAGTCCTGGAATTGATCGTACACATCTACAAATCGCTCTTTGAACTACTCGGTTTGCCTTTTTTTGCTTATTTGCTTTCCAGTTCCTTGATCCTCCTGGATAGTTTTCCCCTGCTGCACATATTAGCGTGTAACACGCGGTCATATCTCAGAGATGTGCGGCGTGTTGCTAAGATGTCTGTGCTGCGCAGCACATCCGTTTGGCTGCGCAAGGCTCACAGCGCTCTGCAGACCCAGCATGTCGTACAGAAGACACAGACGCTGTCCTACGGCACCAGGACCAGCTCTGAGCCCGCATTAGGAAACAACCTCTCAGCGCGGTCATTGAGCCAGGGCTTGGTGTGGAGGGCATCGCACAGCCCACACACCACCACCTCCTCAGGCTACCCCCCCCCCCCCCCCCCCGACGCCTACACCAGGGGGTCATCCCTGAACCAGCCGAACAGGGAGCACGTTAGAAGGTAATGGGCTGGAGGATTTTTTGGGGTTCGGTTTGGTGGGTGGGTAAACCCGGATGAAATCACTCTGGTGCT
>JAXIVH010000352.1:77156-84656 GCA_036785325.1 Urophycis tenuis | reverse complement strand
ATTGACATTTTACCTCCTGTTCACCGTCTGCTTGAGACATGCTTTCATAAGCCCTGCTCCCTGGCATCTCTCGAAACGCCTCACAAAGTCATGTCTCGACTCAACAACCCAAAACATTTAAAAGGCTAAAGCTTGCATTGACGCAGTAAGCCAACAGAGGTTCCAATCCCCATCGGGGATGGAGTAAGGCTTACTGAGGCCACACACTGCACACTGCGCCAGCCGAATGTAAGAACACAGCGTTTTGGCCTTCCGTCCACTGCTGGAAACACAGAGCTTTTTGAAGACGTTTCTGGGGACTTTGGAGGCTTTTTCAGTCTCCACTGTGGATGGATCTTATTGCGAGGTCCATTCAAACTGTCCCATTTTGGACAGTTTCTTCCCTTAAAGGGTCCTGTTTTACAAACAAGTGAGCTATCACAAGCCGTTTCAAAGTCTGCCCTGCCCTGTGCTTTCATGTCCTCACAAGTTGTTATGTCTACCTAGAAGTGTGATGGATACATAAGGCTACCAATTGCTACAATCTTCTTGGTGGGCTGGTAGACTGATCTATCCAGCACACATCTAGGTGGACACGCCCACTTGTGATGTCACCAAGTCACTGGTCAGGGCAGATTTTAAAAAGGCTTGTAATGGCAAATCACACTCACACCAGGTGGTAAAAATAGGGGCCCTTTAAAGATATAATATGAATGGCTTTTGGCCGTAAACTACTGCGAGGCTGCACTTGAATTCCCACCGTGAATATGTCAATTATTGATTGTTATGTACGCTGCCTGGTGTAAACCATCTCAAGCAGTAGCGGTGCACATAGCGTGAAATGTGAGGCTTCTCATTGGTCGTGTGCAAATAACCGGGCGACGTCACGGCCTCTACGTCAGTACGTTGGCCAAAAACCGCGCACCTCTGATAACAATGACGAGGTGTGGCTCTGACTGTGTGCGCTGTGCCGCGTGGCGTTGTGGCGTGGGGCGGCGGGGGGTTGTGTGGTGTTCACTTCTGTTGTGGCGCTGTGTGCCAGCAGTGTGTATCCCAGAACAGGGAACCAGCGAAGACGTGGAGCAAGGGGGGGGGGGGGGGGGGGGGGGCGATGGTAGTGCTGGGGTGGGGGGGGTTGGTGTTAACTCCGGAGGATTTGCTTCCCATTCTGTGTGTATTTTTATTTATTATGTTCTCCCAGTGATGTTTCTTCTCACTTAAAGGGCTGTGTTTCCCAACACTATTTCACTGTGCTGACACCCCGACTATGAGGTGTTGAAATTGGCAAAAATGTGTCAGCTCATAGTGTTGCTTTGCCAGTAAACTCAAAAAGTACATCATGAAAGGGGTTGATTTGGCGTATGTTCAGAGTGTACGCGGTGACAACACCACCACACGGTTACTTTCACCATAGGAGAGATGAAGCCGGGTGAAGATCTGTGTGCACCTTGTGTACATTCTGCCAGTAGATTTACATTGGAAAACCACAGGAGTGTATTGATCGGAGCCCGGCGATATTTAACAAATAGACTCACCGACGTTTCCTGACGGCGTGCCGTTGTTTAGTGACATCGTGCGCCACGGGGCGCGCGCCAGAACCCAAACTGCACGAAAAGACATGAAAACCAAGAAAAGAATGCACCTATAAATAATGGATTGTTGCATTTTATCTTGTCAACAGATTTGTTGTCTTTGGACTTGTGTGTGGGGGTGGGTGTGTGTGTGTGTGGGTGTGTGTGTGTGTGTGTGTGTGTGTGTATGGGTGTGTGTGTGTGTGTGTGTGTGTGTGTGTGTGTGGTAGGTGGGGGTGGCGGGAGTGGCTGATGCTGCAGTGAACTGCTGGCTTGTGTGCAGCTCATCTAAGCAGGCAGTTAGCTAAGCTCAGCTGATTAATAAATAACCATGCCACGGTCGCGGATCAGTGCCCCTCTAATGTGCTCCGACTCCCTGCCTTGTTCCTGTAGCGTCTATATTCCGCTCGGCTCGCCACGTTCGGAGAGGCAATGCAGCTCTCCTCGCTGCCTATCAGCGAGTGTGTGGCACTAGAGAGGCGAGAGTGTATGTGTGTGTGTGTGTGTATGTGGGGGGGGGGGGGGGGCGTCTCAGCATGTAGCCATCAAACCCTAACTTCCGGGTTAACCCCGCGTTGGGTCTGTCCACATGGCCTATCCCTATTGGACAAGAGCTATACACAACTCACCCACCTCCCACCCCCTCCTCCATCCTCTGCTGCACCACCCTCCCACCCTCACCCCCTCCCCCTCCCCCCAAAGACACCCACACACACCCCGCCCCCGCTTGTCTAAATTATGTAAGTGTCGGGCAGCCAGCGGTGGTGAGACATACAGTGCTGGCATTTGACTAACCAGGCCCACACGGCTGCCTCCCCCCCTCCCCTCCCTCCCCCTCCTCCCTCCCCCGCCTCCCAGCTCTGCGTGCCACGACGCCGCATCACCTACACACCAAATGCATTTTTAAAGGGCCGGGGCTTTTCCCGGAGAAGCGGCTAGACACACACACACACACACACACAACACACACACACAGACACACACACACACACAACACAACAGGCAGGGAGAGGGGGGGGGGGAGTGGGAGTGGGTTCACCGTGCTGCCTGTTCTCTAGTCCTTCCCTAGACTGTCTGGCCGTGTGTGTGTGTGTTGTGTGTCTGTCTGTCTGTCGTGTACTGTGAAGCTATGTGGGCCTGGGCCTTGTCTGCTCACCCCCCCCCCCCCCCCCCCCCCCAACACACACACACACACACACACACACACACACACACACACACACACACACACACACACACACACACACACACACACACACACACACACAAACACACACACACTCTTTCCCATGAAATAACAATAGTCAGAGTGCCACTCTAAACCCTCCATTATCAGCTTTACAGAACCTTGTTCCAGCCTAGCGGGCCTCTTCATAAGGCTAACAATGACATCCAATACTGTTTCCTGTATTATAGTCAGGCATCTGTAATTCTGGGGTTGTGTTTGTGCTTAAATCTGCTGTCATTTGTCGCTTGTATTTAAAAAGTACGTTCTTTAGAGTCCATTTGCATGCGTGAGGGACCCTTGAGAGGTGAAGCGCTGTGTTGTGTCTGCTGTGTTGTGTCTCTGTGTTGTGTCTCTGTGTTGTGTCTGCTGTGTTGTGTCTCTGTGTTGTGTCTGCTGTGTTGTGTCTCTGTGTTGTGTCTCTGTGTTGTGTCTGCTGTGTTGTGTCTTTGTGTTGTGTCTCTGTGTTGTGTCTCTGTGTTGTGTCTGCTGTGTTTGTGTCTCTGTGTTGTGTCTGCTGTGTTGTGTCTGCTGTGTTATGTCTCTGTGTTGTGTCTCTGTGTTGTGTCTGCTGTGTTGTGTCTCTGTGTTGTGTCTGCTGTGTTGTGTCTCTGTGTTGTATGTTGTGTCTGCTGTGTTGTGTCTCTGTGTTGCGTGTTGTGTCTGCTGTGTTGTGTCTCTGTGTTGTGTGTTGTGTCTGCTGTGTTGTGTCTGCTGTGTTGTGTCTCTGTGTTGGGTCTGCTGTGTTTGGGCTGCGGTGCGCGTTAGCGTGTGCGGCGGCGGCGTGCAGGGTGTCTGCTCTTCCTTCAGTGCGCCCTCAGCGGTGCACACGTGGTGGCAGCCACTCACAGGTCAAGCTTGAAATGTCTCGGCGCTCTCTCTCCGCTCTCCTCGTCCCCCACAGCCCACCGGCGCTGCACTGCATCTGGTCTGGCGGGAGGGCCTCCTCCGCGTGGCCACGCCAGCTATCTGGAGGTCTCCGTTGGTCAGTGGAATGGGAGAGCGGTGTCACCGCTTTTTGTGTGTCTTCCTGAGACTCCTGGGCCGCACTAGTGAGTGTCGGCGAGTTGGCGCGTCCTGTCGTCAGGCAGAACAGCCTGACGACAGGACAGACTTTACGTCTGGCTTCTGAAGAATAATTAAAGAGGCAGCTTGCTGCACACAGCCGTGGTGACTAAGGCGGTGTGTAGCGTGTCTTGGTTGCCGTGAATCAATACTTCTTATTTAATTTTCTCTATTTCTGTTTTTCTCCACCTCCTTTCTCTCTCTCTATCTTTTTCTCCTTCCCTCCTGCTGGTTCTCTCGCTCTGTGTTTGTGTGTGTGTGTGTGTGTGTGTGTGTGTGTGTGTGTGTGTGTGTGTGTGTGTGTGTGTGTGTGTTTATCAAGGCACACAGAGTTCTCCTTTGTGCTTGTAGGTCAGTGTGTCACTGTGCCGCAGCCCTGATGCTTACACATCTTGACAGCCTCCCAGTGACAAAACAGGAAAACATCAGCCCCCCCCCCCCCCCCCCCCCCCCCAACACAAGCACACGGCACATGTAATAGATGCAATTTCTGGTTTACATTGGATGTGAGGTATGCATCTCTCTCTGTCTCTCTTGTGCCCTCTCTCCCTTTGTATTCATCCCTTTCTCTTACCCTCAATGTATATATACCTAGACACATTTATAAAAAAAAAAACCTGCGCTGTGAAAACCAGAGAGAGAGTGCACATCTGTTCATGTTTCTGGCTCACTCTCTCACTATGGCAACCAGGAAATGCAGCGGCAGAGTAAAGATGTGTGAAATAATGCATGGCCGCCTTACCAGTGCGCTCCGCAAACACCTTTTCCCTGCACATCAGGCTCTCATAATTAAATAAAACATGGGAGTGCTCCTGGGAGGGAAATGGCAGTCACTAAAGCCAGCTCAATAAAGAACAGCAAATAAATACGTGATGCAGAGCAGGAGCAGGGAGCGAGTGTGCAGATAGGAGAACAATGGCATCCTTAGGAGCCCCATGCCTGGTAGTCCCAACGACAGCCGCTGCCTGACTGAAGTCTGAGCAGCAGGAACGTCAGGCCGCTGATGACAGTCCACCATTAAGGGTTATATCACTGCAATCATCAACAACAGGACGCCTGTCTGTCTGCCATTGAGTAACAATAACAGACAGATTATCTTCCGCGCGTGTATTTCAACCTGGTTTAGACACAGACACACGTACACATGCTGGTTAGTGTAAGATCGAACGAGGGGGAGAGAGAGGAGGGAAGGGAGAGAAAGAGAGAGAGAGAGAGAGAGAGAGAGAGAGAGAGATCAGGCACGAGGGGAGTCATGCTGTGTGCTATCCTCAAGGCTCTCGGTGCTGTAAGAGAACGCGTGGGGGGTTAGGAAACGTCAGATCAGGGCATTGGTAACACATTGTAACAGAGATTCACATTGTAACACAGTAACACATTGTAACACAGATTCACATTGTAACACAGATTCACGTTGTAACACAGATTCACATTGTAACAGATTCACATTGTAACACAGATTCACGTTGTAACAATGTGTTACTGCGTTACAATGTGAATCTGTGTTACAAAGTGAATCTAACACAGATTCATGTTGTAACACAAATTCACATTGTTACACAGATTCACGTTGTAACACAAATTCACATTGTTACACAGATTCTTATTGTAACACAGATTCACATTGTAACACAGATTCACATTGTAACACAGATTCACGTTGTAACACAGATTCACATTGTAAGACAGATTAATGTTGTAACAGATTCATCTTGTAACACAGATTCACGTTGTAACACAGATTCACATTGTAGGACAGATTCACGTTGTAAGACAGATTCACGTTGTAACACAGATTCATGTTGTAACACAGATTCACGTTGTAACGCAGATTCACATTGTAAGAGAGATTCACGTTGTAACACAGTAACACATTGTAACACAGATTCACGTTGTAACACAGTAACACAGATTCACGTTGTAACACAGTAACACAGTAACACATTGTAACACAGATTCACGTTGTAACACAGTAACACAGATTCACTTTGTAACACAGTAACACATTGTAACACAGATTCACTGCTGACTTTGATGGTCTTGCGTCGGCAGCCTTTGGCATCGAGCTCCGTCTCCCCGGCCCGGGTTAAGCACATATGGTGAGGGCTGCGTCGGAGGGGGAGGGATGGGAGGAGGGGGAGGAGACGGGTCAGATGATGAGTGAGGGTTGGGCGGGGGGCGGCGTGGGGGGGAGAGCAATGTCTGGGGGGATTCCTCATCAGGGAGCAGCAGGTCTAATGGGCACATTAAAATTAAATATCTCGATTAATGGCATGGATGTGACACATAGTTCAACGCATTACTAATTGCAGAATATGGAAGACATGCCTTCACGACATGAACATGACCTCGGTCTCATATATGTATACAGTATATACAGTGCATATACAATATACAGTATATACAGTTCTTAATAATTCCCCAGCTTGGCTTCAGTGGGACCCTCCTGTGTTCCAGATAAATCCAGTCTCAAGCTGCAGCTTGTGCTCAGCACCACGGCCGTATCGCCGGGCAGACGGCTGAGACCGGCTCTGCTCCGGCTGCAACCAAATGACGGGTCAGCCCCGCTTAGTGTCAGGCCGGCAGGGCTTGATGTTGTGCCCCCCCCCCCCCCCCCCCCTCACCTCCCAAACACGGCCATGCTTCTCCTAAAGCCGGGGTGCTGTAATAGAGCGGCTGGTGTAATCCGGCCGGCCCCGGCCCCCCCCCGGTTCACACCGGGGCGAGGAGCGGACCAAAGAGAGGCGCCGGCCGCCCGCGACCTTGACCCCCCCGCGCCTGGCGGATTATCCTCGACAGTGTGGCGTCCAGCAGCGCGTCCTGCTCGCTTTCCCCCTCGGCGCTGAGCAGCCCGGGGAGGAGCGCCTCTCTCTCTCTCTCTCTCTCTCCCGTCTCTCTCTCTCTCTCTCTCTCTCTCTCTCTCTCTCTCTCTCTCTCCTCTCACGCCCGCTCCCGGCGGCCAGCTGTTTGTTGTTTGGGGTGGTAAATCGCTCTGTGTGTGGGTTTGCCCCCCCCCCCCCCCCCCCCCCCAGTTGGACCGCCATGCTGTCGCGCTGCGCCTCCAAATCAAACTCTGACTGACGGGGCCACGCCGTCGATGGCGGTGGACCCGTTCTGCTGCACGTCAGCGGCAGCCGACGCGGTCAGCCAGCCGGCCCACCGCCAGCCCGCCTGGTCGTACATACAATGTTGTTACAGTTGGTACATATAATGTTGTCACATTTGCCAGTCGCCACTGTTTATATGTTGTGTTGCGTCAATTTTGAAACGGGGCAAAAAAAATGTTTTGTGATGTCACAAAAGGTTATAGTACAGGTTGTTTCGTACATTTGTATGATTAAATTAGTGCTTGTTCAAAGACAGTGTGCTCAAGGGCTGAAGACTTTTTAAAACAGTTTGGTTCTTTTTTTTGGGATAATTAAGATTTCTTTGTTTCCCTGGCACGGAAGGGGGAATAGATAACAACAAAAACAAAATAAACAAACCAACAGATGTTCCAGATATTACCTTTGATAAACAGTTACACGGCAGGGGAAGGAGAAAAAACATATTAAGAGGATGGTTTCAGATGAAGAGCACGTGTACACCTGGCCAGCCGCGACACACACCAACACAGGGACGCTGGCCAGGAACATTCCTGGAGTCTCCGGCTCTCCAGCCTGT
>JAXIVH010000352.1:67156-69656 GCA_036785325.1 Urophycis tenuis | reverse complement strand
GGTGGGGGGGGGTGTGGAGAGAGCGCGGCAACGCGTCCCCACGGGAGAGGCCTCGCATTAGGAACTTCCTCGTCTGTGTGTTTCTGGCACAGGTTAAATGGATCGCTCCCATTAGTGCGCTGAGAGGACAGCTCCATTATATGAAGGAGACTGTAACTTTGAATGTCACCCGGCGCTACGGACCCGCGAGCGGCGCCTCCGTCTCCCGCCGCGGCGCGCTGACAATAACCATCCCATGATAATCATTCCCTGTCAGGCTCCGGAGGAACCTGGAGTTATGACGCCCCGGCCCCGCCGCGCCGCCTCAGACTGCATTACGCCGCTGTCACTTCCTGTCGCCTGTGATGTCGCCGCAGTCACCGCCGCCGCTGCCACCACCCCGGAGTGCCACGGCAACCCCCCCCCCCCCCCTCTCCTGTCTAAGCACTATGTTTACAGATGTAGCCCCTCAACCCGCCGCCAGCCCCGCCGCGTGCCTCACCTGACGTGGAGGTGGTGGGGTCGAGCACCAGCAGCGTGGGGTCTCCGTGTGTGGTTCTCCCCGTCGCGGGGGGGCCGTGACCCCCCCCCCCACACACACACACACACACCCCCCCCAGAGGAGTCCCGCGGAGCATGGGCTTGTCTTGTTTACCTTTGTGAGGGAAATTGGTCTGACTGATCAAAGACCCCCCACCCGGGACCACCCCCTGCCCCGCCTTCACCCTTCACACACACACACAAAACATGTTAAAAAAAAAAAACGTAAAAAACGTAAAATGGATGAACCTCCATTTTAATTTTTTTGCTATTTACCGTTTGCATTTGTTTTATTTTCTGTTAAAAGAATGTTTATGTTACATGAATCTTACCATTTTATATTTTACATACCGCACATTTTCCTTCCTTTCCATTGGCTCAATCGTCATTCCCTTCTTGTGCGTATTCCGCGTCCCTGGGATTATTAATAATAAATCCTAATTGTGTCTCGATCACACAAGGGCTGTGCCGAGGTTTTCGCAGGGCATCCTCAGGCGTGTTTCACTAGCGGCGTGTTTATCAGCCAAGGAGAACTTCACCTCCAGGGTGACCTTTGAACCTGCCACCCAGCCGAGTAGACATGAGCTGGCAGGCGTTGGCAAAGTCAGCGCCCGCAGCCATGTCCTCCCTGCCCCTGCGCCTGACTCACTCGCTGGCTTCGTGGCCCTCTCTCCTTGCCACCTCCAATCAGAGGACCCTGAATGACAAATAGAGGTGGAAAGGGCTTTTCTTTTAAACTTCTTGTGACAGCCTTGCATACATTAAATGCGTGGGTTTTGTGCGCGCAATTTAGCACCGGCGCGTGATCCGCATGCGGGCGTCCACGGAGTCATTAGCATTAGAATCGCGGTGCGCGGTCTGAACGCGTCCCATGCACTGCAGCACCGTCGCCACCGGGCCACCCTGTCGTCCTCTGCACTGTTGAATGGGTTACTGTTGACTTTGGTCTCTCTCACAATGAAGACCATTCTCGGCTCCATCACAGATCGCTCGCACCTGTGCCGGTTATCACTCCTCGCGTTCCTCCGTCAAGTTGTGCGTGTGCGGGTGTCGGGGAAACAGGGGCGGCGTTGTGCCTCTCCCCCCCCTTGTTTGTCGTTAACTAGTCTCAGCCGCGGTGAGCGGGGGAGCGAGTCAGAGACGCGTCGGCAGCCCTCCTCAGGCCGCGCGTCTCCTCCTCACAGAGAGCCACTGAATCATGTCAGCCGCACCGCGTCCCGCGGGGTTCAAACGGCAGCCGCGGAAACAGGGAAAACAAAAGGGAAAGAAAGGGGGAATCAGCCAATCGCTTCCGCATGACAAGCGGGATCTATTAGTGTGCTCTCGGCCCGCAAAGCATGCGCATCCAGGGGGTCGCCGGGGGACCGCGGCTGGACTGCGCGCTCGTCCGCATCAGGCTCTGGGGCCATTAGACTAATGTTGCAGACAGCGGCAGCAGCCGCGCTCAGAGCCAGGGCTGCGGTCTGAAGTGGCTGGATGGCATTCTAGGAGGCTGCACCTGAAAGTGTGTGTGCACGTGTGAGTGTGCCTACGTGCGTGTGTGTGCGTGTGTGTGCGCGCGGGTATGTGTGTGCACACTTGCATGCATGTGTGTGTGTAAGAATAAGTGTGTGTGTGCATGTGCATGCATGTGTGTGTGTGTGTGTGTGTGTGTGTGTAAGAATAAGTGTGTGTGTGCATGTGCATGCATGTGTGTGTGAGGGCGGGGTTGTGGTAGCTTAACCTCAACCTGAGAATGGGGTCTGACTCACTGAGGTCAAAGCTGTTTCCTGCTCTGGGGAAACAGGCTTAGTCACATGCTCAGGCCTGGAGAGGTCATTGTGGTCATTCAGCCATTGTAGCGCTGGAATTAGCATTATTTAATCTCTAATGAATTTGTATTAGCTGGGTACAGAGGTTTGAGTCACGTATGCCTTTCCTGTGTATGTGGTGCCCACCCCGTGTTTTTACATTCTTTACAACCAGCGACGTGTCTTCTCAC
>JAXIVH010000352.1:28251-66956 GCA_036785325.1 Urophycis tenuis | reverse complement strand
CTCACATCTCCTCTACCAGCCTATTCTCACTTCTCTCTCCTCCTCACCTTTCCTCCCCTCCCCTCCGCCCCCATCTCCTCCTCCTCCTCACCTCTCTACTCCTCCCCTCCCCTCCGTAACTCCTCCTCCTCCTCCTTCTCACCCTTCTCCTCCTCACCTCTACTCCTCCCCTCTCCTCCTCCTCCTCCTCCTCCTCACCCTTCTCCTCCTCTCCACGGAGCCCCTCTTGTCGCGTCCTCCCCTCTCAGCGCTCTGGTGTGAAGGATTATTTTGTTTTATCTCCCCCACTCTGGCCGTCTCCCCCCCTCCTGTCTGCGAGCTCATTTTCTTTCTCCTACCTGACCTGATCTCTTTCATCTTTATCTGTTTCCCCCCCTGCTTTAACTTCCCCTCGCTCGCCCCACAAGCCCCTGGCTGGAGTCCTCGGTGGCTGGAGCCGGTGGGGAAGGTGACGTGGGCCAGATGAAAACGGATACTCATTTCGTTGCACTGATGACTGTGGTGTCTGCTTCCTCATTCAGTCTGTGATGGTTACTTACTCAGATTTACTATCTGTGGCTGCTCTCTGGTTTCCTCTCCCTCCCTCCCCCTCTCTTTCTCTCTCTCTCTCTCTCTCTCTCTCTCTCTCTCTCTCTCTCTCTCTCTCTCTCTCTCTATGTCTCTTCCTCTGTCTCCCACTTTTTCTCTCTCTATGTCTCTTTCTCTGTCTCCCACTCTTTCTTTCTCTTTCGCTCTCTAACTCTCTCTCTCTCTCTCTCACACACACACACACACACACACACACACACACACACACACACACACACTCGTTATCTCCCTTCTACTCCATCTTCTTTGTATCAGTCCTCTTGAAGAGGCTACTCATCCTCCAGCACTCGCTCTCAGCCAGGGTTGAAGCTGCACTTGGAAGTGACGCACAGCGCAGGACCGCAGCGGGCCTTTTAACTCCCAGGCTGCGTTGTCCTGGGACTCCCCCCACGTGAGAGGGGGGAGAGAGAGAGAGAGAGATGTGTCGTTATGGTTCCATTTCACTGTGGGTGGATGGAGAGGACGCCTGGCAGAGACGCGTCAAGGCCCTTCCTGGACGGTGCCGGAAGCCTCTCTCCACCGGGGCGTGTTGCGGGCGACGGTGTGGAGGGGCAGGATCAGATGTAGCAGCTGATGACACTGAGATTAGACCGGCTGGCCTCTAATCTGCCAGCATCAGCCCCGGGGCTCGCTCTCAGAGCTCGGGTGGCAGCACCCTGCTCCGTTGCTTGCAGAAAGGGGCACACACAGGTTGTCTCGCAAAGGCTGTGTGTGTGTGTGTGTGCATGTGTTTCCCTTCTCCTTCTCACAGAGCAGATATCTTGATTACCAAGGCCTGATCCTGTCTCTATCCAAGCCTTATCCTCTCTTGTTGCTTCGTCTTCGTCTTTCTTTTCTCTTTTTTTGAGGCAGCGGAGGCACAAGATATTGATTGAGTGCCTGCTTGTTCAGAGCGGGATGGTTTACATGGGGACCGACACGCGGAGAGCAGAAAGCCCAGCGCAGGGTTGTGGTTCACACTGCGTAAGCTTGAACTCATGTTCAGGATGGTGAGGGCCATGTTAGGTTAGCGTTAAGTCTCGGGTGCGCCAGCCAAAAAGATCAGGGTTCGATCTCCACAATGTGTGCAGTGTGCATTTGCCTGGCCCATTATGACCATTATTATGTCCCTGAATGTGCTGAAAGTCTCTTTGGGTTGAAGTGTCTGCGTCGTGAAATAATAGTCAGTAGCTCTGTGGTCAGACATTGTGGTGGCTTTTGTATGTGTGTGTGTGTGTGTGTGTGTGTGTGTGTGTGTGTGTCCAGGTGATACCTTGGCCAGAGGGCGGTGGTGGAACAGTTCTAGCAGGGAAGGGAACAACAAGGAGACCCTGTGTTCTTTCCTCCCCGCACAGCGATTTCTCTGCGTTTTGTTGACAGGCAGCCACCACTGATTGAAAAACATATGTCATCTGTATACTTGTGTGTATCTACTATGTGTGTGTGTGTATCTGCTGTGTGTGTGTTTGTGAGTGTGTGTGTGTGTATGTTTGTGTGTGTGTGTGTGTGTGTGTGTTTCAGTTTCAGGGGGAGATCACGGTGGGGTCTCACAGCGCCCTCCCCTCTCCATCTTAACACAAAGCTGTCAAACGTTTTAACAGATCATATGGAAGTGCCAAGAGGACGCCATGAAAGTCCTTTACATGCTGTCGCATTCAAACGCAATATCTCGAACATATGTACATTTATGATGCAATGGCATAATAACGCACCCGCAGCGTCCCTGAGCCCGTGTATGTTATAGAACCCTGAACACGTTTATGTTATAGAATCCTGAGCCGTGTATGTTATATAACCCTGAGCCTGTGTATGTTATAGAACCCTGAGCCTGTGTATGTTATTGAACCCTGAGCCAGTGTATGTTACAGAACCCTGAGCCCGTATGTTATAGAACCCTGAGCCTGTGTATGTTATAGAACCCTGAGCCTGTGTATGTTATTGAACCCTGAGCCAGTGTATGTTACAGAACCCTGAGCCTGTGTTTGTTATAGAAACCTGAGCCTGTATATGTTATAGAACCCTGAGCCCGTGTATGTTATAGAACCCTGAGCCCGTGTATGCTATAGAACCCTGAGCCTGTGTATGTTATAGAACCCTGAGCCCGTGTATGTTAAAGAACCCTAAGCCTGTGTATGTTATATAGCCCTGAGCCCGTGTATGTTATAGAACCCTGAGCCCGTGTATGTTATAGAACCCTGAGCCCTTGTATGTTATAGAACCCGTAGCCTGTGTTTGTTATAGAACCCTGAGCCTGTGTATGTTATAGAACCCTGAGCCCTTGTATGTTATTGAACCCTGAGCCCGTATGTTATAGAACCCTGATCCTGTGTATGTTATAGAACCCTGAGCCCGTGTATGTTATTGAACCCTGAGCCCGTGTATGTTATAGAACCCTGAGACCCGGAGCCTGCAGAGCCTCTGTGCTGCGGTGCGTCAGAACCGCTCCCTGGCCCCGCCGTCCCCCTTTGGTTTGCATTTGCGTTCTCTGCATCCAGCGATCCGCAATTAAATCAAACACGAGGTGTATGGCTCCTAATAGTGTTGTTCAGTGCCAATTTAGGAGAATAATACGTCCCAGTTGCTGTCTAATTTTGCTTGGCAACAGGCACGCTCCTGTGGAATTGCCCGGGGGCCGCGCAAGAGAGAGAGAGAGAGAGAGAGGGGGGGGGGAAGAGAGAGAGAGAGAGAGAGAGGGGGGAGAGAGAGAGAGAGAGATTGAGGGGGAGAGAGAGGGAGAGCGAGACAGAGGGAGCTCGGTGTTGGGTTCGTGGTGGCGCTGTGTTTGAAGGTGTTTCATCACATCGCTGCCTTGATTCTGCTCTGTGGGGATTTGTTAGTTGCACTCATGTGGGAAGTGCATGCAGTACATTGTTAAGCTAGGGCTGATAATGAAGATCAGCCAGCCCAGAGTCCCCTGAGCTACATACAGGGGGAGGGAGCGGGAGGGGAAGCCGAAGACAGAGAGACATACAAAGAGAGGGAACAGGGAGAGAGAGAGATATACAGAGAGAAAGAGTGGTAGAAGAGAGGTAGAGATGTGGGGGCACAGAGATGGAGCGAGAGACAGAGAGCAACATGGATATAGAGGGAGAAACAGCGGTGGAAGTGAGGGAGAGAGAGAGAGAGAGATGGGGAGAGATAGACACAGAGAGAGAAGGGAGAGTGAGAGAGAGAAGGGAGGTGGAAGGGAGAGAGAGAGGAAGGGAGAGGAAAATTGGCAATACATTTAATTCATGTTTCAAATACTTGTTAGCAACACATATTGTGTGTATGGCCTTGCTGTATAAATAGATTAAAGCCCATGGAATGTAATTGAATCGAGGGAGACGGATACAAAGAGATAGGCAAGAGTGGAGGGGGAGGGAGAGAGGGAAAATGAGAGAGAAGAGAGAATGAGCGCGAGAGAGGTGAAGGGGGAGAGAGAGGAAGAGAGGGAGATGGATGGAAACAGAGAGAGAGAGAGAGAGAGAGGGAAGGAGGGAGGGGCAGAAACAGACAGAACAAGAGATTGGGGAATAAAGTGGAGAGGACAAGCATGAAAGATGGAGAGAGAGAGAGAGAGAAAGAGAGAGAGCGAGAGAGGGGAAGGGGGAGAAAAGAAAAGAGGAATAGACATGGGGCGGGAGCGAGAGGCGAACACAGACTGGGAAGAGAGAGAGAGAGAGGGGGGAGTGAGTGTGGTGAGACACAGAGGAACAGGGGAACACGTGCAGCACAGCACCGGCAGACAACAGAGGAGCCGGTGCACAGACAGACACACAATCACTGAACTTTGCTGCTTTGTGTTGTGGAGCAGAAATCACTGGTGCATTGGTTATTAGCAAATGTGCTGCTCCTTGCATATTCCTGCCATTCAATAGTGCCCGGGATTCATCCAGATCTGCATTGTTATGCTAAGCACTTAATAAAGGGTTGCTTCTTTTGCTTCATTTTATTCCATTATTCATTTGTAGTTATTCATTTTGTTTTTTGGGGTTTGTTTTTTTTTAGTTTTTTTTTTTAAAGGGAAGAAAACAGTTTGGCCCCAGCAAGCACGCTACTGTTGTTTAGTACAGTTATTTGATTCCCAGCAGGCGGCGAAAACGTGTCTCCCCCCCACCCCCCTCACCCCCCTCACCCCCTCACCCCCCCACCCCTCTCTCTCTCTCTCTCTCTCTCTCTCTCTCTCTCTCTCTCTCTCTCTCTCTCTCTCTCACAGAGCAACATTGAACACTCAAATTGACACTCACAATCTTTTTGCTTCTTCTTTCTTCTCCCTCCCTCCCTCCCTCAGCCTCTCTATACCATAGGTTATGTTTCTCCTTCACTCTATTTGTTTGGTTCCAGAATATTTTCTTTTTTTCCCCGACACTTCAGTTTAATCCATAATAGGCAGTTATTATGATTTTTTTTTTTTATTCCTTTCTTTTCCCCCACCCCAAAATGGGTCAGCGTAATCACAACACTGAGGGATGGACAGTCGCTGTGCAGGAGGAAATCAATAGAGCTATCTGTTTGTCGTGAACCAGGCCAACATGATTTTTCTCCATTTTCCCCCCACCCCTTGCTCTTTCACTGTACTTGTGCGTCCCCCTGCACACAATGCAGAGGAGGACCTCCTGTTCCTCCCCACCTGTAAACACATTATGTCTCCCACTTTGTGAAATTGCAAATTATCTTTGTATGTCATTTTCTTTGCATACGTGTGATGTGCGGGGGGTTTGTTGTGTGTGTGTGTCTGTGTGTGTGTGTGTGTGTGTGTGTGTCTGTGTGTCTGTGTGTGTGTGTGTCTGTGTGTGTGTGTGTGTGTGTCTGTGTGTGTGTGTGTGTGTGTCCAGCTCCAGGGGCATTCTTGCGTGGCCCTCTGGGTGCCAGGGCGCCTCCGTACAGAGGCAGCGTGGGTGTGGGGAGCAGTAGGGGTCCCAGCCCTGCTTTGGGGGTGGCGAGTGGAGGATGGCATGGGGGGGGGGGGGGGGGGGGGGGGGGGGGTAGCAGTCTGCCTTTGTTGGGGCTTTTAATCCCATTCTGTGTCGGCGGGGCCGAGAGGCCGGAGAGGCGAGGAGGGCGACGCGCGAGGCCTCGTCAGCTTTCTCGCGGCCCCCTGGTCCCCCTTTTGTGTCTCAACCCAAAACCGTCTCAAAAGCCCCCGCCCAACCCCCCCCCCCCCTCCCCTTTTCAAGTGTTGTCAATCTGCCGGGGAAGAAATACACAACAAAACCAACGCAAGTGACGGGTGACAAGGACACAATGCTTGGATGGGCCGGCCAAAGTAAGCGGCCCCATCTGCTGCGGGGCGATGCCTCTCCTGTGCCCGGCCGCCTAGGGCCTCAGGTGAGGGGGGCAGGGGGGGGTGGGGGGCAGAGGGGGCAGACGGGGCGGGGGGGTTGAAGGGCGGCGAGCCGAGAATGCGGCGCGTGCCAGGCAAAGCGTTTTGGTGTGGCCGGATTTCAAGGGCCAACCATGCACACACACACACACACACACACACACACACACACACACACACACACACACACACACACACACACACATTTACACACGGACACACACACACGCACACACACACACACACACACACACACACACACACGCATTTACACACGGACACACACACACACACACACACGCATTTACACACGGACACACACACACACACACACACACACACACACACACACACACACACACACGCACACACACACACACACACACACACACGCACACACACACACACACACACACGGAGACACAGACACACACACACACGGACACACACACACACACGCATTTACACACGGACACACACCACACACAAGCACACACACACAAAAACACATATACATACATACATACACATTTACACGCAGACACAAACACACACACACACGAGCACGCAGCAGCCATGGAGTCGTCCAGCCTGGCATAAGTTTGGGTTATCAGTCACTGGTCAGATTTCCCGCACCTCATCACTTTCCCCCGTTGTGCGCACACATTGGGCGCAGGACAAGGGGTGTCAGCCCGTAATGAAAGGTTTGATTCATGGAGGGCGACAGAAGTGGAGGTCATTGGGCTCCTCCAGATATGATCCTGACGGATGCTGACAGCAGGCTCAGAGACGGAGGCCACAATTAAATGTCCTTGTGCCGGCGTCGGCTTCTTCTTCGTCTAGTGCTGGCGCACGCACAGGTCGTGGTGGAGGAAAACACATCGGAGTTGTTTATTAAGAAGCCAGGCAAAGGGAACGGCTTCCCTTTGAGTGATTCAATGTGATTGCCATTTCCAGCTGTCCGCAATATTTTATGATTGAGTTAGCAGAATGATGATTGGAATGATTAGGAAAATGCAGATGTCAGGCTATCGTGCCAATCGTATTTTTATCATCTTTTTATTTTATTATTGTAAACATATATAATGAAATGTATTCAATTATTCAGATTTACAAGTCATTCACATTGTTGTAATGCATCATTTTAATACTCATAATGCAAAAAAGAAAACTGGGGGAGATATTTTAATTCAACCAGACTAATTTGACAAGGAGAGTTGCAAAAGAGGTTCATCATATTTTTGCATAAAACCAACAACCGAAAACACACCCACTGCATTTTAAGTTCTCATGAAATCAACCACACTCTGGGTTGACATTTGTGCTGATCGCGTTCAACACATTTTGTAGAATGTGCTTCACCCAGAGAGAGCGCCATGTTTCTCTGTGTTACTGTTCATTTGTGTGTGTGTCCGTGGGCGTGCAGCGTGGAAACAGAGGAGCGTGGTTAACCCATTGTGAAGTTAGCCCTTATCATTAAGATTCTCAAGATAACAGGCATGCGGATTTCTACATCTCAGCATTATTGGATCCCAGACATCAAAGGCAGGTTTTCATTCCAGTGTCTGTGCTGCAGTGAAGGGAGGGCGAGAGAGAGAGAGAGAGAGAGAGAGAGAGAGAGAGAGAGAGAGAGAGAGAGAGAGAGAGAGAGAGAGAGAGCGAGAGAGAGAGAGAGAGAGAGAGAGAGAAAAATATGCAAGAATAAGATGAAGTTTGAAAAATACAGCAGATTGGGAGACGAGAAGGAGAGCAGAGGAAATGAAAGGGAAATGAGGAGAGAGGAAATAAGGCTAGGAAGGGAGGAGAGGAGGGCAGAAGGGAGACGGGAGGAGAGGCGAGCGGCTGAGGGCACTAGGTTATGTGTACACTAATGTGTCAGGCGCTGCATTGCTCTCTAATGCATTGGGTGCCACGGAGGGCTCCCGCAGCATAGTTATCTCCTTGCTAAATCGGCGTTCTCTCTGATTAAGTGGCACGGTCCGTAATGATGCGGCGGCTGACTGCAGGTTCGCTCACTTTGAATATCAAGTTCATTCCTCACCCTGGTCATTAAAATGTAGGACTTCAGAATTCAAATTAAGTCACTGTGTCTCCTAATTAGGATGCAGCGTTGAATTGTTAACCTTAGTGGGGTTTTTATACCGGGTGAATTATATTAATGACATGATGCTTATTGGTGAATCTTGAAATGGTGTATCTCTATTTTCTGATCGCCACGACGACTCGATGACGTGACGGCTCAGCTCGGCCCTGCTGGGCCGCGCGTCAGGGCGAGCTGCTATCGAACGCAGCGCAGAGAGAGAGAGAGAGAGAGAGAGAAGCGTGCTGTTCTCCAGCATTGTGCTGGATTACAGAATCAAGGTCGACTCACAAGACACAGAACAGTATTATCCCTTAATCCTGTGTTTTGGTTTCAAATAGCCCCCTTTTTTTGACTGCTAATCTTCCCAGAGTGGAATGGCTCCATGAATACAGGAGGTGTTTAAGGGTGCATTACCTGTCGTGTTAGGGTCAAAGGCTTACGCTGGCTTACAGTGTATATTCAATGAAGGATCAGTTGTTTGTTCTCAGAGGACAGCTGCGCTGTGCGTTGCTTACAGTCGAAGAAGTCTTGTGGTGGCAAGTCAAAAAATAAAAAAATCATACAAAAAAAAGTTCTCATCCAAAGTTTGACGTTTCATTTTTTTTTTGTTTCATCCTTCATTTTTTCCCTGTCAGTTTTTTTTCCCCCCTGCTCACTTGCGTGTCCTCCAAAGGACTGTGGACACGTTTCATCGTTCGCTGCTCAACTTCTGGAAAAGCTTCTGGGTGCCACCAGGCAGCCCGCCCCGCCCCCTACTCATCTGTGGTGACGCTACAGGGAGGAGGGGGGGGGGGGTCTCCCTGGGCATGTCCGTCAGCCCAAACCAGGGCCGGGCCAGGAGGGCTGCAGGGAAACCAAACTTAAAGGTGCTGTGAAAGACTAAAAGTGGGCCAGGCTGCCGCTGTCTCCTGTTGACCTACCTTGTTCAGAAGGGGTCCAGGTATAGACGGATGACAGGCCTCCTCCTCCTCCACCTCCTCCTCCTCCTCCTCCTCCTCCTCCTCCTCCTGCTCCTCAGTGGGCCACATTACTAATGTGTGAGGGGTGCAGGAGGAGCGCTCCTCCGTGATGAATCACTCCCCTGCACCCGTGGCACCCTCATAAGTCAAGAGTAAAAAAAAAATAAAAAAGTGTTGAGGGTGCGCTCACTTAAAAAAAGACACCGTCCGCCCCGCTGTCCGGCCCAACGCTGGGTGGACAGGTACGGGTGTGTGTGTGTGTGTGTGTGTGTGTGCACGTGTGTGTGTGTGTGAGTGTGCACGCGTGTGTGTGTGTGAGTGTGAGTGTGCACGCACGTGTGTGTGTGTGTGTGTGCACGTGTGTGTGTGTGTGTGAGTGTGCACGCGTGTGTGTGTGAGTGTGAGGGTGCACGCATGTGTGTGTGTGTGTGCGTGTGTGTGTGTGTGAGTGAGTGCGTGTGTGTGTGATGAGGGGGAAGGTTAAGTATGGCACGTGGAGCATAGCCTGCAGATCTTCCTCAATCTTGAGGAGAAACGCGGGGTCCCGCTGGTGCCCCACCAGTTGTTGTTTGGGGGGGCGGAGGGGGGGGGGATACGTTTTTTTCTTTTTATTGCAAGCATTTTTTTTTTCTTGTTTTTTTTTCCGTTATTTTTCTTTACAAGGAGTAGCTTTCATGGTTGGACGCCCCCCGCCCCCCCGCCCCCCTTAATGAATGAGCCTAATCTGCACCGCCCTGCCGTGAGCCCGGTCTCACCGGGAGCCCGGCTGCTCTGGGCCGGACCGGCGCTGGGAGAACATTAGGTGAGTGTTGGTTTACAGACAGGAGAGGAGTCTCTTCACGCGGCAGAGCAGACGCCACAGAGGAGGCTGTGGCCTCCTCCCCACCGCCACGCTGCCCACAGCCTCCACTGGGAACACAGCGGCAGCAAAACCCCGGTCTGCAGTGACGGCGTTCTGATCCGGGGTTCTGCGCTCCGCCGGCTACTGCGGTTCTAGGCAGCGGAACGCGTGCAGACACACGCACCGCGGGACGACACTCTGTTGTTGTGTCTTTTCCCCCCTCTCGTTTTTTTTCCCCCTTCCCTTTTCCCCTCGCCCTGAAGCCAGAAGGTTAACTATTTTAGTTTACACGCCCACCTCCCCCAGAGTTGATGTGGGGCTATATTGGTGATGTGATGCTGGGGTGGCTGGCAGGGGGGTGTGTGTAGGTCTTGACGCCGGGTAATACATCACACACTCCGGGGGGTCTCCGTGGTATGCTCCTCAATAATGAAGTTCATTCGTTAACTTCTCCCTCAAAGGCCAGGTCTCCCCCCGCCCCTCCCCCACTCCCCCCCCCCCCCCTCCTTGCCCTTTTTTTTTTTTTCCGACATCCAACAGCCAACTCGGAGCGGAGTGCCGCTCCTCCCTTCCCACCGTCGGAGGAGAGAAAACAACCACCCATCATCCCCCTCCCTGCCCCCCCCGTGACAGGACCGGGCGGCCGCCTTCACACTGCATGAAGAATAAGCAGCGCCATTACCAATCCCTCATGCCTGGTTATGGCCATAATTATCACAGCCAATCTGACCTGCTCTGTTTGGTTTGTCTTGGAGTAGGGGCCTCCTCTAACGCCCCCCACCTCCACCACCACAACCTCCATCACCACCTCCACCACCACCACCTCCACCCTCCTAATCACCTCCTCCCTCTCCGCCCGGTCTCCACCGCGGTGCTGTTTTGAAACGGAGCCGTGTGTGTGTGTGTGTGTTTCCTCCTTCCTGCCAGTTCATTATAATTCACAGGGCTCCCCTCCCCGGCCGCTCTAAGCCCCTCACACTGGCTGCTGTGCCGGCCATAATCTCCCCTTCTCACTCCTTTCCATTCTCTTCTTTTTCTCCCCGATTTTTTTTTTCCCCCTTCCTCTCTCGACTCTTCTTCTCTCTACTACTCTACTACCCCCCCCCTCCCCCCCTCGCTCAGGGCAGCCTCACACACAAAAGACTTACAGCACGAGGCGTAGTTAAATCTGATTTCTATTGATCTACAGTACAGAAATAGTTTTACAAGCTATTTGGGAGCCGGTATTCATGGCCTCTCCCCCCCTCCCCCCTCCTCCCTCCCCCCCTCCTCCCTCCCTCCCCCCCCCCCCCGGGACGGTAGCTCTCAGTGAGCGGCGCCCGTAACCTCCGTCAGAACCCGGTGGTTCCTCCCGTCTCTCCTCGCCGCCGGCCCTTCCGGAGCGCGTCCCTCCGCCCCCCAGAAGACAGGCGGCGAGCGGCGCCACCACCCCGTGACCTGCGGGCCCCCCCCGGCCGCGTCTCGGAAGGCCGCCTGATGTCTGGCGTCCAATTAGAGACTGTTCTGCGCTCATCAAGGCGCCCGCAGCCCGCCCGTCAGCGCCGCGCTCGGCCACCCGGGGGCCAAGCGAATACAAAGAGCGCGGGGACGTCCACGTCCTGTCCTGAACGTCTCAGCACGCCGTCAGGCCCGGGCCACGTGCTCCATCCCCGCGTCCTATTACGGCGTTTTCTTTATCCGACGGCGGGACGCTCATTGTGGCGGCTGATGTATTCAGCCGTGGTATTCAATGTGCGCCCATATGCTAAGGGTGGTTTCCCCGCTCGTGAATGTGCTATAAATACCCCTGGCGCTAAAGCAGGCGAGGCCACGGCCCTGTCAGACGTTCAGCGGTAGGAGTGTGTTATTACCTGTGTGATCACGCCGCGGTTGACAGGTGTACACTCTGCCACTCTGTAACAGTGATGGGATTTTAAGGCCTTTTTGGCCTCGCCGTTCTATAAATATTAGTGGCTGTGTGTGTGTTGTGTGTGTGTGTGTGCGTGTGTGTGTGTGGTGTGTGTGTGTGTGTGTGTCGTGTGTGTGTGTGTGTGTGGTGTGTGTCGTGTGTGTGTGTGTGTGTGAGGATACCATTTTGGGTGCATTGTGTGAGTTTATGTGTATGTGTGTGTTTTATTTGTCCGTCTGAAACACCTACTTCTATCATTTCTGGCTTGTTTTATTTTGTGTGTGTGTGTCTGTGTATGTATGTGCGTGTGTCTGTGTGTGTGTGTGTATATGTATGTGCGTGTGTGTCTGTGTGTGCGCGTGTGTATGTATGTGTGTGTGTCTGTGTGTGTGTGTGTGTGTGCGTGTGTGTGTGTCTGTATGTGCGTGTGTGTGACCATGTGTGTGTGTGTATGTATGTGCGTGTGTGTGTCCGTGTGTGTGTGCATGTATGTGCATGTGTGTGTGTATGTATGTGCGTGTGTGTGTGTCCATGTGTGTGTGTGTATGTATGTGCTTGCGTGTGTGTGTGTGTATGTGCGTGTGTGTGGCCATGTGTGTGTGTATGTATGTGTGTGTGTGTGTATGTATGTGCTTGCGTGTGTGTGTGTGTGTGTGTGTGTGTGTGTAAGTGTGTGTGTGTGTATGTATGTGCTTGCGTGTGTGTGTGTGTGTGTGTGTGTGTGTGTGTGCACTATGCATGCAATCGTCCCCACAGCAGCTTCCACGCCGACATCATTCCCTGCTCATTTATTTGCTCTCTCCTCCCCATGCCTCTGTATTTGTTCCTATGCGTATGCATGTGTTTGCCCATGGGGAGCGCCGAGCTGTGGGGCCCGGGGCCCGTGCATATGGGGGGAGCAGTGTACAGTCACTAATAGAGTACCCTGGCTGATCACACTGTCACTGTGAATCACTCAGCTAGCGCCGTGCTAACCTACAGCTGCTACCTCACCACACACACACACACACACACACACACACACACACACACACACACACACACACACATACACACGCACACACACACACACACACACATACACACGCACACACACACACACACACATATGCACACACACACTTACACACACACACACACACACACACACACACACAGACACACACATACATACACACTCACACACCCACACAAACACACACACACACACACACACACACACACACACATGCATACATACAGACTCTCTCCTACACACTGCGCTTCTCCCTGGAAACCCCATTACCCTTAATGAGTTAACAGCATTTCCTGTAGCTACACATTATACACTATAAAAAAAAAGCTCAAGACTGGAGGGCACGGGGCTGCCAGGTATGCTCCTCAGCACCTCTCATTTAAACTTCCTCTGTTAACCCCGTCGGCCCCCCGGAAATCAAGCCAGTGGCGTCCTCGCTCCTCGTGTACTGAAATAGATATCCCCTTTGTTGTCCCCTTGATTTATTGAAGTCTTCCCCACAAGTGGAAGCCGACCCCCCCCCCCCCCCCACACACACACACACACACACACACCCCTCAGGAAATTGCCTGGAATGGTTCTAAATTGGTTTATGATTGTCTGGAGTGGGACAGCGCGGTTGGGCTCCTGATGGTATGCCCCCCCCCCCATGACTCGTTGGCATCTACATTAAATTGATCTGTATTGTTTTCACAGGGTGCGGGACCTTGTGTGTGTTTCTTTTCGTCCGCGCGTGGCGTCAGGCTGACCGCGCGGCGCCCGCACTGTCTCTGCGGCAGCACGTGTGTGTAAAGACAGTGTAAAGACAGTGTAAAGACAGTGTGTGTAAAGACAGTGTGTGTAAAGACAGTGTGAAGACAGTGTGTGTAAAGACAGTGTAAAGACAGTGTTTGTAAAGACAGTGTAAAGTCAATGTAAAGACAGTGTGTGTAAAGACAGTGAGACAGTGTAAAGACAGTGTGTGTAAAGTCAGTGTAAAGACAGTGTAAAGAAAGTGAGACAGTGTAAATACAGTGTAAAGTCAATGTAAAGACAGTGTAAAGACATTGTAAAGACAGTGTAAAGACATTGTAAAGACAATGTAAAGACAGTGTAAAGACATTGTAAAGACAGTGTAAAGTCAGTGTAAAGACATTGTAAAGACAGTGTAAAGACAGTGTAAAGACATTGTAAAGACATTGTAAAGACAGTGTAAAGTCAGTGTAAAGACGGTGTGTGTAAAGACGGGCTCCGCGTGCCACAGAGGGCCGGGCTCGTCCGCGCTAACGCAAACCCGCCGCGGTACGGCGAGTGACAGACTGCTAATGAGGCCATTATCAGCTCCTTTCCTCTCCTCTCTCCTATTTCTCTCTTCTCTCTTCCCCCCCCCTCCCCTCTGTCTCTCCCCTCTCTCTTCTGTCTCTCCCCTCTCCCCTCTGTCTCTCCCCTCTCTCTGCTGTCCTCTCCCCTCTGTCTCTCCCCTCTGTCTCTCCCCTCTCCCCTCTGTCTCTCCCCTCTCTCTTCTGTCCTCTCCCCTCTGTCTCTCCCCTCTCTCTGCTGTCCTCTCCCCTCTGTCTCTCCCCTCTCCCCTCTGTCTCTCCCCTCTCCCCTCTGTCTCTCCCCTCTCTCTTCTGTCCTCTCCCCTCTGTCTCTCCCCTCTCCCCTCTGTCTCTCCCCTCTGTCTCTCCCCTCTCCCCTCTGTCTCTCTTCTCTCACCTCTGTCTCTCCCCTCTCTCTGCTGTCCTCTCTTTCCTTTTCCCTCTATGGTCTATTCTCTCCGCTCCCCTCTCGCCTCCTTCTCTTCTCGCTTCTCTCCTCTCACTCCTATTTCATCTCCTCTCTCCTTCCTCGCCTCCTCTCCCCTCTCTCGTCTCTGCTCTCTACTTTCTCCTCATCTCTCCTCCCCTCCTCTCCTCCTCTCCTCTCTCCTCATTCAACCTCTCTTTCCTTCATCCACTCTCCTCCTCTCCCTCCTATCTCCTCTCTCTCCTCTGGGGGCACTGGTGCCCACTCTGAGCCTCGCCGCAATTTGGTTCTGTTCCACTGGGCTTGTTTACTACATATATATATATATGTGTGTGTGTGTATTTTCCAATCCATCAGAGGGGAGGGCCGCCCTTCAAGCCGAATCTTTTGACAACAGGAAATCACGATCAGTGCCACCACCGACACCACCACCACTGACACCACCACCACCACCACCACGCTGCAAAGATACAGTGCAGCAGGAACCCACATATCACGCTCTTCCTGTTGCTCATGCTCTTGCCCTGTGTCTCTATCTGTTTCTGTCTGTCTGTGTCTCTTTCTGTCTCTGACTCTCTCTCTCTAATAATCTGTGATATCCCCATTCTGTTGAGTGTGCGTCTTTGTGTGTGTGTGTGTGTGTGTGTGTGTGTGTCTGTGTGTGTGTCTGTGTGTGCGTGTGTGTGTGTGTGTGTGAGAGAGAAAGAACATTCGGCTCACACCCCTTGGTATTTTCTCACACCTTATAGCGGCGTGACGGAGGAGTGAATGATGTCATTGATTATGCATCACCTCCCGGTTCCTGGCAGGATGAGGGTCGGTGTACCCCCCCACCCCCCCCCCCCCCCCCCCCCTCTGATCAATGCCCTAATGAATTAAGTATCAGGAGTGTATCGACGGGCCTGTCGGCGCTAACACGGAGGAGTCAGGGCAGAGCGGCCGTCAGCAGCACAGTGAAGTGACTCGACAGAGTGCCTCTGTCCGCAGACGGCGAGACTCACGGCCGCGAGTCAGATGTGTGTCTTAATGACCTGTGAGGCCGATAGGGGGGGGGGGGGGGGGGTTGTCTGTGTGTGTACCCACCCTGACAATGCTGCTGGGGGGTTGTTATGTTTTTACGAGTCAGAAGATGAGAACCGCACACAAGGGTTTTCAGCGGGGTTGAGAGCTGGACGTGGGAAAGAATCGGTAACAGCCGGGACGCAGCCTTTCACAAACCGCTGCAATAAGGCCAAACAAGAAAGGAGTAGCCAGCAGACCTTGTTATGGAAGCCATCCGCTGATTTCAGTTTTTACAGTTATTTTCACACTGACCTTTACTAAAATATAAAACAACTCGTAACATAAAGTCTACCACAAAAAACATGAAGAAGAAAATGGTCTCGAACATTCTCTCTGTGTTTGTGTGTGTGTGTGTGTGTATGTGTGTGTGTGTGTGTGTGTTTGTGTCAATGTGAGTGTGTGTGGTTGTGTACACCCTTGCACGCACATGCACATGCACATGCTCTGTGGACTGATAGAAAGTGTTCGTTTCTCAGGGCCGACCACAGACTCAGTGGCAGTTAGACATAAACCCGCGTCCGCATTCCGCCTCCCCCCCACCTCCCACCCGCACACAGATTCTTCTGTTGAGCTCTGAGGGTATTGTGGGCAGAGGAAACAGAGAATGGAGATGGAGAAGGGAATGCCCACTCTGTTGTTTGAGGTGTTTTTACCTGTTCCGCCCGCGGTTTCGGTCTAGTTTAGTGTCAATGGCATGCTTCATTTGACACCATCAGAATGATATTTTTCTCATTAGATGAGTCGTCATGAGAGACTGCTGTTGATTCAACAGCAGTTAATGTGTTTAGTGTTGCTAATGGATCTGGGGGGGGGGGGGGGGGGAGACATGTTCATTTGGCAGATTTCTAGGGGCAGGATGAGTGCTCTCATTTCCATACCATGCTGATGATACATACTGTATACTGTTTGATGTTGAAGCTAATATATAACATCAGATATATATATATATATATATATATATATATATATATATATGTGTGTGTAAGTCATAATTCTTTATTATTAGTATCATGTAAACAAACTGTAAGGTGTATTTAACAATAAGAGAAAATATCTAATTTCAAAGGATGAATGCTGATGACCTTTCTGTCCTTGAATTTTAATTTTTTTTTAAATCACATCTAGGTTTGCTTGTCTAAAAACAAAGACTATACAATATTACTAGTTTTTTTTGTTTAGTTTTTTTTTTTTTGTCTTAAGATGAGACGGTTACGAGCAAACTTATGGAAATTTCCAGTGCAGTGTGGTTATTGGCCAGAGCTGGATTGCACTAAAACCAGAATATTGTATCAGAGGGAGCCAGCTGGGTAGGAGTCAGAGCAGATTATCATATGGGAGGGGATGAGCGAGGAGATGGAGGGGGGGTGGGGGGGGGAGAGAGCGAGAGAGAGAGAGAGAGAGAGAGAGAATATGTGAACATGTGAAATAGAGAAAGCCAGGGAGTGAGAGAGGATTGAGTAGCAAAGACTGAGCAGGCGGGTGGGGTGGGGGAGTAGAAGGAGGAAGGGGGGGGGGCGGCGCGGGGGTGGAGGAGGGGGGGAGAGGAAATGGTAGGTAAAAAAGAGAGGCTTCTACCCGCGGTCGCCGTGGGGTGATGGGGATCAACTGAAACCCCTTCGTCACAATCTCTCTTGCTTCACCTGTCAGAGGAGCGAGTGAGCGAGCAGTGTGAGCAGTAGGGGAGAGAGAGAGAGGAGGGGGGGGGGGGTGATGGAGCAGGGACTCTGTGGGGCCAGAGAGGAAGACTCTGAGGCTCCACTCGTCTTAGATGTGTGGACGGCCCCCACCACCTCTGCTCAAAGACATCTGGCTTCACACTGATTGCTCATATCTACAGACGGAGGCAGAAGCCTACACACACTCTGTCTGGTTTTTTTTGTGTTCCTTCCAATGTTATCTGCACATGTATTCTGTAGTTTGTATCATTTTCTAATTATTTTATTTTATTAAAAAAAATGGATTTACATATATTGACATTACATGTTCTAGTCTTTTAGCATAATTTGCACACATAATTTCTTCAAATGATTACCGTACATCTATTTGTTTTTAAATTGTAATTTTTATTTTTCACTTCATAGTACTTCACAGCAAAGTGTGCAGGGTGTAAGCCGTCTATGTATGGAGAAGCGACTGATTTCTGTGTGTGTGCGAGCAGCAGTTATGCCGATGTACGCCTCTATGAGATAACGGAGCCTTGATAGTGAGAGTGTGTTGTGTCTAGCGAGTCATGTAGACAGGCTGTGACTGCAATCAGTGGGACAAGAGCCAGCCTCCCTGCCTGTGTGCTCCCAGCGCCCCCACTGGCTACACGCTGTGCCAATCAAAGGCTTGTGGGCGGGGCCCAGTCCGACATGAGCGCTGATGTCACAGTCACATGGATGGTGGTGTGGTCGTGCTCCGAGGCTGGGAGACGGAGCTGTGTGTTGGCCAGCTGCTGCTGAGACAGCAGTGGAGGGCTTTTGCGCTGTTAATAGTGCATTCTTATGGACCCGGAGTTTAATGATGTATTTTGTGATTTCAGCTATGAAAGGTAAGGGCAACAAGGAAATAATACTACTAATAAAATGCATGCATGCCGATAGCCGTGCACCCGGCGCAAGCTTTAGTGCTCAAGTAACAAGTACCGCTGCTCTCCTCCTAGACCGGCAACTCTTTCCTCTCCAGCCGCACGGCAGGAGCGGAGCCGACAGGGTTAAAGACAGAGAGACAGAGAGAGAGGGGGAGAGAGGGGGAGAGAGACGGGGACGGAGGAGACTTAGCGTCCGGGAGAGATCAAGCAGAGCAGAGTAGAGACAACAGTGTAGTGCCGGGCTGTGTTCAGTGTGTAAAACAACCAGGCTGTGCTGATCTGTCGACAAACGCATGTGTAGCAAATCCCTTTTTTGCTTGTACTTGCGTTCTGAAGTGAGAGTTGTTTCATGTTTCATACGTATACTATATCAGATGACAGATATATACATACTGATATATGTATTGATGGATGCTGTGTATAATGATACACATGCATCATAATATTTGCCATTGTTTAGTTAAATGCTGGTGTGTCTCCCTACTTGTGCTCGGCGCAATGCTATAGAAAGCGAAGTGGGATTTTGCAGCGATATGGGTCCAAATGTAATCATAGCCCTGCACCCTCTTTAGCTGTGAAGCTAAAGTGCTTTGGGCATAGTTGCCAAAAAGAGAGGGTGTGTGTGTGTGTGTGTGTGTGTGTGTGTGTGTGCATGAGAGACAGCGTGGAGGAGGTTGGGGGGGGGGGGGGGTTGCAAAGGGGGTCTCTATCTCTGCTCCTTTCTGCCCCCACACCATAATAATCCTGTTGTTCCAGTCCAGGGGACGTGTGAGTCGGGTAAGGGGGGAGACGGTGTGAGTTTGGTAAGGGGGGAGACATGTGAGTCGGGTAAGGGGGGAGACGGTGTGTGTGTGTGTGCGGCGCCGAGCGAGGCTCCATAGACAGGCAAGGAGACACAGCAGTGGAGAGAGACTCTGGACGGAGATACCGGCGCGCGTGTGTGTGTGTGTGTGTGAGAGAGAGTGTGTGAGAGAGTGTGTGTTCTGTTGTGTTCCACTGACCTATTTTTTTGTCTTTTTCTGAGGGTGGATGGTGGTGTAGTGGGGGGTGTAGTGGAGTTTACATGTGTCGCCATGAGAGCAGGAGTCGGTCATCCCTGTCGCTGAGATGTAGATCTAAAATGCTTAATCCCGGCTCTTCCACTCCAACCCCACCCCCCACCACACACACACACACACACACACACACACACACAACCCCACCACCACCATAGTAGCAGAGCCACACATGCGCATATACACTCATGCGTGCAGACAGATAGTGCCTTCAAGTTCAACACACACATGTGCACTCACACACGCACACACACACACACACACACACACACACACACACACACACACACAAACACATGCACACACACACATAAACACACACACACACACACACACATTTGTGTCTTGCACACATGCAGATTAATTCTTCCATGACATGAGCACATGTGAAGAGGAATACCTCAACATATGTGTCCATGTGCACACGTATGATGTGTTCACGTGCACTGACCTCAGCAGAGCCTGGACAGCTGCCGTTTTGTCTTCTGACTGAGCTCGTTGTGCATTTATTTTCATGTCTTTTTTTTCCCAGTCATTTTCTGTAATTCCTTGTTATTTTATTTATTTATTTTAGATTGTTTATCGCAAGAATAGGTACAGATGGATTTTTTATAATTATTGAATTATTCTATCAGATGAATTGATAAAATATAAAACGTAGGTCGTTGAAAACCCATTCATCGAATTAATGATACAAATTATATTTTCCAAATATTTCTCTGAATATATCGAAGCTCAGATCTTTTATTTGAAAAAAATATATTTTCAGAATTGTGTTAGAGTTCTAAACAGTTATATTTGTAAATATAATATTTTATAGTAAAGAAAATGCTTTAATGTGATGGAGGCCCATGCATTTTACAGGACAGTTATTCCTCTTAATACAACCGTGCCTATATGACTCTTACATTCTAACTTCATAAACATACTAATAATACAAAATATATATGGCTACCCACAGTGTCTTTTGTGTGTTATGCAAAAAGCGCGCACATAAATATATTTCAGCGTGTCAATAATGACCATAAGTATGATAATATATCAAGCACATTGTGGCGTTTGCTTTTACATTATTATATATCATTATGATGCAGTCATTTGCTTACCCTTACCCACGTCTTGCCCACCTCTCTGTGTGTATGCTGCCTCGCACCACACCACTGCCTCTCAAGTACCTAATTACCTGTAATAGAAACATCCCTCTCGTTACCTCATGCAAATTAGCCAGCCTACTCAGCACAATTAAGGAGAAAATACCAATTACATAACGGAAGAAAGTTGTTTGATGTTTGAATAGATGGGAAAAGGTAGAAAATGTCATCGGAGCTGCAAACCATTCTAATTAACACTTCACCGAAAATACTGGTTGTGGGCGTGTGTAGTAGTCGCTGTTGAATTAGGGGGTCCGCACACACACAGGCACACACACACACACACACACACACACACACACACACACACACGCATGCACACAAGCACACACGCACGCACGCACACAAAGTCACGCATGCACAGGTGCAAACACACACTCACACTCACAAACATAAAGTGAAACACACAGGCACAGTCACGCAGGCGCGTGCGCACACACACACACACACACACACAGGCACGGCCCTTGGTTTCCCAGTCCAGTTGCATGACGACCACACATGCGTGATTCAGCCCAGGACTTGTGCACCAGACTGTGAGAGGAGATGTGCACGGGACGCGGACGAGAGTGCAGTCAGATTCCTTGTGATGGCTGCTTTAATGCGATGTGGAGAGGGGCTGTAAATATTTGCTGTAGCTGTGGTGCTTATTGTCTCTTCCCATCAGCGGTGCAGTGGAGTCCTCTTGACTACGCACGCTGCAGGCTCTCACACGTTACAGCAGAGGTTAACAAGATGGGCTGTTATCCAGTTAGGGCTTGAGCACATAACTAAGCCAATGGAAGAACGGCCGCCGATTAAGGTGAGGCAAAATATAGTACAAGTCACCTGCAGGGGCTTAAAAAAAAAACTAAGTGTGAAGTGTTATTTAAAAATAAATAAATGAATGTTCGCTTGTCGCTTTTGCCGTTAAAAACGCACTCTCTCCCTCTCTCTCTCTCTCTCTCTCTCTCTCTCTCTCTCTGTCTCTCTCTCTCTCCATTAACAGCTATTATTAATACATTATGAATTTCCTCATAATACATTATGAAGGATCCCTTGTCCAAAAAAAATAATAAATAAATAAAAAAGCCCCACACATCCAGGCTCAGTGCATCCAGCACCACGGGACTGTTGGCCTCCCATGGGTCCGCAGGGAGCGGCTCCCTGATGGGACCCACGTTGGCTGCAGGTTTATCTTGGTGGCGGCCCGGCTGACGGGCGGGGACCCTGGGCAGGTTATTAAAGAGCGCGGGGCTTGCCAGTCTGGGCGCCGCTGCCCCGCTGAGCAGCACATCCTGGCTGCCAGGCTGTGTGTGGAGGGCCCTGCTTAATGAGATATTGACTGCCCATTGAGAGCATGGATTTTTGATTTGGCGGCAGAAAGATTGGGAGAGAGAGGGGGAGGGAGGGAGGGAGGGAGGGGAGGGGACAGGGGACGTGCACTGTGAGGGGAGAGGGGGGAGAGAGAGGGAGGGAAGGGGAGGGGGGGAAGAGAGCCAGAGGGGAGGGCAGGAAGAGAGAGGAGGGTGATGAGAGGAGAGGAAGAGGAGAGGGAGGTAGAGGAGAATTAGAGGAGAGATTGAGCGAGCGGGGAGGAAGAGGAGGGAGATAGAGGGGAGGAGATGAGGAGGAGAGGAGTGGTAGAAGAGATAGCGAGTGGCGGCGACGAGGAGAAAGGATTTGGCTGAAGTTAGAGAGAGAGCGAGCGAGAGCGAGGGGGAATGGTGGTTCTGGAGCGAGATGAAGGGGACCGAGAAGACGAGAGCAGAGGAAATGTGTCTGCTCTTCCTAACAAAGCCCTGAATGCGGTTCTATTTCCTCCTGCCAAAACTGAACACAGACCATAAGCAATGCAACGAGGAGCCCACAAGTTTTATTAAGCCCCTGCCACGATGACAAACAGTCTTTACCTGCACAAAGTGCGACTGGCAACAACCAATTACCACGGTGACTCAAACAACTGTATTGAATCACATTTTATTGTGATTGTGCCGTTCACTCCACATTCAGTTATATGTATATTTATGTGAATATTCTTTTTATTTTTTTCCGTGAGATGCCCTTGTGGGGTAAAACACCTTGTGGGCTCTTAGTCAAATAGTCAAATTAAGGGTAATTTCCTATCCTCTACTTTCACTCAGCGTTTCAAGAGTCACTTATAGAGCCTTTGAAGTGTCTCACTGTCACACAGCATTTAGTGGCGGAGGAGAATAGCTCTCTCACACACACACACACACACACACACACAAAGCACACCTTTGATAATCATAAACCACAGCCATGAAGGGAGAAATGAAAGAACTTTATTTTCTTTTATATTTGTATCTGTTAAGCAGCTACCACTGTCGATGGGGTCTGCTGACAAGAGAGAGTGTGTGTGTGTGTGTGTGTGTGTGTGTGTGTGTGTGGCGGGTATGTTTATTGGCAGCAGGGAAAACAATAAATTCCAGTATTTTTTTTTTGGTTAATATGAACAACATTTGTATTTCCTTTTATTGGAGCAGTAATGATGTGATTGCTGGTGATGAGAGGAGTGTGTGATGTATTTGCGTATAATTGTGTGCGTAATTATAGCAGTTTACAATTAGCCATGTTGGCTGCCTTGCGTTGCCATTTCGGGGCCTGGAAGTGAACAATGGTTTGTGTGATTGAAGTGCTTTTTTTCCCGGGTTTCTTAGTGAAGGAATCTTTCTTTTATTTTTGTCTTTTTTTCCCCACTGGACCCTCTAGAGGCCTGTCCACCGGCTTTTTGAAGTTCCATCAAAGCGGAGGTGATGGTGAAAAAGCATTATTGATTTTGCGTTTTGTCTTGACTCCAACACTGAGGACAATAACAAAAAAGCGAAGGAAGAGAAAGGAAAAATAAAACATACAGGAGATGTGTGTTTTCCTCAGAGCCAGAGGGGAAACAGAGACAGAGGGAGAGAGAGAGCGGGAGAGAGAGGTAGGAGGTGAGAAGGAACTCCAGACAGCACTAATGCATCTCTCCCTCGAGTCTTTTGCTCAATCCTACTACTTCCACCCTTCTCTCCCCCCCCCCCTCCATCTCCTCCCTTCATGCCGGAGTAAATAAAGCCCATTACTTTGAGCCCATGTCTTGGGACAAACTGGCTCTTTCCGTGCGTGCCACAGCTCAGACAGACATTTCTCCTCCTTCACCTCCTCCGTCAGGGCAGTCAGCCGCTCCTCCCGTCACTAAACACGCCTTCTCCCCTATGCACCACCACCACCACCACCACCACCACCACCACCAGTACCGCCCCAAACTTTGTCCTTATCTATGGGGGCTCACAGCTCCCCCTTGGCCATGGCAGAGCAGTGTGGTTTCAGGGATAGCTCCATTATCCACCCTCACCCGTCCTCACCCCCTGACCCCCCCCTGCCCTGTGGGTGTCTGTCCGTCAGAGGTCGGCTGAGATCACAGTAGATCACAGCGTGTTATTCTCTGGTATTAATGTGATCCCGAGTGACATTAAGGGAAGGCCCTGCTGGCAGCTGTTGACAGGTGTTAAGTGGCGTCGCTGCATATGGCTGGTTCAGCGCTCCCGTTACATTGTCCCTGTGTTGTACGAGGATGATGTTCTCTCTGTGTGTGTCTCCTTTATCACATAGTCCCGTGTCTCTGGTACACGTTAGAGGGAAGACGTTGCACAGACACGCGTGCGTCCCGGCGCTGTGCACAGCGGGGACAGGTCGTCACGGCGACATAACCCGCGGCGTTAACATGGAGGATAACAGGGCCCGCGTCGCGCCGCAGCACCGCTAAAGAGCAGGTAAGGGGTCAGAGGTCACGTCACCGGGGGGGGGGGGGGGGGGGGGGCGGGCCCCTCGCCACGGCCGCCGCCGCCTCCGTGGCAACGCAGCCAGCGTCTCGGTGGCGGCGCAGGGACCCCGGGCGCGGCGGAGAACAAAGGATGAGAAACGAGCGTGCTTTGGAATGTTGATGAGACGAGGGAGCGGGCTGCGTTCACAAAGGTCATCACAACACACTGCTCCCGCTCCTCCCGCTTGATTACCAGAGGGGAGGCGGAGAGTGTGAGGTGCGAGGCGTTTGATTACACGTCCCAGCAGAGGCCATTACGGCGTTCTCCTCTCGTTGAGGAACGGCTTCATTTGCCCTCATCTGATCAGGCACCTGCACTGACAAAAACACAAACAATAGAGGAAACAGCTGGAGCACTCCTGAGCACTAGGGGGTGCTCTGCCAGAAAGTAAACTTTGTCAAAGTTTAGGCGTTGTGGGGATGGCGACAATCCCCACTGATGACGCTGATGGGGGTTTGCTTTGGCCTGTTGGCCTGCAGCTGGCGCATTGTGTTGACACTGGTGTGTAGGTCCGTAGGTCCGTAGGTCCCTCCAGAACAAAAGCAGGTCCTCAAAGTGAGGCACCGCAGCAGGCGGGATGCTGCGCAGCGCAGGCATTGAGGGAAGCGGAACGGAAGACCGTTCTCATCATCATAAATAACAAAGCCTCGCCGGCGCAGTCTACTTAGGATTGATATTTTATGCACATGCATTTGTTTGAAATAAGAGAAATGCTGCTTCAGTGCTAATTACGGAGATGAAAGGGGGGAGAATGTGCAAGGCAATGAACTTTGTTGAAAGTAGCGTAAGCCACTGGGCTAAGTCAGGGACATGTTGGGGGGGGTTCTCATGTGAAGTCCAACCCTTAGATTTTTTTATATATTATCTATCAAATCTTTTTTGTTGTGTTTTTTTTGCATTAGATTTGCAAAAAAAAAAAAAAGGAAGAGAATGATTTCTTGTGTCGTTGTCTCTTCTCACCCCGAGACAAGCCTCCTCCGTCTTATTATTATACACAGTGGAGGGGCGTAGGGGGAGGGGGGAGGGGGCCCTCCCAGACAATGTCTGTGGGTGTGCCCCAGCGGGAGCCAAGGGCCCGGCTCGCTGTGTGGAGAGGCCCTTGACCTGCCTGAGGAGAGCTCCTCCTCACCCCCCCCCCCCCCCTCGGGCAGCGTGCAGGATCTTGATTGCTGATTAGGAGTTTTGTTCCCCACGGCGCTGAAGCGCTCTGCATGTCGGGGCTGGGCGGCTCCCCGTGCGGCGGGCCTGATTAAGGAGCAGGGCGACGATGCACCAGGGCTCCCGGCCCCGCGCCGCTGCTGAAGGGACCCCGATGCTCCACTGAGATCCTGGTGATCTGGAGTGGAGGCTGGCAATCACATCGGCAGCCCACTCCTCTCTTAGCTTGTATTTTGTTTCTTTCTCTCTTTTTTTTTTTTTTGTTGTCGTTTTTTTTTTCTTCTTTTCTTTTCTTTTTTTTTCTTTTTCCCCCCCCCCCCCCCGTGAAAGGCGTTTTTGGCGGCCTGTTTGGTTTCTTTTGTTTTGTTTTGCTCTTATTTTCCTTTCTGTTTGGCAGTGTTCTGTTTCTGTGTGGCTCCCTGGGGCTGGTGCTTTCTGGATGAGAGGTTTCCCCGGTGCTGAGTACAGACCCTTGTCAGCTCGGCCCGGTCCGGCCCAGTCCGGCCCCCCCGCTCCCCGGCAGCCTCGTCAGCAGAGACCTCGCCTCACACGGCCGGGGTTCTGATCACCCTCTCACTGGAGCCCCGTCTGGTCCGGAATGATCTCTATGCCTCTTATCCCCTTCTCTCTGTCTCTCTCTCTCTCTCTCTCTCTCTCTCTCTCTCTCTCTCTCTCTCTCTGTCTCTCTTGCTCTCTCTCTGTCTCTCTTGCTCTCTCTCCTCTCTCTCTCTCTCACTCTCTCTCTCTCTCTCTCTTTCTTGCTCTCTCTCTGTCTCTCTCTCTCTCTCACTCTCTCTCTCTGTCTCTCTCTCTCGCTCTCTCTCTCTCTCTCTTTTATCTATCTCTTTTGCTCTCTCTCGCTCTCATGCTCTTCCTCTTTCTCTCTCTGTCTCACACTTGCTCTCTTTATCTCTCTTGCTCTCTCTCTTTCACATCCTTTCGTCTTTCTCTTCGTATCACCCCCCCCCTCTCTTTCTCTATCTCACTCCTCCCCCTCTTTCTCTCCCCCCCCGTTCTCTCTATTTTATCTCCCTCTCTCTGTCTGTTGCCTATTTCGCCCTCTTCCACTGTCGTAGCAGCAGGACCAAAGTATCAGATAAATTGAAGGAAATGGCCTCCCCTACACTTGTTTGGTGTTATTTGTTTGTCCAGACCATTTGTTATTTTTATTGCAACAACGTATTATTTTTTTGTGCGTGTCACCGAGAAGATACCCATTAGATGTTTTCCCCTCTGAAGAGTGCTTGCATAATGTTTTTGTTTATTTTTTTGTTACATTAGAATTTGGGTGCAATTCAAAAGGCTGCCATCCCCGAGTCTTGAATCTGTCAATAATTGAAGGGGTAGCAGGAAGGAAGGCCTGTTCTCGCTGTGCTGATGGCTGTTTTAATGGCTTTCATGTGTGACTGTGGGCCACGCAGGCGGATTCTGCCCAACAAGAGTGTTCTCAATTATTATCAAAGCTGCGCAGCCCACCGCTGTACTCCAAAGACTTTCCACTATGAAAACATCACCCACAGCTTAGCTGCAATCCTGCACTCACACCCCTTTGATTCCTCAATGGAATCGATAAATAGCACACACACACTGTCGTTTTATGTAAGCATTATTATTTGAAGCATTACAGTGAACTGTGTCACACACTGACACACACACACACCTATAAATAATGACGTATTTAAACATGTGCAAGCACACAGACCCTCTTTTTGTTCATGTGTATTTACTTACTTCGAACACATTTCAGGGTGTATTCAGCGTATTCCCTTCTCAACAGTACACACGCTGCCGACAGTGGAGTTAATAGCAGAGCCAGTTGTGATACTGTCATTCCCACAGAAAACTAATGGTCTTCTCTGTGCTTAGCTGTGTCAATAAAACATATTAAGATGACATACTGCTGTGATGAGAAAAAGGCTAGCTTGTGTGTGTGTGTGCGTGTGCATGTATGTATGTGTGTGTGTGTGTGTGTGTGTGTGTGTGTGTGTGTGTGTGTGTGTGCATGTGTGTGTATGTATGTGTGTGTGTGTATGTGTGAATGCATGTGCGCGTGAGTACGTGCCTGTGTTCGTGTGAGAGCCTAACCGCACAGCATGCGATGGAGAGAGAGAGAGAGAGAAACGGGGCTTCCCACAGTGGGGCGATGGAGGAGGTTTGGAGTTTCCTGTTGGTTTGTTTGTTTGTCGGTTTGGTCTGTCGTACGAAATGTTTTTGCAGAGCATGTCAGAGACTGTATGGGAGCCAAGCTAAAACCTCAGTTCTTAGGTTATGAGGCTGTTGAGAACCTTGTGAAATCATTATGATCACGGTGAAATATCTCTCTTCGCGCTGCTACCACGGCTCAATACAATGAAAAAGACAGATATGCTCAAAACTATTTAAAGTTTTTTTTTGCATCGTAGGCCAAATATTCGATTTATTGTGTTTGAATTCGTGTTTTGATCTTTGACATATTTCACGGGCAATGATTACGCAGAGCCTGAATTCTTTGATGTAGGAATTGTCTATTTTTTTTTGTATTTTTTTCCTCCTTCCTAGTTGCTGGATTATTTTAATTTATACATGAGGGATTTGGGGTTTTATTTGTTTTTCTCAAGCTTGAGTAAGATTAAATAAACATCCCGAGCCATTGTATTAATTTATATGTTCTCATTAGCAAGCCCCGTGGTAAATAATCACACGAAACTGTACGTAACATGCGCCTAAAAAAAACCCACCCAAATAATGTATTCTTTTCTCCTGCTCCGCAGTGTGAATGGAGATGCCGTTTGATCAGGTCCTCCTTCAGATGTAGCTCTGTGAAGAAGTATTTACCACAGCCTTGCACTGGTTCGGAGCCCAGTGCATAGACACATGGATGTGTACCATGCACCACCGGCCAATGCAATGCCCAGCAACTCTAATGGGCGAGGACACATGTATGGTCACTGCAACACACAGGAAAAAAAACACACACAACCCTCACATGTAAAATATACAAAAATGACACTTTAGTTACTCCTGTGTCAACATACAAGTGATAATGCAGAAGAAGAGCCCATCATGTGATGTTATGAGGAGATGTTATGGAGAGATACAGGTATATCACCCGGGGGTGGTGGTATCTTCATCTTGTTTGTCAGCCCTGTCACATGAGAGCCAAAACGAATACATGTTTTTTTTTTCAGCTCTGTTCTGTTCCTGAGAAAATGGCAACAATGAAAGAAAAGGCCTTGTCGAGTTATTATTTAAAAACCACCGGCAACAGAAACGTTATGGCTGGCCTGGATCCGGTTTATGTTCATACCATAGATTTGATGGCACAATGGAGAATCCCTTGAGCCCCTCCACAAGAAACTACAATGATGAGAGGTTTATTTTTAAAGACTACAGGAAAAAAAAATGCTTTCTGCAGATTAATTTCTCTCTATGGTTCCCATTGTGGGGGGAAAAACAGCAACCAAATTGGGCTTAGTAGAATTAGTGGTTTTTCTGCATGAATCTCAAATCTATTCCTGGTCTGTGAGATTGTGTATAATGTGAGTGGTTGCCTCTCCCCCCCCCCCCGGTGTCATTGTGAGTGCATAAGGAAACAAGCATTCCGCCATTGTGAGTGCATAGGAAGCAAGCATTCCGCCATTGTGAGTGCATAGGAAGCAAGCATACTGCCATTGTGAGTGCATAGGAAGCAAGCATACTGCTGTTGTGAGTGCATAGGAAGCAAGCATACTGCCATTGTGAGTGCATAGGAAGCAAGCATACTGCTCTTGTGAGTGCATAGGAAGCAAGCATACCGTCATTGTGAGTGCATAGGAAGCAAGCATACCGCCATTGTGAGTGCATAGGAAGCAAGCATACTGCCATTGTGAGTGCATAGGAAGCAAGCATACCGCCATTGTGAGTGCATAGGAAGCAAGCGTGCAAGCAAACCACCGACACGATTGCGATTAGAGCCTTGAAGTACAGTAATGACGTTTTGATTCCTTCATTGACCTCGAGGGCGTCCCCTAAATACAACGTGGGTGCTGGCGGTGGTGGTGGGGGGGGGGGGGGGGGGGGGGCTGCCCACGCCATACTCCAGGGGTGCAGAGGAGGGCAGACTATTTGCTGAAGGTCATCGGGGATCACAACGTGTCATTAATAATTCCTGAAAGCAACCGACGTCTCCATCTGTTCGCCCGCTCCACTTCAAAGATTAAGCCAATTTCTTCAGGTTAGACTTCGCCCCGTGCCTCGGGGGCGAACACGCTTCCAGAGCCGCGCCGGCTTCTCCTCCACCAGCAGAACATCTGAAGACACGCTGGTCAGGTTATCGTACACATTAGCCTATTAGGACGGGGAAAAGGCTGGTGAACACCAAATCATTTATGAACAACCCACAGCGCTGTGTACCCGCTGTGCGGGTGAACAGTGTGCGTGTGTGTCTGTGTGTGTGCATGCGTGTGTGTGTGTGTGTGCGCGTGTGTGTGTGTGTGAGGGCTGAGGGTCGCGGATAGAGAGAGGCGGTGTGTTTTGGGCATTTTTAACGAGAGAGACACACAGAGAGAGTGCGACCTTTGCGGCTGCTCTGCACTGCTGTGCGAGTCTTCCCAGACGACTGGCTCCTCTACAGGGATGCAATTACTACCCTGTGTCACGTCTAGCAGGCTGGTGTGACAAGGTGTTACTAGAGGAATCATCAAAGCCTGATTTTAAATGAAGCATTTAATTATGTGAAAGGCACAGTGTGAGGGGTCCTTGCAGGTGTGTGTGTCTGTGCATGTGTGTGTGTGTGTGTGTATGTGCGTGTGTGTGTGTGTGTGTGTGTGTTCGTGTCAGTGCATGGTTATGTGCTTGTGTTTATGTCGAGTCCAATTTATTTTTCTACTATCTGTGTGGGTATGCGGTTGTGTGTGTTTGTGTGTGTGTGTGTGCCTGTCTGTTTTTCATGTTGAATCCGATTTGTGTTGGTGTCTAATGTGTGCTGATGTACGCGCATGCATATTTGTGTGTGTGTGTTTGTGTGCGTGTGTGTGTGTGTGTGTGTGCGTGTGTGTGTGTGTGTGTGTGTGCGTGTGCGTGCGTGTGTGTGTGTGTGAAACACAGTGACCACGCCACCACACACACACACAGCATCATGGCGTGCCTCCATTGTACCCGGCGTGCTGGGGGTAATGTTTAAACAGGACTGGTTTCCAGGATCACCGCTGCACCGCTGTGCTGCTGTGCCGGGCCGCTGCGCCCCAGCGCTCCTGCGGGGCGCTGAATGAATGTTTGTGGGCCGGCCGCACGCTGACCGGCGCCGCGGGCCTGGTGGGCGCGGCGACGGCGGGGGGAAATGCGCCCGGCAGAGTGAAAGATGGCGGCGGGCGCCGAGCGTGCGTGCGCACAGCTGCGCCTCGTGACAGTTACCAGCGAGAGTTACATCCCCCGTTGTTTCCTCCCCCCCTTTTGCACGATGACGGATCTGTGGCGCGTGCTGTCTGCTGCACTAGCGGCGATAGGCCCGGTCGCCTGGCTAGCCATCTCCTCTGATTGGCTCTTAACGGACCACTGTGTGCCATCTGCTTTCACTCAATGTGACGCTGATGATGAAATTAAAACACACGCACAGACACAGACACACACACACAGACACACACACACACACACACACACACACACAGGGACATATCGACTTGCGTGCTACGTCTTCATTCTGCATTAAGGTGGTGGTTCGGGTTATTTGGTTTGACGGATCATTGTTTTGCCCTCGTCGTGTGTGATGTGCTGATGAAGCACATGGCCCTCAGCTCACCCTCCACCACCACCATCACCATCACCATCACCATCATCATCATCATCATCATCATCATCATCATCATTCTGTACCACCCTGGGCCTGTGTACCGCAGTCTCAAACTGACCGGTCAGTCCGCTCACATCAACATCAGCTGCAAACTGCTTAGCGTGGACAATTTGAATTTCATGTTGCTGCTGATTCACTAACCTGTCAGAACCTTTCTGCTTTAGTTCTGTCTGCGGCGTGGGGGGCTTTAGATCTCTGACTCATTGGGATATCTTCTCGTTTGCTTATGTTTGCTGTGATAATTCCCCACGAAGACTTCTTTGTTCAATCTTCACCTCACATCACCGCTATGTTCACCCGAGCCCCGCGTTTGAGTCTCTGCGTCCGTGTTCCGTGTTCCGTGTCCGTGGTGGGGGTGGAGGTCCGGTGTTGGGTTGGAGGTCCGCAGCCCAGAGAACCAATGAGCGAGGGGCCTGCCGACAGCCTCTCCGGCCTCTCCGCCGAGGGGTGGGGACGTCGCTGGCCCGCCGGCCGCTGCGTGGGACGGCGCCTCAGATCGACATGATAAAGAGCCCCCCGACGGAGCCACGCGCAGCCGCGGGAGGCCGGCCGTCCGGGGGGGTTCAAGGTTATCTGGACAAATCAAACCCGTGTTTCCATTCATCAACTCCCGTTCCCACCATCCAGCCGCCGTCCTCGGCAGAGCGCCACATTATCAATGCTGATGTGTGCGTGCAGGTCTGGCGAGGGGCGCGCCGGTGAATCTTAATGACGTGTTTAAAATTTCATATCCGTCCAGGCCAAGCGCTGCATGTACAAAATAAGCAATCTCTCCCCCCCCTTTTTTTCCCCCCTTTTTTTTGCTTCAAATAAGGCGGTGGAGATGGCTGAACACTGACTATTCAATGGGGTTAAATGGGCAAGGCTAAGTGGGCAGGCGCCCCTTCAATCAAGCCGCACAATGCCAAGTAATAATGGGGATCGGTGTCATTATTCAATGAATATTAGCATGTAAGTGGTGCCATTCTATACAAGAGAGTGAATCAGGCTTAACACGTTACAATGATTGTTTACACAGTAGCCATTAGGACTGCTCTAAGTGGGTAGGCGGCCCTTCAATCAAGTCATGAGCCACCAAAATAATAGGAGCAATCTTCATTACACAATACAGGAGACCGCCATGGAAATAGGCTGATTCATTGCTCTATAATATCTGGGCAACTCAATCAGATCGTACAGGCTTCTTTAATAGTAATCATTAGCGGATATAAAGCTAACAACAACAACAAAAAATGAATTGACTCGTGTGGACCATTAGCCGGCCTGGTTGGGGTGCTCATCTGTATGGTATGACTTGGCAAGTTGGACGCTGACATGCGCGGCTTCACCGGGCCGCGGCTCGCCCTGGGTGACTGGGCCAGCGTGGGAGAATGTAGCGGACAGTAAGCCTTGGTCCAAAACATTATGCAGGGCTTGGATGTACTCATTATGTAGCGAGGGCTTATCAGGCCCTGCCTCCTGCCAGGGTGCCGGAGAGATCCCCTCCGCTCTGCCGTCCTGGTGCTCCCAAAACATGGGCCTTCATTAGCAGGGCTAAATATCCCCCGCTCTGCCTGCAATCTCTATCATCCCCGCCTTGAGGCAATACGATAATTACCTGTTCTCATTTCCCCTCCTTCTGGCCAGCAGGGAAGTGTCCTGACTTGCATTAGTTTGCATGAAATATTATCAGAATATTGCACATTTCTCCGTGCGGCAGCCTCTGACACAGGAGATGTGGCGTCGCGAGGGCCCGTGATTGACATGTGTCTGTCTCGCAGACTCCTCGGAGACACGGCGGCTTTGTTCGCCGCAGTTAGAGGAGGAAAATGTGATGGAAAGCGGAAGAGGAGTGTTGTGTGTATGAATGCTTTGTTTAACCCCGGTTTGGCGCTCTGTTTTTTATCTGGGAGGTATTATTATGCATTACAATGCTCTCCGTGGCGCGCTGTGTAGGTGAGGAAGAGCTGTCGGGTTTTTTTTTTTTTTTTTTTTTTGAATGTACAATTATCACTCGCTAGCTTGGCAATCATTAGCATAATAACAGACCCCTTTCTTTTTTTTCCCCCTCCTCATCGCGCTATGAATTTGCAGGATGAGACGTGTGAAGGGTAGGTTTTTTAATACATCCATCAGGAGTAGGCTAACGTGTTCGGCGGTCGCAGCGGACGTTTGGGCTGAAGGCGAGACAATCAGCCGCGCCGTTAGCTCCGTGTGGCTAGCTCTCTCTCTCTCTCTCTCTCTCTCTCTCCTCTCTCTCTCTCTCTCTCTCTCTCTCTCTCTCTCTCTCTCTCTCTCTCTCTCTCTCTCTCTCTTCCTCTCTCTCTCTCCCCGTGCTCAGCCGGCGTGTCTCCAGACCCTTCAGACAGCCAGAGCAGCCAGCCCTCTGTGTGTGATAAGGCTGTATTGGACTGGGTCTCCGCCGCCGGTAAAAGTAGTGTGATAGATAGGATAAGGGGTGCTGATCGTGGTTGATCCTGCCATCGCAGCCCAAAAGCTTCATTCTCCCCTCACACAGCGTGGTGGCGGTCTGCTCTTGCTGGCTGCGTGAAGGGTAAACATATCACGCATTCTTGAACTTTGTTTTTGAGGGATATATGACAGTATAGAGAGGCTTTATGATGAAGCGTAGTTGTGAGTCGTATTGAGCTGAGGAAATGCATCTCACTGACACGCCAGCCTTACTTTTCTGATAGGTGCATTAGTGTTTACACTGCATTACATGTTACTTGTGTTATTACTTGTACTTGTGCAGTATCAGTATATCAGTTGAGTTGAAGCCAATAAACAGGTCAAACATGGCGACATTGAAGACGCGTGTATTGATCAGAATGATGTAAACCTGAGCATCTGAATTGTGTGTCTGAACTCAGTGAGGTTACAGCCAGCGTGGCTTCGGAGGGCAGCAGTAATTGCAGACTTGGTGACATTTACTTTAATCTCCTATGAAGGCTGGTTGCTGGTTGGGCTCAGCCCTCTGATAGCCGCACAGCCCTAAACAGGTCTGTCAAGGGGATTGTGGTACTTGTAGTGTAAATTACAGAGAAAACCACCCAGAGCCAGGGAACCGGTGTGTTAGAACCCACAGACGCTAATGCATGTGTATTTATGTCCAGAGCGGACCGGACCCACAAAAGGCACATTTGAGCAGAGTCCCAGGCGGTTTGCGTGTTGTTGTTGTTATCATCGTTCTTTGCTTGTTTTTGTGTTTTTCGGAAGGCATGTAACTCAAGGTATCTCTCTGAACGAAGCCCGCGTTGCAGTGTTGCGAGCTCATATTAGAAAATGAGGTTTGCCCATATCGTACTAAATGTTACCATCTAGACAGGAAGAGAAATGCGGTCTGACCCGTAACAGCCTGCAGTCAGTCGCAAAGACAACCAAAACATTCATCTCAGAAACCTCACTCACACACTCACACACCGACAGAGAATCACTGCAATCAGCCCAAAAAGTTTTGTTTTTCCCCAAAATACATCCTCCCCTCCCCTGTTGGAGCATCTCATGCTAACAACAATAATAACAGTCGTTGTAAATTCAGGGAGTTACAAAAAAGCCACAACACCTACACGTGGCTCCGGCAAGGCGTTGTGGATGTGATTACTAGTTGCTGTGCGTTCAGCCGTGTGACAGCTGGTAAGTAATTAGAATAATCTCTCCGCGCTCGTGATTTAGCCTCCGTGGCTGCAGCTTACACTCCAAATTGAAAATAAATTTATAGATAAATGCCATTTGCTGCTCGGGCAAATTATGCAGCTGTAAGTGGCAAGTTGTTGTTTGTTGTTTATTTTGGTAGTAAAATAGCAATCACGGGGGTGGGGGTGGGGTTGGGGGAGGGGTGGTGGTGGGGGAGGGTGGGGGAGGGGTGGGGGTTGAACAAACAAAGCGCGGCCGAGGAGTGCCGTCAGATTGGTAATGATTCCCCACCCAGTGGTGGATGATACGGGTGATTATTGTGCAGTGTGCGCTACCCACCTCATCATGGTAATTATAGATACTATATCATTATTATATTGAGAGTGTTCACCACAAATCATTGAGATAATTGAAGCTTACCCTGGGATAGCAAAGTTCGCCATGCCTCCGAATTACCCAGGAATTACAGCGCAGGGGGGCGGTGGTGGGTGGGGGGGGGGGGGGGGGGGGGGGGGGTGTGAACATGGTATTTTCTCATCCATGGTGAATTGCCTCTGAAACAAATTATTTTAAATGGTTGGTTTAAGCTCCTCTCTGTATCCCCCCCCTCCTCCCCCCCTCCCCTTCACCCCCATGCACACAGATGTGGAATGGATGCACATGTGCTCTCAAACACAGATACACCGACAGAATATAGAATACATGTACGTACACGTCCGCGCGGCTGAGCGCTGACCGCATTAAGAGGAGACTCTATATACAGGGAGCATTGTTTTTCCCTGTTGATTCCACTCATGCCGGAGTGTAATTCCGGGCGAATGCCACGCTGATGAGGCGTAGGATGTGTCATGGAGCTGCGTGTAAGCCTTTCATATGCAGAGTGGAGATAAGAGGCATCCATTTTATCACACTGGCTGTCTCTGCCGACACATCGCTCATAAGACGCCTGTTTGCGGCTCCAGGAACACGTCCGTTTTAATGACACGCTCTTCTTCCTTCGGCGCCGTCTCCCCCTTGGTCTTACCCTGGGTCCACGCCGTCTCCCCGTCTGTCTTACCCTGGATCCATGCCGTCTCCCCTCGGTCTTACCCTGGGTCCACGCCGTCTCCCCTCGGTCTTACCCTGGGTCCACGCCGTCTCCCCCCGGTCTTACCCTGGATCCACGCCGTCTCCCCCCGGTCTTACCCTGGGTCCACGCCGTCTCCCCCCCCGGTCTTACCCCTCAGTCCACGCCGGCTACAGCCGTCACCGGCGTGTCGCCATGCTGGAGGTCCCCTGCTGCCACCTCCACTGCCATGTAACTAGCGAGTCACACAGCCCATTGTCAAAGCTAACTAGCTCTAATAGCCCATTGTCAAAGCTGACTAGCTATAACAGTCCATTGTCAAAGCTAACTAGCTATAATATTCCATTGTCAAAGCTAACTAGCTATAATAGTCCATTGTCAAAGCTAACAGGCTGTACTAGCCTATTCTAATGACTAGCTAGCTGAAGCGGCCCGCTGTAGTGCCAAAGCCACTTTAACAGCCAAATGTTGTTGTGTCTGACTAGTTGTAACAGACGTTTGTAATTGATAACTAGCTGTAACAGCCAATTGTAATGCCTTACTAGTAACAGTCTTATTGGAATAGCTTGTGGTAACAATCAATTCTAATGGAAAGACTAGTATAACAATGTCTTGTTGTAATAGCTAATGGTAACATTGAATTGTAATGGATACCTAGCATTAACAAGGCCAATTGTAATAGCTTTTCTGCTCAATTGTCCACCAGGGTTGGTGAGGGGCTCTTTGTGTACAGAGTTAGAAGGAGAGAAACACAGAGAAGAAATCTCTCATTCACCAGCCCCTCTCGTGGTTTGTTTAGATTCATAAACATATCGTGTTTCCTTTGCTTGGCCACTGGAGCGTGAAGAGAGAGAGAGTGGTAATAATTAATCATGTTTACTCTGAGGATGTAATTTCAAACACTTGCCAGCGTTAGTTACCACTCGTAAAACTCATAAAGAATAATCTTGTTGGCGCCAGAGTATGGGGCTTGGCTTCCCTAGGACTAGAGGAGGGAGACGCTGCAGCTTGAGAGCATATTAGCAAGACAATAGTCATTTGCTTGGGTTTGCATTGTAGTGGGAAGGGTTTTGTTTCGTAAGAATTAAAGGGAGCAAGATTCTATTGTTTTCAAAAAGTTGGCAAACAGGGGAGTGATCTATCCCATTATATTTTGGATATATTCTTTGTCGGTATAAATAAGTGAATTCAAAGTGATTGTAAGTTGTTGTTTTTTTCTGAATATACTATCCACACCCCTCATGGCACGTCATCAGTTATACGTAGCAATATAATGTACTTACTGTTGGAACCTATTTTTTGTCCAATGTCAAATTTTGCTTTGTAAATATATGCTCAGCAGATATTTCCAGACTTTATAGTGTAAAGTTGAATATAGCAATACGGTAGATTTACTGTTTAATTTCAATATTAGTTCATGAAAACATCACACTTAAGGACAAGCTCAGTCCTCTTTGCACTGGGATGTTAAAGTTTACTCTTGATATTAAAAGTGTATTTAGTATGTAGCTTAACTGCTCCAGGTTGAGTCATAGCCCACTTACGCACACACGCCACACACACACACACACACACACACACACACACACACACACACACACACACACACACACACACACACACACAGACACACACACACACACACACACACACCACACACACACACACACCACACACTACCTTTATCAAGCCGAGAAGATGGTCAGACAGTTGCCTTTCAGAGCCAGTCTTTTATCTGACATTATTTAGTAGATCGAAGACAGACTTTCGGAACACAATTTCTCTTTCATGATTTTTGATGATTTTTTTTTTTTTGTATTAGTAATTTTAGTCTGGCTTTTTTGTATTCAGTCTCATTCTATTCAGTCACATTGTAGGCCTATACAAAAAAAATAACTTGACCATAAATGGGTGACATATTGGAGTAAGCCATTACAAAAATTGGCCATGAGCATGACTCATTCTGTTCATGTGGATGACAACGGTCCAGGCCTTGTTGTGGGGACCTCTTGTGTCTTCAGAACCATCACCCCTCCATGCTGCTGTTACCTAACCAGGTAAAGGCAGCGTGACCAGCGGATACACACAAGCCACGATGGCCTCGGCCCGGGATTTTCTTCAGCACAGAAAGGATTCCCAACTGTGTTTGGTGAAGAGAGGCTACAAGATCTGGTTTTGTCCATGTAGCTTACATAATTTACTGACACCAAGGCCACAGTCCACTGGCAGCCCGTGATTGGTCACTTTTTTTTTTCCACCACCTTATGTAACAGTACTTTTCTCAGAGTTGCTTCACAGAACATCTTGCTGGTCTCAACAGTCATTAGCGAGACCTTTGGGTTTCCATTGGAATTAAATGGCTACTTTCAATGAATTCGGTTACAATTATTTTAGAAAGAGCAATAGCTTTTTTTACCCTAACTTAGCAATAATACATTGGAAATGGCACTGGGCCGTACTCTAACAGCTGTATGAAATGTAGTTAGCAGCTAGAAGGAGAGCCTCCATCACCCATCTTCCCTCTTTTTTTATAATTTCTCCCAGGTTCTCTAGGGTGATGAGGGGAAAAATAGTCAATCAGGAAAACTAATGTCAATGTGGGTTTTGTAATTTGCTCAAAGGGATGGCAAATTGAAAAGGTTTTGAAACCTTTTAACACAGGGACACACACACTCCCCCAACACACGCACACAGAGATAGGAATACACACACTGATGTGTGTGCACACACACACACATCCACACACCAGTGCTGACAGTCAAAGCTCCATTATTTGACGGCTGGAGAGGTTAAAAATAACCGTGCTCGCAGCAATTAGACGTATCATTTGGCTTCTAAGTGAGAGATGATTCTGTGTGTGGATGCTCCTGCACGCAGCGACACGGGGGCAATACATCAGCCCGTTTGCCTTGTCTTCTCATAAACTCTGAATGGAATTGTAAACAGATGAAGCAATTTTACACCAAACGCATTCTCTCCTCTCTCTCTCTCTCTCCCCTCTCTCTCTCTCCTCCTCTCTCTCTCCTCTCTC
>JAXIVH010000352.1:0-28051 GCA_036785325.1 Urophycis tenuis | reverse complement strand
GTCTCAATATTTACCAGTCTGTTTGTGCCTCGGCGAGAAGCAATGCGCTGTAGGGAGCAATGTTTTCTGCTTCCTCCTTTCGCTCATGCTTCACCGTGAATCTTAACCGCCTGTCTCCCCTCTCTCCCTCCCTCCCCCCCTCCCTCTCTCTCCCCCCCCCCTCCCCTGTCTCTCCCTCTCACCCCCTCTGTCTCTCTCTCTCTCTCTCTCTCTCCACAGTTGATATGCAAAGTATCGACACTGCGTGCGCTGTGCAGCAGGCATACAGAGAAGCTCACGGCTTTCAAAGCAATATACCCAGACATTGTCCGCGCCCACTTCCCCCCGCTGTACAAGGAGCTGTTCGGGTCGGACTTTGAGCAATCCATGCCCGTTGACGGGTAGCCCGGCCGGCCGGGGGGGGGCGGCGTGACCACCGGAAGGGGAATGTGAAGGAGGGATCTGAGACACTTTAGCTGTGCCCTGCACAAACAGAACAGACAGGCGGCCTCTGTTCCAACGTACTCGCTTACCTTGGCAGGGAGGGCTAAATCGGTTCACTTATTGAGGTTTACGTTCACTGAATACGGTTCTCTTTGTTTGGAAGACGTGTGACACTTGCGCCCCCCCCCCCCCTCCTCTCCTCTCCTCCCCCCATCCCCCTCCCCCCCTCCTCCCTCTACCTCCCTCCCCCACTCTCTCTCCCCTCCCCCCGCCCCTCCCCCCCCCCCCCCCCAGTCCCATTGCTCTGACAGAAAAAAGAGTATATGTTATGTATATGACAAATGTTTCTTTAGTTTTCTGTCAGGGGTTGAGCTCCACTGCTCCTGTTCATATTTACAGCCTAAATATTGGGGTTCCTTTTTTTTTGTCTGATTTTTTTTTTCTTGAGGGGGTGTTAATGTGGATGGATTTACTGAATGCTCAACGATTATTTCAGCTGCACTCATGAAATACCAAAAGAATCACTGAATCAGAGTCATCGCTCAAATTACAGATATATTTAATTACAGTGGCTAAATCTGCATTTTCTTAGACCGCAACATAAATGTCATAACTCTCTACTCCTAAAATGGAAAAATATATGGCTGGCAAATATGGACGTTGTGGTCAAGTTCAGCCCCCGTTCCCTTCTGTTTAGTTGGTCTTTTGGATCCATTTTAATGATGAAAACACAGCGACGTTGAGACCACAGCAACTCTCTATGGACAATCGTAAAAGGAAATAACAATGATCAAGCATAGAATTCTGGTAATTCTTGACATAAACCTAATGATTTTAGCTGTCAATGACTCCATCCAACGTGGTAGTGAAATCATGTAAGGCCATTTGCTATTAATCCTTCTGAATGGAAAGGGTCCACTCCACCTGTTTTATAATGTACTACAGGGTATATGGTCATAAGTACTTACTATACAGAAAAAAAGTAATGTTTATAGAATCTATTTTAAATAACATGTATGATATTAGTAGTTAGGAACATCTTCTTAATTGTTGAATTGATAAGGCACTTTTTATTTGCACCTTTCTTTAATTTAAGACTTGTATATTTACCTAGTGATGTGTTGCATGTGCACAAGAAATACAAGTTGAAGCATAGTTACAGAGGTTCACCTGGGAGCTGCAGCTTGTGAACGGGGTCTATAGGTGTGTGGCGTGGTGAGAGCGTCCTGTTCTGATTGGCCGGTCAAACGCAGAGGTCTGCAGGAGGAGACAGGTTAGATTCACACAGTTGTCAATCCACCATCGCACAGAAGAATACGGCCAAGAAAGCATTAACAATGTCAAATTTCTTTTTTATTTAGCTGAACTATTAAGAGCTGTGGATTTAGGAAGGGATGTACGTGTTTATCTGCTTAAAAGACAGCACACCTGCATTCGTTGCTGCATAGTTAAGATATTTTTGGGATATCAAATGTCCTTTTCAGAATCTTTCCAGAAATGATTTAGCTTGGTTTGATTAAGATCTGCAATCTTGCACTAAAGGTCCAACAGGAACTTTGGATCCTGTAAAAATAACCAGCCAACAACAACAGGTGTGGCAGCCATTTTTCCCTTGATACAACTGTTCCATCTAGTGGAGAGTAAAGACACAGCTATCTAGTCCAAGTCGTCACCACTCGAAACAAAACACATTTTCTACCTTAAGGCACATAAAGAATCCAGTATTTATTAATTATGCTTATTTTTCATCATCCTTGTCTCCTTTCTGCAGCCTCGGTTTTGTAACAGCTGAACAGTAAAAAAACACACACACACACACACTCACATATACACACTCACACACTAACACACACACACATACAGGAAATAGAGTGAATATTCAAAGCCTTGTCTGGTCGTAAAGCTTCTATTTTTGTACCTTGTTTTGGTTAAATTTGTGAAACGGATAGAAAGAGAGAAAAGATGTCAGGTAGCACTTAAGTATATTCCCGCAATAATTAGCGTAGCTGTTGTTTGAATGATTTGGGGAGAGGTATAAAAATGGTAGGACAAGTGCTATTTTCAGAATGCTTTGTTGTCGTGCTTCTGTTTTGTCCAGTTTTCGTGTCTTTCTTGTCAGTGTGGTAGTTCAATTTGTACAAAAAAAAAAGAGAAGAAAATTCCTGTATGTGCCAAACTTAGTCGTTGCTTGTGCTTTCCACTCCCAGCGCTCGCTGGTGCAGAGTGGATCACTGAGACATTCCAGACCTGGTAGCAGCTTCTAGAAGCACAACCTGCCGGGAGATCAAACGCATCAATTTGTATTCCTTAAGAAACGCATCCCAACACATTAACAGTCTCAACTCACAGACATTAGCATAGGCCCCATTGATTGATGTTTTGTTTTGTTTTTGATTTGCACATTCTTCTGCCGTGCAATTTGTACAAGACGTTAATGTCTTGCACTGTCACCCCTCAGGGAAGAGTTTCTTTAATGCTTTCTGTTCGAGAGGCCATTTTGTTGTGCAGTCGAGTTCTCATTCGGGGTAGTTCAGGGTAGTTTGAGTTCAGGGATGGAACCGTTGTTGTCCGTTGGAGATTATTATTTGAAATGCATTATGAGTTGTTCAAAGTTTCATACCTGACAATTTTCTTCTCCTAAGGGGCCTTTAACCACTGACATGGTGACATTGCCCTCATATATTGAAATCCAATGCAAAAGACATTTGTAAAAACACAAATTGCATTACCTTGTGAAAAACACAATTTCATGAACACAGCATATTCTCGTGACAGAAAAATATCTCAAATTTTAAGTGTCAAATGGTGTCATCAGGGTCAACCTAAAAAAAAAAAAAAAAAGAAGAGAAAAACCAAATATTCTTATGCAATACTAAAACCCTTGTGTTTGAGTTGTAGTAGACATGCTGTATTTAAGTAATAATCTCTGTTCTGGTCCAAGGCCATTTGGATATGCACAAGCCCTAGTTACTTGTAAACCTCAAGACTCCCAGCTAAATAGAAGCCCCCCCCCCCCCCCCCCCCCCCCGTCTGGAAGACTGCGAGACAATCCCAGCCAGGCCCTGTAGAGAGCAGAGGACGAGGTGTTACATGCTCAGGGAGGTTACAGGTGGACTGAAGCTCTCTTTTCTGTCGGTGTTTATGTGTTCTCGGTTGCGTCACCCGTTGCCAGTCTGCGGCGTGCGGTGGCTGATTCTCCCCCACATGAAACGCTGCCGTGCTCGGTGTCGAACACAGAGCGCTGCGGGGAGACCGGCCCACGCCGTGTCGTCCACCCTGCGGCAGGCTGAGCTGTCGCTCAAGAAACCTATTTTATTGTACATTTAGAAGATTACTGCCATTAATGATTGCTAATAGGCCTAAAAAACAAACAAATTTGATGGGGACATGAAACAAGTCAATATTTTGGTATAGTTTTATTAACTGTAGAGTACTTACCAATGAGTAGTCTTTTTTTATCTATCATACCGTGGACATTTTTCATCCCTCAGTATTGTGTTGCACAATACATGGTTGTGTTACTATTACGGGTCTCTGCTGTGTAACCACGATAGTGCAGTCCTCATTACGTCATGTACAAGCGCTTCTCAACGGTGGCATTCTCTGTAAAGGACTTCCGGTCCAAAATAACTAACAAATAATAATAATCATAAAAACCCTCATGCACTTATGATGATGACTCTCCCACAGAGGAGGTTAGTTACATACATGAACAGTGTTGCATACATTACAGTAGTATGCACATCACCAGACAGTGTGCATTTCAATCGATGTATATACAGTGAACTGTATCAGTCCTTCTGTCTCTGCTCTGTTGTTTGTAACAAAAAAAAAAGCAATAGTACTAAATGTGTGTGTATGTGTGCGTTTGTTTGTGTGTGTGTATATGTGTTTGTATTCCTCATTTGAGAATGAAAGAACCCCCAGACAAGGCTTTAATAATTACGCAGGAACAGAGGGTCACATGACACAACACAGTCTGTTGGTCTTGGGTTTTTTTCTTATACAAAAAAAAAGATTTTGATTCTTTGCTGAGCTTTTTCCATCCATAACAAGAATAGTGTTTATACGGGAGACATGCACACCTTCAACAATTCATTGGTCTTTGGATGACTGGTAAAAAAAAAAATTGGCAGATTGGTCTCTCAGCAAAAGAAACCGTTTGGCCCATAGTTCTGGTTTTCGCTAAAATGGCGTTTTGGACAATATGTCATGAGGTTGTTCTGACCAAAAATTGTGAAGATAGGTGTTTTGTCTTGCTCTAAGTTAGAAGTGTGGGAAGATTGGTGTATTGGCCAGAAATATGAGAGTATTCCATTACATTGAAGAAAATACATTTCCAAAGCACAACTGATAAGGTTTTATTATTAAAATACAATTAAGAGTATAGTTTAAAAAAGGATGAAAATGAACTTTTAGCCATAATCGAATGTCAAGCAATAATCTATGTGGTGTATTATTTTAGAGTTTTGTGCATATAGGATTCAAACATCTGCATGTAAATACACCTCTGATTTATCACTTCTGCTTTCCTTTGGTTTGGTTTAGTGTTGATTTCCAGTAAGGTTTTCTTTGTGTCCCATCTGTATATTTGACCCATTCTGTTCCCAGGTGGGAGTAACCTCCAGAACATGAGCCCCTATGCTTTCTGACTTCCCCTCTTCCTCATCCACTCATCCTATTTAATATTATTGATGACATGTATAAAGGTAGCTTCGTAACTTCTGTCTGTATAGGTAAGAGGTAAAAGTACTGCTACTAAGGCCTACCCGGTGCAAATATGTATCTGTTTCTTCGAGGACACCATGTGTACGATAGCTTGTTTCTAGCTGCCCTCCTTTAGGATTAGTTTGATAGGGAATAGGGCCACTCACTTATTTTGTGTTTCCCTAAGTGTGGTGCTAGGTAAGTTCATTTTGTGACCAGAGTATTGATTCCTAGCCAGGCCGTCCTAATTAGTATGTTCATTTTGTTGCCTATTGATGTGTTATTGATATAAGGATTCAATAAATGATAACAATAATGATTATGATAGTGGTTAAATTGCCCAGCCGGTACCTGTATCAGTGTGCTAGTCTTTGGGTAAGGAGCATATTTCCTTCTCACTTAGAGCAAAGCTAGTCTGCTAATTAACAAGCTATTTAAGGTTGCTTTTCTGGTTCGGGGGAAAATTGCTATATTTAAAAAAAAAAAAACGAAACTGCAGTATTGTGGGTTATTTTTCTGTTCTAATTTGTTTTGTATGAGAACCACTTACTGGGGAAGTAGGATCAGGATTTTAAGATAATTATAAGTATTTATACCTCTATTGTGGGCGTAGCTCTTCACTAGATGCGGGGAAGCGAGACGCTTGAGTCTCTTCGAGCCCCCATTGAAACTGACCCTACCAACAGATGTTTTTTTTTGTTTTTGTTTTTTTACTAGTGATTCCACATTGAAGTGTTATTTAAAAAGAACATGAACGGATACCATGTGAACATCGATATGACCTTTTTTTTCTCCTCTCCACTCTGTAGCAATTGATCAGTTCGATGATGCTCGCAATAATTCACAATGTACCACGTGGCGGGCCCCTCGGTGAGCCCGGGCCGCGCACGTGCTCTGATTGTCTCTGTGGTTTTTTCAGTGTGTACTGAAGTGACAATGTATTTTGTATGGGCGGGATTAACTCTCGCTCTCCAATGCTTCAAATGTCGTCCGGTTATATTCTGATGTGTTATGTATATTATTTAAACCAGGGTAAATGTTTTTTTTTTCATGTACAATATGGGGCAGAGCGTACATTTCATGCAACGACTTTAGCGTAACTATGAGAGACCCTCTGACGCGTGGGTTATTTTAATGTTGGTCTAGAACAGCGGAATAAACCAATACCAACAGTCATAGACAAAACGTCATTTGAAAGGAGAAAAATGAAAACAAAAAACTAACAGGCAGTCGACATCTGTTTCATTTACTGTTTCTGTTTTATATCACCTTTTTTTCACAGACTACAGAATATTGACTAATGCATTGTATACCAAGTATTTGTATTTGTTTGTAAACCGAAACATCAAGCACACCTACATTTACTTTCCAGTTCTGTGTTCCGTGTGAGCTCAGCGGGGCGGGAGGGCCGTGGGGGGCGGGGTCTGTGTCCATGCAGAAGCAGTACAAACGATGGTAAAATATATGGTTGTCACAGAATTTCTAAGTCACATGTTTGCTACTGATGTTGAAGTGGGGGACAGATGATCATGTACCTTTTTATCCAGCTCTTTTAAACTCTCTTTAGCGGGTAGTCTATTCACAAATGTAGTTTTGCTCCTTCTTGTCTTATTCTTAAATATGGAAAATAAGTATTTTGATTCATTTTGTAAATACAGCTGTAAAGAAAAATAAGAAATTTAATGTTGTCTTTTAAATACTTTTCATTCTAATATGAATGTTGTTATATTGTACTTAGAAACTGTACCTTTAATATTACCTTTATTAAAAGTGCATTGGCCACATCGATTTTAGATGTGCTTTATGTGCTGTTATCCCATAATAAAATTTACTGCTTGTAATGGGCTTTTATTTTCCTGACTGTTTCTCTGTTGTCTGTTTCTCTTTTTTAAAAATAAAATTCACCAAATAGCATCTGAAATTCATTATCATTAGCCTTCTTTGTTCATCTCCCCCTTATATCCAAGTTATGGTCTTGAATTGAGTTCAGTCCACACCAGCAACCATGAGGACTGAGATAATTCCCTTGGTACTTGCAAGACCTAAAGTCTGTTCTTTGTTCTGAAATTAGAATTGAATCCAACCCGTTTGCTCGGAAACATCCAAATAAAACCAATAGCACTTATTGCTTATTCTCCGTTTCTCACAGCAGTTACTCATATTCATTTAAATACACAACGTTATACAACGTTTTATAGTAATGTTGAATTCTTGACTTGAGCATTTTTCAATGTTAGAAACACTAATTAGTTAAACAAACGCTATGTTATCATACGCTATGAATTATCTTACAACAGGTTTTGAAATTACTTTGAAAGGCCTACGACTGTAACATTGATGGGAGTTTGCCAGCCTGGAACTTTTTTTGACTGCTGTTTCTGGGGTATTTTTATAGAGACGCACCAAAACAATGCCGTATGGCAGACGTCAGTTTGCGACGCTATTATAAACGAGTCTAATTTGTTACAACAATGGACCTAGAATGGTGAGTTGAATCATACAAATGTGTAAACGAGGTTGAATCAGAGTTAGTATAATGAGATAGCAAGTTTGTATATATGCAACTCAAAATACTGTCAGAGCTACTAGCGACAGTGTAACGCGTACATAGCTGTTCCATGTAGTTGCTGAGCTTCGTAGGCTATGTCTTTTCTGAGACTAACATGTTATAACCCTGTCCTCATGTATTATCAGGGAAGACACTCCGGTCCCCGAAACGCCATTCTTTACCAGAGAACTGTACGACAAATACTCTCTAGCGCCAAATATTAAAGAACTCTGGGAGATTTCACAAAGGTACATTGCTAACACTATAACACAACGCAATGCAGGACTCGAGTGGATTTATATTTTGTGTCATACATTTGTCTCTCTCCTTTTCTAAAACAAAAAAGAAACGGCCCTGTAGAGAACGGAAATTCAGAAACACCATGTGATGGTGGAGATGCAGAAAGCCCCCAACCCACGGAGGATTCCTTGAAATTTGCCAACACCTGCAACACAAATGAAGGAGAAGACCGGGATTGGAGCAACTGTGACAGCGATGATCATGCTTCAAAGAGCACAGAAAACCTCACTGACAACAGAACCAACAAAAAGAAAGGCAAAAAGGCTAAAAATAAAGTAGTTGAAAACGTTGATTTCCCAGAACCTAGATTGCCTTATCCATGCATGTCCAGCCTGACAAGTAAAGACCAGAAATCATATCTATACATTATGAACAGTAAAAAGCCCAGGGAACCTCCTCAGGTATGTATTGGCTTCTGAATTGTCTTTCTTTTATTTAGTGTTTCTATTGTGTTTGTCGCTATGCTGCTAAACCATTATACATATTATTCTTTACATTCTAGAAATTGAAGGAACAAGTAAACAAGGAAGTTGCAGAATTCATGAGCTACCTCCACAATGTGTATAAATTGTGTCCTGACGATTACAACTACATTCCCCAAGGGGCTCTGAAATACGCAGAGGTATTGAGTCTTTTGGAGCAACAGATAAAATTCCGGTTTCAGTTACCGTTTAGCTGAGTTAATTTGTACACAATGCACTTCTACAGGACTTCTTCACGGCCTGCCTGGAGAACCTAGCATCCCTGCCACAGCTCTACCAGATCAGTGAGATGACTAGTCTGACAGGAGGAACCTTCGACCAGGGTCTTGCTCTCACCTTCGAGAAGCAGCTCCTGGTGTTGGTGCGGTAACAAGGAGAAGCCTGGTCTACATGTAGTGCACATGTAAAGTGTTTAAATGAGAAACTTATTCCTTTGTTTCTGCCTCCCTAACTTTCTATCTGCATATGTGTCTTTTTGCACTTCTCCAGGGCAGTGTGGATATTGGAGACCACGATATAGTGGCTGCTGACGCACAGCTTGCAACCGATTATCAAAGTGTTTCATCACAAAATCCCCCAGCGAAGAAAGCCAGAGACAAATGTGCTGTAAGCCTTTGCCTTGTCTCCTTTGTAATTACTCTAATGAGGTATGCCACGAAGATGTATAGTTCTTCAGCTAAAACGGGATTCATGACCAGGGGCCTATTATTATAACAATTGCAGCTTGTACAATTTGCACAAATGTGCACCAGGGGGTGCTGAAGACATGCAATATATTTACTAAAAGTCTCACTATCAAATGTAAGTCTTTTGAGTGTGATGACTCACTGTGCATTGAATTTGTGGTCCTTGATATTTGTTGATTAATTCAACATTAAATGTATCATGTTTAATCATGTGTGATTATGTCTTATTTTCCTATATTCTCTATTGACTTTCAAACAGCCAATCAGCAGTGACGCGAATGCGGAGAGGCTAAGCAGCCACTATGAGCCCCACGTGTGCCTGACTCAGGATGCTCTGGTGACCCTGCTGGATAACCATGGCCCCGAGTTCTGCACGCCCTGGGAACTTCCTGTTTGGGTCAAAGGAAACCCGGGTCAGGGTAAGACATGTTTATTACACTATACTACACTGTACTATACTATATTATAGACTATACTAAAGTACTACATAATATCTGTTTTTACTGTCTCAAATGGGTTTATGTTTCTAGTTTTGTAGATTGTACACTGTACACTATGTACTGCTGCTACTCCTGGTACTACTTAACACATAACGACTCAATACTCTTAATACAGTGAGATGCAGACATGTCACATGTAGCTCAGAGGATATATGGTCCATCTAATGAGATCATGTGGTGAGATGAAAATGTACCACAAAAATGAAATGCCATTAATTGCTAAATATGTGCATAGCAGTTAGACAAATTATTTCTTTTTATTTGTAAGAAACGTGCCAAAGCTATCTGCATGAAAAAAAGACAGCTGAAACATACCTCTCCCATTTTTGTTTTATATTTACATTTGAATATGAATAGACCATAACCCTACCTGCCCAAAGAGATCCATATTAATATTAAGCATACGTCTAGTGTGCATCAAATGTGTGCATGAGAAATGTACGGCCACATGGTGGCACTGTTGTACATCACCCCTCATTGTAAAGCCATGTTGTTGTTGTGCCTCCTCCCAGCACCACAGAGGAAGACGGTGTACATTGACTCCCCCTTGCTGAAGACTGAGGTGACGGCCAGGGAGAGAAGTCTGGTGTTCCACGAGGAGAGTCTGCGGCTCTCCCTGAACAACCACGGCAAGAAGAACATGATGCTGGTCGCAACAGAGGCTCCCGAGCAGCCCAGATCCCCGCCTGTAGGTGCACCTGGGGGGCATTACTGACTCAATGCTTTCATCAGGACTTTAACCTTTTGTGTTGTTTGTTTGTTTGTTTTAATCTGAATCCAGGAGCAGGCCAAGAGAGGCTTGGCTGCGGCGGAGAGGAGGGGCCTGGACTTCAGCGATGTGGACCTCACAGACCTGGAGACGTTTGGAGACACCACCCCTCAGACACTCAAGAAACAGAAGACTGCAGCGGTGCAAAAAGTGCCCGTGTCTGGCAGAGGCCATGCTGGTGAAAAGACCACCACCAGCTTCCAGGAGGAGGAGGATGAAGAGGGCCCTACGGCGATGTGCATTGAGGACGGCGCGAAGGAGTCGGGCGACTCCGAAGACGAGAAGCTCTTCATCATCGACACGTCGGTCCAGGCTGATACGGAAACCACGGAAACGGTGAGCAGCACGGACCACAGCCCCGTGACCAGCTCCCCGCTGCAGAGGAGGCCCACGCGACCGAAGAGAGGCAAGATGGCCGCCGCCGTGCCCGGGGACCAGCTGGGAGAGATCCTGCGCATGCAGAGCGCCATGCTCAAACCCAAGGCCAAGGACGCCTCCAAATTTCTGTCTGTCAAAAGCCCCCCAGCGGTGGCGGCGACGGGCTCCTGCTCTCCACCGCCGCCCTCAGGCCACGCCCACCCCACCTCGCTGGTCAAGCCTTGCGTGACCTCGTACCTGGAGAACCAGAACCAGGAGGGAGAGGGCGGCAGCGCTGCTGTGATCCAGCAGGCGTCCAGCGCCACAGAGCACAAAAGTTAGTGGCACTGGTCAGACATAGCTCTCGTTAAATTACAGGGGGAGTAATGCAGGAACCGCTAATGATTTACACTGTAATTACACAACATGCAGCCACGTTCAGGAACGTTTCCGTCTTGCGCCCGTTCACACATGGCATAGCAGTGCCTGACTAGATGGGGCCAAGGGAGAGTCTAGCCTCCAGCACATGGCGGTAGTGCCATCTGCTGGACGCCAGACGCCAAGAAACAGACGGGCTGGGTGGATGGATGTATTTGCTCCCGGCAATGAAAAAAACGATTCAATTGAGCGCACGCATGAAGTGAAGCAGCTCCCAACTGACTCTCTTCTTGGGCCTCAGAAGGCAGAGCCAGCCATGGCCATCGGATCCCTCATCGTGATTGGTTGCCTGAACCTATCACACTTAGACCTTGATTTCTCGATTCCCGAGAAATGGCCATGGAAAATCCTTTGACTTTTTTTTCATACATTTAATATATATTTAAATTCAGATGTACAAATAGAGCCGACAGCGCTGATTTATTAGAATTTATCAGCTTATCGCTGTCTTATTATACTAAATATCTGCCTTCCACTAGCTACAGTAAGGTTAAGGTATTTATTGACTTAGCGTTTATATTTCCTGGTCTGTTGGTACTCATTTAGTGCTAATCTCTGGCTGACTACGGTTCAGTGCCCCTGATGATCCTGCTGTTATTCATGACACACACAGGAATATGCTGTAACAACTGCACGCTGTCTGAGGTGGAACACTGCATTATTGTTCTCCAAAGCCTGCTCTGAGGCGTGGGCTCTGGTGCAGGCTCTTCAATGGGAGCTCGCTTGATGTTCCCTCAGAAATGCACGTGGAGGCGTCGGTTTGGTGCTGCTTCCCTTTACGTGTGCGCTCAATTAACGGTTTCCTCCTCACAGAGAGACACTGTGAGCGGGTGCAGTGAATGTCCTCGCAATAATCACTTTTGGTGCACGGATTTGTCAGTCGTGCGCACGTGCGAAGTCAGTCTCGCTGGTCACATTTCCGGGTCACTGGCGGTGCTGAGGGCGGCGTTGTGGACGGACGCGCTGACGTTGAGAGTCACGTGAACGGGCGACGCTCGCCTGACGGAACACGCACTTCACGTACGACGTGTGGAGCGACCACAACACCGCCGCACCGGCAGTCACCCGGAGATGTTGCTTCAGTTAGCGGTGTTCCAGATTTCCCAGAATATCGACCCCCTGATTCCATTCCCACATGACCCCGTGCAGGAAATGTTCAGGAACACTGCGGGGTAACACTGCTGAGTGAAAGGAGCTAACGTGGCCTTGTGTTCACTTTACATTCGGCACGGTGGGCATGTTTGAGATTTGCAATACAATGAAATATCTCATGGTGTTAACTGAGCACACACAGTGACACACGGTTGGGGACAACACACTTCTACTACTTTCAAATTAAAAAAACAAAAAAAAAACAACTGCATCTATGCTTGAAGAAGCCCTCCAAGTTGGTGTCAGATCACCAACACGATCCCATAAATCTGATTCATCATGTTCTATTCCTAGCCCCCCAGCCCATCCCTCTCACAGAGATGACACCTGAATGCTAACTGCAGGAGAGCTAAGTGGTTGGGCTGGGTGTGGCTTACGGGTCACTGGAAGGCTGCCTCACTCCGACCCCGGTGACCCGTGAGCCCCAGAGTGAGCGCCGGCTGTGCCTTGTGGTTGCAGAGCTGCTCCCGGAGCACCTGCAGGAGAGCGGCGAGGACGCGGGGGACTACCAGGCTCCGGAGGAGGGCAACCTGCTCTACAAACTGTACAGCCTGAACCACCTGCTGCTGCTGCTGCGCGGCTCCCTGTCCCTCACGCACTCCAGGGCCGGCAGGGACAGCGTCAACCGGGTGAGAGACCCCCCGCGCACACACTCCTGCCTCACCCCTTCCTCACCCCCTCGCAGTGCACATACACTCCTGCCTCACCCCTTCCTCACCCCCCGCGCCCCGCGCACACACTCCTGCCTCACCCCTTCCTCACCCCCCGCACGCACACACTCCTGCCTCACCCTTTCCTCACCCCCTCGCAGTGCACATACACTCCTGCCTCACCCCTTCCTCACACACACACTCCTGCCTCACCCCTTCCTCACCCCCTCGCAGTGCACATACACTCCTGCCTCACCCCTTCCTCAACCCCTCGCAGTGCACATACACTCCTGCCTCACCCCTTCCTCACACACACACTCCTGCCTCACCCCTTCCTCACCCCCTCGCAGTGCACATACACTCCTGCCTCACCCCTTCCTCACACACACACTCCTGCCTCACCCCTTCCTCACCCCCGCACCTCGCACACACACACTCCTGCCTCCCTTCCTCACCCCCTCTCATAGCTCCACAATGGTGGGAGGAGATAGAATATGGAGATGGATGGACTCGGTTGTTGTAGCATTCACTACTTGTGCCATTCAGTTTAGCAGACGTTTGTGTCAGACTGGGGTTGTATCGCCTGCAGGCCGGGACGCAGCCCAGAACCTTCCTGGCTGGGAGTCAAACACCAAAGCCACTGGGCTGTTCTGCCCTTAGTAAATCATAAATAATACTTAAAATGTTTGAATACATTGAATATCTTTGACACATTGCATTTGAAATATTGTTAAAATATTACAAGCCATATCAAAATCTGCACCGCCCGGTGACTTAGTGACATCACAAGTGGAAGTGTCCATTTAGATGCCGAGGGGGCAGATCTATCCACCCTACATCTGGGTGGACACTCCCACTTGTGATGTCACTGAGTCACAGGGCGGTGCGGATTTTGATGTAACGGATAATCGCACTCCAAAAAATAGGGGCCCTTTAATGGAGACCTGTGATTATCACAGCCCTGCCTGGTCGACGCTGCACCGCCACCACCCGCCGGCGCCGCTTCTCACGACGGTTCCTCTGCTCTCGCCGACAGTACGTGCCGGTCCATGTGCTGCCCAAGCTGGAGTACCAGCTGTCCTACGGCGTGGAGCGTCTCAGCAGCAGCCAGGCCTGCCAGCTGTGGGCCCATAGACTGCTGCACTCCTCCACAGTCTCCTACGTTGGTAAAAAAAAAAACCCTACACCTCACCCTCCTCTCAGCCTACTCGTCGCTCATTGCTCTGCCTTGTTTGGTTGATGTCATCGATGAGCAGGTCGTGGTTACGGCTCTCTTGGTCAGGGATGCCTGCGGGTTCGAGGCCTGCAGTTGTTGACGGTACTGTCCACGGTTGACTCGTGGTACGACACACCCGCCGTTTTTGGATCCCCCTGTCTGCCTCGCCTCCTCTACGCAGAAGTATTCTGCGGGAAAAACAACCAAACTGGATGTAAATGTAAATCAAAATAACACACAGCTCCCTTGTTAGAATAGCAGTCAGAATAGTGGTGGGTTTTGTAGCTCGTGGTTGTGTTTCACTGGAGGGGAAACTAAAGTGAGCAGAAGAAATCCTCCCACAGGTCACTGGAGCAGTGCCCAGATGAGTCACCATGCCGCTGCACTGTTTGGTGATTTAGTTTGTGATGTTGCCATGACTACGGCCATTTTGGGTTTGTAAGGAATGACACACAGAACACAGCGCGCAGATCTTGGGTTTAGTGTTGTATTGCAGTTTTGTTTTGGGTATAACGTGACTCGGTGCCCCCCCCCCCCCTCCCCACTGTGCTCTGAAAACAACGTTGATGTTAACTGAAGGATGTTAATCTAGTGTTGTCATAACTACGGCCCACTCCACATGATGCCCTCCCAGGATCCACGTGCTCTGTTTAGGTCACTGTGGTGAGTTACAACACATCATCAACCATAATCAGGCCCTGTGTATCTGCAGGTACATCACGCCCACCCCAAAGAGGTCTGTGTGGGTGTTTCTGTTGGGAAGACCCCATAATGGCGTGGGTGTGTCAATACAACTCAGTGTGTGTGAGAGGGTTGGGGCCGTGGGGGATCCACACTGTTGGGATGATTGATGTGATGACATTAAAGCGTTACACAATAGCGCAGGGATCGGTACGGTTGATTTAATCATGTAACGCTTGCGACAGGACCGGCTCCTCCACCACTTCCTCTGCACCCATCACAAGGCGTATCCCTCCCTCTCTACTGTTCACATGCTCTGTTCACGCGGGGGTGATTTTCAAGGGATGTACTGTACGTCTTGTGTGACGAGCTGGCTGTAAAAGCCTTGAATGTGATGAGAGACATGCTTGTAGCTTGTGAAGCTAACGAGCAGCGCTGTGCGTACGTACACCCAGCATCCAGGTCAGCACTAAGAGGAGACGGGCGCTGACGCTCACTAGCAAATAGAGGTCTTCCTGTACCAAATACTACATATCAAGCCCCCCCTTGGTATTTTGCTCAATGTCTCTCTCTCTCTCTCTCTCTCTCTCTCTCTCTCTCTCTCTCTCTCTCTCTCTCTCTCTCTCTCTCTCTCTCTCTCTCTCTCTCTCTCTCTCTCTCTCTCTCTCTCTCTCTCTCTCTCTCTCTCTCTCTCTCTCTCTCTCTCTCTCTGTCTGTCTGTCTGTCTGTCTGTCTGTCTGTCTGTCTGTCTGTTCCTGCTCTCTCTCTCTCTCTCCCTAGCGCACATCAGCGCGCACACGTCCAAAGTGGCGCTGCTCAGGATGCTGTCAGAGGACTGGCAACAGAAGCTCTCTTGTGATTTCAGGTATGTCGCCCTTTAGCCGCGCTGTCGCCAGGCCCTCAGCGCCCTGCGACTCATGGGCGGCGTGGGCCGGGCAGAACCCGTCATCACGACCCGTTAACACGACCCCGTTAACAGGCACCCGTCGACAATTTGCGTCAGCGTGTGAATCAGCAGCGTGGATGTGGATGAGGTGGCATGGTGGGCGGGGGGGGGCCCTCTAATCCAGCACTAACTCCTCCTGTTCCAACAGGCCCTCCAAGTCCCTCAACATACTGCACCACATGCTGAAGAAACTCACCGGGTAAGTCTCTCCCTCCCCCCGCGGCTCTGACGCCCGGGAGGCTGCGGGTACGGGGAGGTCACAGCAGAGGGACAGAGGTGTAGATGGGTGGCAATGGATTATGTGGAACAGACATGCATGTGGCGTGCGTTGTGATTGGTTCACGGCCCGTACGTGGAGTACGCCTCGCGTCAGAGGGACGTTAACCCTTTACGCTCTCCAGGCAGCGTCACTGCTTCCATTCACAACACTGTGGTGCCAAACAAGCACACACTGCACTATATTACATAATGTTATCATTTCATAGTAACCACATCCAGGAGCTAAAATATGCTGCTAGACCGTCCTGTTTGTCCTCGGGGCGAGTTGCACAATCGACGCTTCAGAGTGGACTGCTTTGTGAGGGTAACGCTGCTTGTAACAATGGGCTGCATTCCTTCCTGTGAGCTTCTTACCATTCCAGTCGGTGGTAGACAATCAGAGCCGGCTCAGCGCTGTAGCTGGCTGCCGCGCGCGGCTCTATTTCATGTTTGCTTGGACTGAGCGCGTTGACGTGTGACTACCGGCCCTACGCAGGCTGGAGGAGGGCCGCTACCTGGTCAGACACAAGGCCGGGGAGCCCTTCGTCACCATCCTCAAGGCGGGGCCCAGCGAGAAGGTGACCAGGGGCACGCATGACCTGCGGCAGGCCCACGGCGCCCCGCCCCGCCCCGCGCCAGGCCCCGCCCCCTGGCTGCCCGTGGACCCCGGCGTGGTGCTGCCCTTCCACAGGAGTCACTGGCGCGTGCCCTGCACCTTCCCCCCCCGGGACCCCCTCACGGTACCGGAGGCCGCTCCCCTTCTGTTCTGTTGTGGTTGTGGTGGTTGTTGTGGTTGTTGTGGTTGTTGTGGTTGGGTGATCAGGTTATGCGGTTGCAAAAATAGGATGCTAAAAATAGGATGCTACTGTAACCACGAAGTATGTGTCCATTCTCAATTATTTTGAGCGCACACACATACATTCTCTGTCTCTCTCTCGCTCACTTACTCACTCACTCACTCACTCACTCTCTGTTATCTACTATCTGTTTGCCCCCACTCTTTTGCAAAAACACCTTGTCTATAATCTCATTGGATGGTTGGGTTACGCCCAGCTCACAATACATACTATTATTATTATTTCAAACTGTTACTTACCGACTTGTTTCAGAAAGACACAAAACATTCGTTCTATTCTTCTCTTAAAGTGCTAGAAGAATCTCAATGACCTGTAAGTCCTCTCTTGTGTTTGGTTAGTCATAACGCCCCCCCCCCCCCCCCCCCCCCCCCCCACTCCCTTCTGTTCTCACAGACAAGGGAAGGGAGCTCTGGGCCCAGCCCGTCCACCAACACCAGAACCAGGAACGCGGGCCAGAGCCAGTCCACCAACAACAGAACCAGAACCAGGGCCGCGGGCCAAAGCGGGGCCAAAACCAGCGCTGCGAAGAATAAGAGGAGGAGACGTAACAAAGCGAACGCAAAAAGCACCTGAAAGCTTTGTTTACTGCTGCAACACAGCAAACTGTTCCTGAGAAGCACTTGAACTCACTTGGGTACAATGTACCTGGTGTAGCTTTTCTAAACTATACATAGTTTCTCTATTTTTGTTACTGAAAGTGTCTATAATAAATACGTTTGTTTCATGAAAATGTCTGTTGATTTGTTTATTTTGCTTCCTGTGGAAAGTAAGCATGTGTTCCACTCGGAGACCCAGGCCCAGTCCAGGCCTGTTAAACAAACTGGTTCTGGTCCCTCTGTGCTGAAGTTCTCCTCACCACAGTGAGGGGAACTTGTATCTACGTGTCATAATGCTACCAGCTCACTTGGTAGCTCTGGCTATGCCACTCTGTTTTTCTTTTCATTCAATTCAAATCCAGCATACTGTGTTAATCACAGTGATTCAATGGGGAATGTGGCTGACTGGACTGCCCGGGCCGGGCTAGGAGAACAGGGTGGGGTCTCCACCATGCCTGACACATGGAAGCACTGAAGTGGGTGTCATCTAGGCAGAGAGGAGGAGGCGGAGAAACAGGAAGCCACATCCCAGGCTGCCAACCGTGCACCTCTGGATGGTATTTAACCACCACACCCAGTTCACTGAAGAACCAGGACCTTACAGCTGCTCCACTGCTCTAGTCGGACAAAACACAGGTAAGCTTTCCATTCAGGATCACCTGTGCAGTGTATGGTAGTTCAAAGGGGTTTAAATAGTTCAGCTGTGAGCTGGAGTGTGTGTTGCATGTTTTAGGTCTGTTTGGTGATCCACAGTGCCTCCACTCATGAGAGCTTGTGTTGTGTATTACTCAGATTACAGCCCGTTATGCCAAATCATAAATGAGGTGACCCTTCATGCCTGTATTATCTTTAAATTTATGCTCTGACTGTTAAAGAGGGTTGTCTCATATAGTTTTGTACAAGCCACAGTATGACTGCAGACAACACCAATTGAGTTCTGGCTTTGTTTCTTTTTGCTGTTTCCAGAGGAACTCTTGGCTCTGTGAGACTTATGACACCAATCTCAGATCCCGTAAAGTTCACAGCGATGAACTCTGTGATTACCTTCCATCTTAGTAACAGTAAATAGTCTGATGTGATGAGTGAGTGTTGTAATCCCACTGCTGGGTTCTGGTGTGAAAGGCAGTGAAAGAGAGTTGAAGGTGTCCTTGTGATCAGATGGCAGCAGCCTCATGACTCACTCTCTCCCTGCGTCGACTCGTGGTTAACTTGATTTCTTTTTCCAAGCGCTGCGAGGGCTCTGAGGGAATGTGACATGTTGAACACAAAGCAGAAGCCACTTCTGAAAAAGTCAGCTGAGACAGTTCTATATTGAATATAGATGTCACTTTAAGGCTTTAAGTGAAGATGCGCCAAAACACAGGATTTGAGTTGGTAATATTTCTCCACTCTTTTTTTTTTCCAAGGACAACCAAGATGGCGTTGGTATCACAGTATCTGGGTCAGCTGTCCATAAATCCAACGGTAATAGCCCATAGCAATGACATGGAAATACAACACCTATGTTGTAGTTCGGGCTTCAACCACACACTCGTGATACTGTTCATAACAACACTCTCATATTTCATGTTATGGTATGCTTTGTCTTCCTTCAGAAGGTGGATCCCACCTACCCCGCTCTGCTGCCCTTCAAGGACTTTGACCCGGAGGTGGATGCTGTCAGCATAGAGACAGCCATCAAGACCAAGGGTAAGGGGTCTGGGCCGGGGAGGGCTGGCAGGCTGGCTACAAGCGTTTGGCTTTGGGAGCGTTTGGTTGTGCCGCTCCATGGGAGCTGCTGCGGGGCTGGGGGGCATTCAATGCAAAGTTATTATCTCCTCACTTCGTCATGATGTACCGTCACGTCATCATGATATGCTTATCATTTCTTTCACCTCGTCGACCCTGTTCTGCATGAGTGCTAACATGTCTTTAATCATGCAAACGATGGCAGTTTGTCTCAGAGCCTCTTCCTATATTTCGTAATGACTTCTGCTTTTCTTGGTGCCGTAGGAGTGGACGAGAACACCATCATTGACGTCCTGACCAAGAGAACCTACGCCCAGAGGAGAGAGATTGCCTTCGCCTATGAGAGGAGAACCAAGAAGGTAGAGCGCACCATGGCCTGGCCTTTCTTTTCATTCATTTCCCTTGTATTTGTTTTGCCCTTAATCATGGCGGGTCAAGGGCTTCCCAGGCCATATTTTATAACCCTCCCCTAACCTCAGCAACCCCAAAGACTGAGTAAAACACCTTAAGAAGAAAGGAGCACCCCTCCTCCATAATGGACATTCAAAATGGTAGCATTAACCATGACCCTAAACCTTTACCCAGATGTGATAATGTCCAGTGTCAGTGTGGCCTGGTTCAGAACAACACTCAATGAATGTGAGCCTCATCAGAGACTGTTGTTTTCTGTTTTTTAGGACATGATCACGCAGCTGAAAGGTGCTCTCTCTGGCTCTTTGGAATCAGTCATCCTGGGTCTGATGAAGAGCACAACGCAGTACGATGCCGGCTTGATCCGAGGCTCCATCAAGGTAAACACGCACGGTGTTACACCGCCCTCTAGTGGTTAACGTGCCATTTAGCAATTTTACTATTTGGTACTCGATCATCTCGGCTCCAGCAGTCCTACTATGTTATAGCAGAACTGCACAGTCTGAGCCGGAAATCACAAACTGCAAGGGGTGGGGTAAGAATTGAGGATTAGGAAATGATATCCGCTGCTTTCTGTATCCTTAAAGACGACAGAATACAGTATCCTACAGAGTTGTGTATGTTATGCTCATAAATGACTTGTCCTATGTGAACAATGTGAACACAAACAAAGTATGAACGTAAGGTGTTGTTTTTTTCTTCAGGGCCTCGGAACAGACGAAGAGACTCTCATCGAGGTGCTGTGTTCCCGTAGCAACAGCGAGCTGGTGGATATCAAGAAAGTGTACAAAGAGTGTAAGTACCGTGACCGCCATTAAAAGTGGGGATCCAAACGTTTTGATTACCATGCAAAGACACTAGAATCCCAAAGATACGAGAGGTCCCACACCCCTCCACAGCGAAACAGTGGTTTCTCTTCTGAATGCGTGTTTGCTGACACAAACGTCCTGCTCAGTGTTCAAGAAGGAGCTGGAGAAGGACGTCGCCGGGGACACGTCCGGAGGCTTCGCCAAGCTGCTCCTGGCGCTGGTGCAGGTGAGGAGGACCCGTGTGTGTGTGTGTGTGTGTGTGTGTGTGTGTGTGTGTGTGTGTGTGTGTGTGTGTGTGTGTGTGTGTGTGTGTGTGTGTGTGTGTGTGTGTGTGTGTGTGTGTGTGTGTGTGTGTGTGTGTGTGTGTGTGTGTGTGTGTGTGTGTGTGTGTGTGTGTGTGTGTGTGTGTGTGTGTGTGTGTGTGTGTGAGAGAGAGGTGGTCCCGTTCTTTCGGTGTGCAGTGAACCTGACCCCGCCCCCCCCCCCCTCTCTTGTGTTGTGAGCAGGGCAAGAGGGCGGACGCGTCCAGCATTGTGGACTTCCAGATGATAGACGATGATGCCAGGGTAGGTTTGGCACCCTGCAGGGGGAGCACTGAGTCTGCATAACTGAACCCCTGACATGAATACACTCGTCTCTTCTATGATAGGCCCTACAGAGTACAGCTCTTCTCAGAAATGTTTGAAATGTCGCAGCTTTTTTAACCTCACATTTTGAGGGCTTATCTGGATGTGCTCCATAGCTGTCAAGATTGATGTATATATTATATGTGACATTGATGTTAATAAAGGTATGTGCAAAGCATCTGGGGTACTTGAAACATAAGCTTTTTCTTTGTATTCATCAGAATTGAATTGTGTTTGCAGGCTCTTTATGAAGCCGGTGTGAAGATAAAAGGAACAGACTTACCTTCCTGGATCTCCATCCTCTCTGAGAGGAGTGTGCCCCATCTACAGAGAGGTACGCAGCTCCACGTGTGCTTCGTGTGCATCAGACCAGCACCAGACTATTGATGGAATTGTATGATGCAGACGCTGGTTTCTGCAGAACAGTGGGACATGAACTGAATGGCTCACCATAGCTCAGTATCAAATGTATGTTGTTTGTGTGTTGCTGTTTAGTGTTCCAGAAGTACAAGAGCTACAGCCCCTACAACATGCAGGAGAGCATCCGCAAGGAGGTCAAGGGTGACCTGGAGACCTCCTTCCTCACACTGGGTACACCAGCCTAACGTAGCCCTGTGTTGCCTTCATGCATATGCACTGTAAAGTCTGAATGGATCCATATTGGGCTTTTTGATAGGTGGATAGATAGATGGGTACTTTATTTAGCCCAAGGGAAATTTAAAAAAAAGATATATATTTCGTTGCAAGATTATTTTTATGTATGTGTTTCAGTGTTGAACCACAATGACACCTTTGTGTGACTGTGCCCTGTTGTCTCTGTTGTAGTGGACTGCCTCGAAAACAAGCAGCTGTACTTTGCCAGCAGACTCAATGAAGCAATGAAGGTTAATACTCTGCCCTCCCTCTCTGCTCTTCTCTATTTTAAGCCCTAGACCTTTTGGGAAAGGTTTAATATATATATATACTGTATATGTGTGTGTGTGTGCAAATGAATAAATTCAGAAAGTGCTTTCTTCATGCTATGTAAGCTCCACACTCGTCCCTCCAGGGTAAAGGAGCCAAGGAGAAGATTCTGACCAGGATCATGGTGTCACGCTGTGAGGTGGACCTCATGAAGATCCGTTCTGAATTCAAGTCACAATATGGACAGTCTCTGCACAAGAGCATCTTTGTGAGTATGAGCAGCGGTCTAGAGAGTCTTTCCACAATACCAAAGTACATGAACGAGTGAGTCCGCGCTTTGCTTTGTTTTGGTTTTGATCTGACATCCTCTTTTGACATCTGTGTAGGAACACACGAAGGGTGACTATCAGAGGGCTCTGCTCAGCCTGTGTGGAGGAGATGATTAGAAGACATCCTTCTCCAACTGGAATCACTCATATCATACAGGAACAGATTGAGGCTTTGTTTTCATCAAAGTAAACAAGTGACACTTTTACATTCCAAGTTACAGTAAGAGAAGTTTTCTTTTCAAGACGAAGAGTGCAGCTTATATTTGAAGTCGACCTATTGTAAGCCGGACAATGTTGCACGAATTGTCAACAGCACCGTGTCCTGTCGTTTACAATGCACCCAAACGGCCACTAGAGGGCGCTACAGGTGTTTGGTAGGTCGCTGTGTGAAGCGTGTCTGCTCTTCATCCTTACTTCATGTGCGCGCGGTAGTCCGCTGCCGTCTTCATTTCTAATAAAAAAATGAAATATGCATTGGAGAGTCATGTTGTCATTCAATTAACTTATTATATAGCTGTTTTTTTTTTATTATTTACAGTAATTTACACAAGAAAATATTAAATATTTTAAATATTTAAATGTATTATAAATATATACATATTTGTGGAAATAACAAATGCAACCACCTCAAAAAGGCCTATTACAGTTTATTATTTCGACAAAAGCCTTATAATTTCTCCTACATACAGTAGGTGAGATTATTATGTGTTGTTCTTTATAACAACAGACCTGTAGGCCTTATGGTGCTTAACAAAAATCTTTCAATTCAAACAATTCTGTCTTTTTCCGTTTTTTCAGGTACAGAGGTTTTATGAGGATGATTTAATCATTAGTGTGTTTTTCTGTGTTTGTTCGGTGCTAATATTTTAATTAAAAATGTTAATTTCACCTTCGGCGAAGATTATTTGCATACGAGGCTACTAAACAAGCGTATATTTATATATTTTTTAATATATTTATATATATATTTAGTGTGCTTCTGCTGTTGAGTGTGTAGTCTCTCAGGATCACACAGATCCTCCTCAGTGTTGACGAGCCGTTTCTACTCATAAGCAAAAACACGCCCCCAGAAGACCAGCAGGACCACGTGGTCAAGCCGGGGGGGGGCTCGGTTACCTACAGGAAAAGAAAATAAAGTAAGTCAATGATAAAATAAGGCTGTCAGAAGCGTTCACGCCCGTGACAGAGAGATAACACAATTATAACAAATCATCTAAAACAAAAAAGCGCCAGCAGCTAAACTCCTTTCATAATTTGACAAGCTGTTGGATTTATAACATTTTTGTAATAATATTGATGGCAATGTGAGCCTTTTGTGATGGTCTGTGTTTATCGCCAATAAAAGAAAGATAATCTCCAAGAAGCCGGGGCTGTATATCGCCGAGCAGAGTGAGAGATTTACAAGTGGATGGGATGACAGATTAATGCCTGCCATCATAAAGACGAGAGCGCTGCCATATCATTTATTTTTTATGTGGATGTACAACATGCTGTTATGTTCAACACCCCCCTATGGGGACCCCCACCAGATCCAAGGGGATCTCTCTCCTCAATTGAAACAGTCTAATTTACTGTCCCAAACGTTGGCACTTAATCATTCAGAGGACCTTAACCCCCATGAATGTCAAACACAGAGCATGCTGGGAAGGAAATGGTGTGCCTCCTATTACCATAACAACTGGAGTCAAATGGCTAACACTCTGGTCACTAAAAGGTGCATTTTCGAATGTAATTACTTTACAATACCTGCGTTTTAGAAATAAACACTGTAAAAAAAAAAAAAGATGTGATCAAAACAAGAACAATCCGATATCTTGCGGTTAGACATTGATTACTTCCTGGGGTCCAGCAGTGGTGGTGTTTAAAAAGTAAAGGGCGGTTCAGTGCCAACAGTTGTTCCCATTGTGTTTGCCAAGAGAAGCAGCAGAAAGCTAGAGAGGGAAGCCCTGGATGCCGGGCTCGGGGCGACCGCTGCCATTAAAGTTTCACCGTACAGCTGTGCTGCAGCAGCTGTGGGCCCACCACACACACCAACTGTAGAGCGGGAAGGCTTAAGTTTGTGCTCCTCATTAATTCATCGCGTTGAACAAAACATCCAACTTTGAGAATCGACTTCTCTCAAATCTTTTTTTTTTAATTGCATCACTCTTATCTGCAACCAGACTAAATACTCAGAGACCAAAGGATGTTTAATTCTAAAGTTGTAAGTCCACATTTAATTGTGTGTGTGTGCTTGCACGTGTGTGTGTGTGTTTTTGCACGTGTGTGTGTGTGTGTGTGTGTATGTATGTGAGTGTGTGTGTGTATGTGTGTGTGTGTGTGTGTGTGTATGTGTGTATGTGTGTGTGTGTGTGTGTGTGTGTGTGTGTGTGTGTGTGTGTGTGTGTGTGTGTGTATGTGAGTGTGTGTGTGTATATGTATGTGTGTGTGTATGTGTGTATGCGTCTGTGTGTGTGTGTGTGTGTGTGCGTGCGTGTGTGTGCCTGCAGCTCTGCAGGCCTCAGTCAGACTGTTTAAATGAGAACTCCTGAAGGCTAAGCTGGAAGAGCGTCTCCCTCAACACAATTACAGCAGCAGCAGCAGCCCGGCAAACAGGCCTTTGATTAATATTTTCTTAATTATCATTATTTAATCCAGCGTCTTTCGGGTGAACGCGTGGCAGCCCCCTTTCTGCCCCCTCTGTGGTGCTGAATATCGGGGCTCATTAGGGCAGAGAGAGACCCTGTGTATGGTAAATAAGAGGCCGACTCCCTTTTGCTGCACCCGCCGCCCTCCCCCCCCACCCCCACCCCCCACCCCCTTCTCTCCAACACCCCGACCCCCGCCCCGGCCACCCCCCCACCCCCCCCCCCCCCTGGGAGCACCGGCGCCGCGCTGCAGGACGTCTCCCTCCTTGTGAAGACGTCTCCCTCCTTGTGAAGACGTCTGCGGTGCTGTGGGTGTTTTTCTGTGCGGCGTCGGGGGCCCCCGGATGGCTCCCAGCCGCTGGCGCTGTCAGGCCGCTTCCTTTATCAGCAGCCTCCCGTCTCAGGCTGCAGCACGGGCTGGAGCATCGCAGCCGCCCGTCTGCTTTGTGAAGCCGGCGACGTGTGATTGAGACGACATAAGAAGCAAAAGGAGAAGAAAAGAGGAAAGGCGGCGGGGGGGGGGGGGGGACAGAAGAGGGGCCTCCTGTCTCCTGCTCCTCTGCCGTCTGTCCGTCTGTCTGCAGAGAGGGAGACGTGCAGACAAGTTTCTAGAAACATAACCGTAGTGAACACAGAGACGCTGGCATTTTACCCCTTTGAAGAAGTTCCACTTCTGTTGTCCTCAGAGGTCCAACACGGCGTCATCGAGACGCTTGTAGATTTACAGAGGGTCTGCTGTTTGGAAACGACTGCAAATCTACCCTTGAAGTCAATCTCGGAGTGAGGGAAGATCTCTAAATATGTTCTCATCGGAAACTCATCAAAACCCGGGGATGCAGAAGAGTGCGCTCCGAGATCTAACGCCGGTTTCATTTTTTTTTTTTTCTAGTTTATCAGATCAGCACTCTGTGATGCTCTGGGCTGCATTCGGATGCTGAGTTTTCTCTTTGCTTGAAGTCTCCTCCTCATCTCGCTGTGCTTAGGGGATGGATGGGGGCCTGCCCTGTGGCTGCTTAACCTAATGCGTCTCTCGATCTTTATTCACCCGGCTCACCGCCGCCTCACCGGGCCGTGCATCTCATCGCTCCCCCGGCCGCGCGGTCCTTTGTGCAATCCATCCTTCTGCCCATTCAGCCATTCGTCCTCCATCCATCTATCTGTCCAATTCATCATCCATCCACACGCGCATCCATCCATCCATCACATCTATCGTCCACCAGTAACAGCCTCCATCCGTCTGTTTGTTCATCCACACTGGATGCGTCTATCCATCCACCAATCAATCCATTCATCCCTAGAAAAACACTTCCTATGCCCCCCCCCCCCCCCCCACACACACACACACCCCACACCCCCCACCCCCTGCCCCCCCGTGGCCCACTGATATGTGGTCAGTGGATGGTTGGTGGTGCAAACATACAAGAGCAGGTGTACCGTACCGCATGTACCAATACAGGTTAGTGTCCCAGAAGTGGTGGTAATGGCTAACTCTGGTGTCCTTTGTGCACTCTCTCTCTCTCTCTCTCTCTCTCTCTCTCTCTCTCTCTCTCTCTCTCTCTCTCTCTCTCTCTCTCTCTCTCTCTCTCTCTGTGCTGTTTGCACATGCCACTGGATCAGCTGGAGTGTGTGCTTTGCAGCTTGGTGGACACAGTGGCTGTGCCAGGGCTCTGTGTGTGTTGTGAGGATGTTTAGGGCTGATGAGATGCTCCTCAGTCACGTCAGACCGCATGGCGTCGGGTAATTAAACCGCCGGGCCGTCCGCTGTGTCCTGTGCACGGCGCCTCACGTCTGCGTGCACGGCGCCTCACGTCTGCGTGCACGCCGCACTCATGTAGGATACTGTCTGCTTGCTGCGGCAGCAGGGGTCACTGGGTCCGCTCCCGCTCGTCTCTTTGTCTTAATGAGTGAGGCGTCAGTCACACGTCTGTGTTATATTTAGGAATGTTTGGTGAGAAGGTGCTGACCTGTAAAAGGTTGTCTGAGAACGAGTCGCGCTGCTCGGAGAGAAACCTGTGAAGGCGGCTAGTGAAGCCGCCGACGTCCTCATCAGACTGTCCACGGCACCCGCTGAACACACACACATGCATATGCACACGCACACACACACACACGCACACGCACACACACACACACATTTCACGCACACACTTCCTCAGCAAGGGATGGAAATCAGCTAGACAGACACTTGAGCATGAACCAAATGTCAGTTACAATCCACAGCAAGAGGAGCACCTCCATGTTAATATTAGAAAGAAATGGTTTCCAGTTCACTTGAATGACAAGTGATACCGAGCAGCTCCGCGCATCGGGAGTCGGTTGCGTTTCTTGAATAATCCAAGAGACAAGATTTAAATGAGATGATTATATAAAATGTACTTTTTTTTCTTCCCCCTTTGGTTTCTTCGGCGCTCCTCTCAAAGAAGCAGCCTTGTGTATAAATACTGTAACAGTGTTATGATTATGTTATACAAAACATTAAGTCTAAAATAGTAATCATTAAAAAAAGTTATTTTGTACATCAACGTGACATGGAATTTGTGAAGTGGATTCCAATCCCTGAACATGAAATGCAGGAGTTTTCTTCTTCCTCCAAAGGTGTCTGCAGTTACCTCCGCTCTGGCTGCTCTCATTTAACATGAGACGAGCAGAACACAAAAAAACCTTTCAATTTCGGTTCCTTCTGACAACACGCTTCCATGTGATACTTAACCTTTGAGATTTCTTCCCTCTCTCTCTGATCATTCGCTGTTTAGATCACGTTAATTAACCCTGGGGCACTACGACGAGTAGAAGGCTTTGAACAGAGAAGGAAACACCCCCCCCCCCTCCCCCCACCCCCCACCCCGCCCCCCCCCCCACACACACACACACACACACACACACACACACACACACACACACACACATACACACACACGTGACACACACGCACACACACAGATACAAAGAGACAACTTTATGTTGTATTTTTCTGTATTGTTCTCTTGTTATTCACACCGATTCATCCGCCGTTGAAAACCGAGAATGCTAACCGAGTCAGGGGGTCCCTGGT
>JAXIVH010000351.1:60000-135237 GCA_036785325.1 Urophycis tenuis | reverse complement strand
CTCATGGGTCGTTGAAATACTAAGCTAATTAATTTGTGTTCTTTATTGAAAGATTGATCTTAATTGAAACGTTGAAGGTATGTTTTTAGCTGCTGGGTAGACTTCAGTCAACCTGACGCAGTTTTGTCTGTGAGCAACCAAATTGCTCCGGGATGGGCTCATTATAAGCAGGCAAACCTAAGATTTCCAACGGCGTATGGCAAGACTATATTCACCAAACGGTCGTTGAAATACTAAGCTAATTAATTTGTGTTCTGTAAGGAAAGATTGATGTTAATTGAAACGTTGAAGGTATGTTTTTAGCTGCTGGGTAGACTTCAGTCAACCTGACGCAGTTTAGTCTGTGAGCAACCAGACTGCTCGCGGATGGGCTCATTTTAAGCGGGGAAATCTCAGCTTTCCAACGGTGTATGGCAAGACTATATTGACTCATCAATCGTTGAAATACTAAGCTAAATAATTTGTGTTCTGTAAGGAAAGATTGATCTTAATTGAAACGTTGAAGGTATGTTTTTAGCTGCTGGGTAGACTTCAGTCAACCTGACGCAGTTTTGTCTGTGAGCAACCAGACTGCTCGCGGATGGGCTCATTTTAAGCGGGGAAATCTAAGCTTTCCAACGGCGTATGGCAAGACTATATTGACTCATGGGTCGTTGAAATACTAAGCTAATTAATTTGTGTTCTGTAAGGAAAGATTGATGTTAATTGAAACGTTGAAGGTATGTTTTTAGCTGCTGGACAGACTTCAGTCAACCTGACGCAGTTTTGTCTGTGAGCAACCAGACTGCTCGTGGATGGGCTCATTTTAAGCGGGGAAATCTAAGCTTTCCAACGGCATATGGCAACACTATATTGACTCATGGGTTGTTGAAATACTAAGCTAATTAATTTGTGTTCTGTTAGGAAAGATTGATGTTAATTGAAACGTTGAAGGTATGTTTTTAGCTGCTGGGTAGACTTCAGTCAACCTGACGCAGTTTTGTCTGTGAGCAACCAAATTGCTCGGCGATGGGCTAATTTTAAGCGGGGAAATCTAAGCTTTCCAACGGCGTATGGCAAGACTATATTGACTGATGGGTCGTTGAAATACTAAGCTAATTAATTTGTGTTCTGTGAGGAAAGATTGATGTTAATTGAAACGTTGAAGGTATGTTTTTAGCTGCTGGGTAGACTTCAGTCAACCTGACGCAGTTTTGTCTGTGAGCAACCGGACTGGTCGTAGACGGGCTCATTTTAAGCGGGGAAATCTAAGCTTTCCAACAGCGTATGGCAAGACTATATTGACTCATGGGTCGTTGAAATACTAAGCTAATTAATTTGTGTTCTGTAAGGAAAGATTTATGTGAATTGAAACGTTGAAGGTATGTTTTTAGCTGCTGGGTAGACTTCAGTCAACCTGACGCAGTTTTGTCTGTGAACAACCACATTGCTTGAAGATGAGCTCATTTTAAGCGGGGAAATCTAAGCTTTCCAACGGCGTATGGCAAGACTATATTGACTCATGGGTCGTTGAAATACTAAACTAATTAATTTGTGTTCTGTAAGGAAAGATTGATGTTAATTGAAACGTTGAAGGTATGTTTTTAGCTGCTGGACAGACTTCAGTCAACCTGATGCAGTTTTGTCTGTGAGCAACCAGACTGCTCGTGGATGGGCTCATTTTAAGCGGGGAAATCTAAGCTTTCCAACGGCGTATGGCAAGACTATATTGACTCATGGGTCGTTGAAATACTAAGCTAATTAATTTGTGTTCTGTTAGGAAAGATTGATGTTAATTGAAACGTTGAAGGTATGTTTTTAGCTGCTGGGTAGACTTCAGTCAACCTGACGCAGTTTTGTCTGTGAGCAACCAAATTGCTCGGGGATGAGCTCATTTTAAGCGGGGAAATCTAAGCTTTCCAACGGCGTATGACAAGACTATATTGACTGATGGGTCGTTGAAATACTAAGCTAATTAATTTGTGTTCTGTAAGGAAAGATTGATGTTAATTGAAACGTTGAAGGTATGTTTTTAGCTGCTGGGTAGACTTCAGTCAACCTGACGCAGTTTTGTCTGTGAGCAACCAGACTGCTCGCAGACGGGCTCATTTTAAGCGGGGAAATCTAAGTTTTCCAACAGCGTATGGCAAGACTATATTGACTCATGGGTCGTTGAAATACTAAGCTAATTAATTTGTGTTCTGTAAGGAAAGATTTATGTGAATTGAAACGTTGAAGGTATGTTTTTAGCTGCTGGGTAGACTTCAGTCAACCTGACGCAGTTTTGTCTGTGAACAACCACATTGCTCGAAGATGGGCTCATTTTAAGCGGGGAAATCTAAGCTTTCCAACGGCGTATGGCAAGACTATATTGACTCATGGGTCGTTGAAATACTAAACTAAATAATTTGTGTTCTGTAAGGAAAGATTGATGTTAATTGAAACGTTGAAGGTATGTTTTTAGCTGCTGGACAGACTTCAGTCAACCTGATGCAGTTTTGTCTGTGAGCAACCAGACTGCTCGTGGATGGGCTCATTTTAAGCGGGGAAATCTAAGCTTTCCAACGGCGTATGGCAAGACTATATTGACTCATGGGTCGTTGAAATACTAAGCTAATTAATTTGTGTTCTGTTAGGAAAGATTGATGTTAATTGAAACGTTGAAGGTATGTTTTTAGCTGCTGGGTAGACTTCAGTCAACCTGACGCAGTTTTGTCTGTGAGCAACCAAATTGCTCGGGGATGGGCTCATTTTGAGCGGGGAAATTTAAGCTTTCCAACGGTGTATGGCAAGACTATATTGACTGATGGGTCGTTGAAATACTAAGCTAATTAATTTGTGTTCTTTATTGAAAGATTGATCTTAATTGAAACGTTGAAGGTATGTTTTTAGCTGCTGGGTAGACTTCAGTCAACCTGACGCAGTTTTGTCTGTGAGCAACCAAATTGCTCCGGGATGGGCTCATTATAAGCAGGCAAACCTAAGATTTCCAACGGCGTATGGCAAGACTATATTCACCAAAGGGTCGTTGAAATACTAAGCTAATTAATTTGTGTTCTGTAAGGAAAGATTGATCTTAATTGAAACGTTGAAGGTATGTTTTTAGCTGCTGGGTAGACTTCAGTCAACCTGACGCAGTTTAGTCTGTGAGCAACCAGACTGCTTGCGGATGGGCTCATTTTAAGCGGGGAAATCTAAGCTTTCCAACGGCGTATGGCAAGACTATATTGACTCATGGGTCTTGAAATACTAAGCTAATTAATTTTTTTTTTTTGATCAAATTTTTATTTTCTTTTCTTTCAAACACAAAACAAATAATGATGTACAGTCACTGAACATACCGTTACATCAATCCCCCCCACCCCCCACACAGACACACCTAGAATAAGGGGAAAAAAATAAAAATAATAATAAAAAAATAATAATAATAAAAAAAAATAAATAAAAAAAAAAAAAAAAGGTGCGGCTAAAACAAACAACAATAACAAAAAGAGAGACTAGAGACTTGAGACATAGACTTGCTGAGTGATTCACGGTGCTAAATGAGGTAGAACAGATAAACACGAGCACACGTGGACCACAAGGATCAGAGTGAGCCCTTCAATGTTTCAGCTGTAGCGAGCCACATATTCACATTTGCCTCTTTGGCCCCATTTAGGCGGGCTGTCGATAGCTCCATATACACAACATCAAGAAAAGTTAGAACCCACTGTCTGATGGTCAAAGTGTGAGGGGGCTTCCAGCGTACTGCGATCATCTTCTTAGCAGCTGTTAAACCTGCTAGCAATACACGTTTCTGACATTCAGGGGCTCGGAACGCCGAAAGATCATTTAATAATAACACTGGTATGGTCACAGGCACTGTCTCCGATATGAGTGCTGTCAGCTCAGCGGCCACACCCTGCCAAAATCGAGCAACAGGGGGGCACTCCCACACCATGTGGAGGAAAGTGCCAGGGGTTCCCAATGTACACAGAGTGCATGAGGGATCATTGATGACTTTCATAAGATGTAGCTTACGAGGAGTCAGGTAGGTCCTGTGTATGAAATTATAATGGATCTGTTGGTGGTCAGGATTTCGAGAGGCGAGTTTGATATTGACCCACACTTTGTCCCAATCAAAATCCTCGTCCAGATCGGGGACATCGCCCCTCCACACCCTGTTTACTGGGAGCGTTTTGTAGGTGGCCTCAAGCAAGTATAAGTATAGAGTGGATACCATTCCCCTCGCAGCTCTTTTAGTAATAATCAATTAATGAAGTGGGTGTGTAGGCAGCGGGTGCTGCCAGGGTACCCCGTGTGCTTTAAGGGCTGCCCTCAGTTGCAAATAAAAAAAGAAGGACGTGCCCGGCAGATTGAAGCTATTCTTAATGTCTTGAAAGGAGCATAAACCATCTAAGTCGAAAATATCACCCAAAAAATGTATCCCTCCTTTTTCCCACTGAGAGTAGATGACAGGTCTCCCCCCAATCAGTAAACCTTTATTATTAAAAATCGGAGACTGCAGGTGCCATCTACAAGATATATTACAAATCCTTTCCGCTGAGCGCCAGACCTGGATCAGATGAGTCACGATGGGGCCGCAACGTAATTGACTTTGCTGTACAGAAATATTTGCAAATAAAACGTCTGCCAAAGACCACGGGTGCACCATCCTTTCTTCCATTGTACGCCAAGAAACTGCCGACTGAGAGTCAAACCATGTGACAAGGGGTCTAAGAGTGAAGGACCAGTGGTAAAGTTTAAAGTTGGGCACCGCTAAGCCCCCATCTAATCTCCTGCGCTGGACAGTGGCAAATCTAAGACGGGGTCTCTTCCCATTCCATATGAATTTCGAAACGGCCGCATGAAGCTTACCCCAGTATCCAGCAGGAGGAGATTTTCTGACCACCTCACGCTGTGAAACTATCTGTTCCGATAGATTAGCAGGTAACACAGATTCTAATTTTGCTAGTTTGCTTTCCAGTTCATGTAACTTAGAAATTCGGGCCTTGCGCTGGTTGGAGGCAAACAGAGTGGCATTACTCCTGATAAAACCTTTAATTGCGTCCCAAAGTATTCTTGGATCATCAACCGAGCCAACATTGAACTCCAAAAATTCCCTAAGCTTCTCCGTAAATTGGGTCCTAAATTCTTCCTGTTTCAATAGAGATGTGTTGAAGCGCCATTTTGGTGCGCGAGGGGAAGCGCTGTTGAGTATTGCAGTGCAAAGCACACCTTTATGATCAGAAAGGGCTATGGGAAGCAACAATACATTGTGAATATTTTTAAAGAGTTTAGGGGATGCAAATATGTAGTCGATTCTCGAACAAGTTTTGTGTCGAGCCGAGAAAAAGGAGTAGTCACTGACTGATGGGTTCGACGAACGCCACAAATCTGTGAGACCCAGACTGTTAGCCCATGCCTGTAAAGCTGCAGATGCTCGTCTCTGATCCCTTGTCTCAGATTTGCCCGTCCTGTCATTAGCTGCCTTCCAAACCGCGTTAAAGTCTCCTCCCACAATGAACAAATAATCACTCAGCTCCAGCATCTTATTTGTCAGATTGTCGTAAAAGACTCCATCAAAACAGTTCGGTGCATACACTGATATGAAGGCTATTTTCCTGTTACTAATTTCTGACTTAACAATTGTCAGCCTGCCTTCTGTATCAGACCACGTGTCTTGGATTTTAATTTTAAAGCTACGTCTGGCTACGATAGCCACACCCTTGGTCTTTGTACCAGATGTGGAGGAAGCTATCACATGATAATGTCTATCTGCAAGGCGTTTAATATCAGCAGCCAGAAGATGCGTCTCCTGTACTAATGCAACGTCAATTCTCCTCCTACGTAATAAACCCAGAGTGCTAATCCTTTTGTGGGGACTATTCAGACCACCTGCATTCCAACTCAAAACATTAAGCTCAGGCATAATTTAGGGTATAGGCCTCTATAGTGAATGCCGACAAAGACATGAGGACAGCACCCGTGACCATCTGAAAAAATGAGCCCGGACAGATATGTATACAACTTAATCCAGTCAAGCCCTTCTCCTTCCATACAAAAAGAAAGTAACACAAAATCCACAGTGTGAGCCGCTCCACATAGAAACAAATAGAAAGAAAAAAACAGAAAAACAAATGATGTTCTAACCCACCCCCCCCCCCCCCCAGCACAACCCCCCAAGAGAGCAAAAACGTGCCCTAACTATTAACCCTCCCCTATTACTTGGCTCCGTGACCATAGTCGGAAATTGGGCGGCAACAGGACAGTAGTCGCCAGCCCCACCCCTCCCCAAATGAAATTACAAAACAAAAACCCTTCACCGAAGTCATCCCTTCAATGCTAAAAACTGGATGCATAAAACACAGTGAGGGACTGTGTATACAAATGTACTGAATTCCTTAAGATATCTGAAATATAAACACAAAGTATAACTGTGACTTCAAGTATGAGACTAAGGTGACTGTCTTAACATTATATGCGCTGACTGTGCCAGAAGTAAAACTAAAAACTGCTCCATAGTATGAGGAAAGCTCTTAAAGTGTAAAAGCAGAAATGCTCCTCAGCTGATCCTGTATTATAACATAAAACTGTTGGTGGATCAAAACTACCAGGAAATTGCTGTAGTGAAACGGCAACAGTCAAGTAGATCAAAGTAATTAACGTTGCACAATTATTCCGTGACCAAAGATATCACCTTATGACAATAACCGCAACTCGTAGTGACTAGGAATTATCTGGAATTGTGATGAGCAAAACAAAATAAATAGAGCAACTCAGGCTGTCAATGAAAAGCAACAAGAGATCCTAAGTGCGACTTTATCATAACCTGGGACTAAATCTGCAACCAGGAAGATACCCAGACCTGAGCCTAAACAGTCACCTTAACATAAGGTCAAAAAAAAAAAAAAAAGGCAGTAAAGTGTTATGTGCACGTTACCTTACTTTAGCGTCCATTACAACGCCCACTACTCGAGCAGGCGCTTAAAGTCAGAAACAATAAATGCGCGTGAACGAAAAATCAAAGATCATCCACCATAATCCGTTGTGGCATACGCCACGTCAAAAAGGGAAAGTGGCTGAATGCCAGGTGTGAAGACAGTTCGTGGCGACTCCAAGAATAAACGGAGAGAACGACATCTTAACCAGTCCACGAACTAACTTACTCCAGGAAGGTTATGCGTGAATGAGTCTCATATCCATCCATTAGCTGCGGTTCAGTGCCAGAATGACGATCAGGGGCTGCTACGGGTCCTCCGCAGCCGCCTGTGTGGTGTTGGCCCGGGTGTGCCGGCTGATCGCCTCGCTAGCCGGAGCCCGAGGGGACCTCTCCTGCGTCGTCATCGGCCGGGAGTTGAGGAAATCCTCTGCTTCTCTGGGGCTGCTGAAAACACGATAATCCGGCCCATCTTTGATTTTCAGAATCGCTGGGTAAAGGAGAAAAAATTCAACTCCTCTTTCTCGCGCGGTGTCCATCGCTTGGGTGAAGGCCTGTCGGCGCTTGACTGTGTGATTGCTGTAATCAGCGGCAAATCTCACTCTCTTGCCGTCAACGGTGACCGGGTCCTTTTTCGCAGCTCGGAGAATAGCCTGCCGTGTCGTGTAGCGGAGGACGTTGAAGATGAGAGTGCGGGGCCTGTCACGGGCAGAGCGTCCATTGTAGATCCGGTGGGCCCGCATTATCTCCGGCTGCTCAGTCTGAAGAGACGGGAACCACTCCGGCAGTGCCCGGTTTAAATATTGCACACTGTTCGACCCCTCGGCTCCCTCTTTCAGGCCGATGATACGAATGTTGCAGCATCTATTCCTGTCCTCCATGTCCGCCAGCTTGAGTTCAAGTGTATGCAGCGCAGTCTCGTGGTTAGCAACTGCCATCGAGTTTTCCTTGACAGTGCTCTTCAGAGCCTTGATATCTGCTTTCACCAGACCAATACTCGCCGAGAGCGACGTCAGATCAGATTGAATCGTGTTCAATTTATCCTCTGTGCTTTTACCCAGTTCGTGAAGTTGAGCGAACCGAGGCTCTAGATATTCACGTTGTTTCTCCATTAGCGTGTCTGCCATAGCGTCCAGCTCGGTAGCACGAGTTCCTTTGTTCGACTTCGCGGAGGCTCCACCTGCACTGTTCTTTTTCCCAGATTCAGTCATTTTTGTCCCAAGCAATTTAAGGCGTCATAAATACCAGTACAAAAATAAATTTGAAGGGGTAAACTAGTAAAAAACGGGGAGGATAGGGGAAGCGCAAAAAGCCTAAGCCGCCATCTTGTCCGGCCGGTCACGTGACTCCCCCTAAGCTAATTAATTTGTGTTCTGTAAGGAAAGATTGATGTTAATTGAAACGTTGAAGGTATGCTTTTAGCTGCGGGGTAGACTTCAGTCAACCTGACGCAGTTTAGTCTGTGATCAACCAGACTGCTCGCGGATGGGCTCATTTTAAGCGGGGAAATCTAAGCTTTCCAACGGCGTATGGCAAGACTATATTCACCAAAGGGTCGTTGAAATAATAAGCTGATTCATGTGTGTTCTGTTGACTGTGGAAAGAAAATAGCACACAAGTCATACGAAGTCACCTTTATTGTCAGTGATAAACATTAATAAATAAACAGTATGGACATTGTATAAACAGTTGTATAAAAAGTGTAAACAGTATGAACAGTGTTCTTATAAAAGATATCAATATCAATACTGATCACGTGTGTATTTTATATTTCCAGATTATTTGTTGATGAGCCAGAGCCTGTGACTCCCACCAACCGGCCCGTTCAGCCCACTGCGTTGTCGTCCTCCACCCGGCCGAAGCCTCCTGCGCCCACCCGCCTCCAGCCGAGGCCTCCTGCTGCGTCAGCCTGTGGCCTGCCCGCCCCCTGTGTCGGAAGCACCCATACCGCTGGTCCTCCCCGCACAGCCACAAGCCCCCTCCGTCCTGCATCCAGGGCCATCCTGCAGCTGTCTCTGCAGTCATCGTGTGTCAAAACCATTCAAACTTGTATATGGTAACATTTCAAAATGACACCAGCATAAATGAGGACCTTGCAATAGGTTGTGTGTTACAGGACCCCCCTGGCATACAGCTGTATGTCTCTGTGAAGGTGGTTGTGAAGAACGGCATCTGGCTGAACAAGTACAAGTGCCGGCGAGGCAGCAACTCTCTCGAGGGGTTGCACGCCCACCTCGTTAACGCCGTCCCTTCACAGCGATGTGGGATCATGCCGTTCCAAGTAAGTGATTAAAACACACACACACACACATAAATATATATAAAGCTTTATTGCAGACCCATGTTCATGCGGTATAATTTAAAAAGAAAAGTCTCAATGATGGCTTCAATGATACATTTTGGGCTCATTTTAAACGGGGAAATCTAAGCTTTCCAACGGCGTATGGCAAGACTATATTGACTCATGGGTCGTTGAAATACTAAGCTAATTAATTTGTGTTCTTTATTGAAAGATTGATCTTAATTGAAACGTTGAAGGTATGTTTTTAGCTGCTGGGTAGACTTCAGTCAACCTGACGCAGTTTTGTCTGTGAGCAACCAAATTGCTCCGGGATGGGCTCATTATAGGCAGGCAAACCTAAGATTTCCAACGGCGTATGGCAAGACTATATTCACCAAAGGGTCGTTGAAATACTAAGCTAATTAATTTGTGTTCTGTAAGGAAAGATTGATGTTAATTGAAACGTTGAAGGTATGTTTTTAGCTGCTGGGTAGACTTCAGTCAACCTGACGCAGTTTAGTCTGTGAGCAACCAGACTGCTCGCGGATGGGCTCATTTTAAGCGGGGAAATCTCAGCTTTCGAACGGTGTATGGCAAGACTATATTGACTCATGGGTCGTTGAAATACTAAGCTAATTAATTTGTGTTCTGTAAGGAAAGATTGATCTTAATTGAAACGTTGAAGGTATGTTTTTAGCTGCTGGGTAGACTTCAGTCAACCTGACGCAGTTTTGTCTGTGAGCAACCAGACTGCTCGCGGATGGGCTCATTTTAAGCGGGGAAATCTAAGCTTTCCAACGGCGTATGGCAAGACTATATTGACTCATGGGTCGTTGAAATACTAAGCTAATTAATTTGTGTTCTGTAAGGAAAGATTGATGTTAATTGAAACGTTGAAGGTATGTTTTTAGCTGCTGGACAGACTTCAGTCAACCTGACGCAGTTTTGTCTGTGAGCAACCAGACTGCTCGTGGATGGGCTCATTTTAAGCGGGGAAATCTAAGCTTTCCAACGGCGTATGGCAAGACTATATTGACTCATGGGTCGTTGAAATACTAAGCTAATTAATTTGTGTTCTGTTAGGAAAGATTGATGTTAATTGAAACGTTGAAGGTATGTTTTTAGCTGCTGGGTAGACTTCAGTCAACCTGACGCAGTTTTGTCTGTGAGCAACCAAATTGCTCGGGGATGGGCTCATTTTAAGCGGGGAAATCTAAGCTTTCCAACGGCGTATGGCAAGACTATATTGACTGATGGGTCGTTGAAATACTAAGCTAATTAATCTGTGTTCTGTAAGGAAAGATTGATGTTAATTGAAACGTTGAAGGTATGTTTTTAGCTGCTGGGTAGACTTCAGTCAACCTGACGCAGTTTTGTCTGTGAGCAACCAGACTGCTCGCAGACGGGCTCATTTTAAGCGGGGAAATCTAAGCTTTCCAACAGCGTATGGCAAGACTATATTGACTCATGGGTCGTTGAAATACTAAGCTAATTAATTTGTGTTCTGTAAGGAAAGATTTATGTGAATTGGAACGTTGAAGGTATGTTTTTAGCTGCTGGGTAGACTTCAGTCAACCTGACGCAGTTTTGTCTGTGAACAACCACATTGCTCGAAGATGGGCTCATTTTAAGCGGGGAAATCTAGGCTTTCCAACGGCGTATGGCAAGACTATATTGACTTATGGGTCGTTGAAATACTAAGCTAATTAATTTGTGTTCTGTAAGGAAAGATTGATGTTAATTGAAACGTTGAAGGTATGTTTTTAGCTGCTGGACAGACTTCAGTCAACCTGATGCAGTTTTGTCTGTGAGGAACCAGACTGCTCGTGGATGGGCTCATTTTAAGCGGGGAAATCTAAGCTTTCCAACGGCATATGGCAAGACTATATTGACTCATGGGTCGTTGAAATACTAAGCTAATTAATTTGTGTTCTGTTAGGAAAGATTGATGTTAATTGAAACGTTGAAGGTATGTTTTTAGCTGCTGGGTAGACTTCAGTCAACCTGACGCAGTTTTGTCTGTGAGCAACCAAATTGCTCGGGGATGGGCTCATTTTAAGCGGGGAAATCTAAGCTTTCCAACGGCGTATGGCAAGACTATATTGACTCATGGGTCGTTGAAATACTAAGCTAATTAATTTGTGTTCTGTTGATTGATGTTAATCGAAACGTTGAAGGTATGTTTTTAGCTGCTGGGTAGACTTCAGTCAACCTGACGCAGTTTAGTCTGTGAGCAACCAGACTGCTCGCAGACGGGCTCATTTTAAGCGGGGAAATCTAAGCTTTCCAACGGCGTATGGCAAGACTATATTGACTCATGGGTCGTTGAAATACTAAGCTAATTAATTTCTGTTCTGTAAGGAAAGATTGATGTTAATTGAAACGTTGAAGGTATGTTTTTAGCTGCTGGACAGACTTCAGTCAACCTGATGCAGTTTTGTCTGTGAGCAACCAGACTGCTCGTGGATGGGCTCATTTTAAGCAGGGAAATCTAAGCTTTCCAACGGCATATGGCAAGACTATATTGACTCATGGGTCGTTGAAATACTAAGCTAATTAATTTGTGTTCTGTAAGGAAAGATTGATGTTAATTGAAACGTTGAAGGTATGTTTTTAGCTGCTGGGTAGACTTCAGTCAACCTGATGCAGTTTTGTCTGTGAGCAACCAGACTGCTCGCGGATGGGCTCATTTTAAGCGGGGAAATCTAAGCTTTCCAACGGCGTATGGCAAGACTATATTGACTCATGGGTCGTTGAAATACTAAGCTAATTAATTTGTGTTCTGTAAGGAAAGATTGATGTTAATTGAAACATTGAAGGTATGTTTTTAGCTGCTGGGTAGACTTCAGTCAACCTGACGCAGTTTTGCCTGAGAGCAACTAGACTGCTCGCTGACGGACTCATTTTAAGCGGGGAAATCTAAGCTTTCCAACGGCGTATGGCAAGACTATATTGACTCATGGGTCGTTGAAATACTAAGCTAATTAATTTGTGTTCTGTAAGGAAAGATTTATGTTAATTGAAACATTGAAGGTATGTTTTTAGCTGCTGGGTAGACTTCAGTCAACCTGACGCAGTTTTGTCTCTGAGCAACCAGACTGCTCGCGGATGGGCTCATTTTAAGCGGGGAAATCTAAGCTTTCCAACGGCGTATGGCATGACTATTGACTCATGGGTCGTTGAAATACTAAGCTATGTAATTTGTGTTCTTAATTGAAAGATTGATGTTAATTGAAACGTTGAAGGTATGTTTTTAGCTGCTGCGTAGACTTCAGTCAACCTGACGCAGTTTTGTCTGTGAGCAACCAAATTGCTCGGGAATGGGCTCATTATAAGCGGGGAAATCTAAGCTTTCCAACGGCGTATGGCAAGACTATATTCACCAAAGGGTCGTTGAAATACTAAGCTAATTAATTTGTGTTCTGTAAGGAAAGATTGATGTTAATTGAAACGTTGAAGGTATGTTTTAGCCGCTGCGTAGACTTCAGTCAACCTGACGCAGTTTTGTCTGTGAGCAACCAAATTGCTCGGGGATGGGCTCATTATAAGCGGGGAAATCTAAGCTTTCCAACGGCGTATGGCAAGACTATATTCACCAAAGGGTCGTTGAAATACTAAGCTAATTAATTTGTGTTCTGTAAGGAAAGATTGATGTTAATTGAAACGTTGAAGGTATGTTTTTAGCTGCTGGACAGACTTCAGTCAACCTGACGCAGTTTTGTCTGTGAGCAACCAGACTGCTCGTGGATGGGCTCATTTTAAGCGGGGAAATCTAAGCTTTCCAACGGCGTATGGCAAGACTATATTGACTCATGGGTCGTTGAAATACTAAGCTAATTAATTTGTGTTCTGTTGATTGATGTTAATTGAAACGTTGAAGGTATGTTTTTAGCTGCTGGGTAGACTTCAGTCAACCTGACGCAGTTTAGTCTGTGAGCAACCAGACTGCTCGCAGACGGGCTCATTTTAAGCGGGGAAATCTAAGCTTTCCAACGGCGTATGGCAAGACTATATTGACTCATGGGTCGTTGAAATACTAAGCTAATTAATTTCTGTTCTGTAAGGAAAGATTGATGTTAATTGAAACGTTGAAGATATGTTTTTAGCTGCTGGACAGACTTCAGTCAACCTGATGCAGTTTTGTCTCCGAGCAACCAGACTGCTCGTGGATGGGCTCATTTTAAGCAGGGAAATCTAAGCTTTCCAACGGCATATGGCAAGACTATATTGACTCATGGGTCGTTGAAATACTAAGCTAATTAATTTGTGTTCTGTAAGGAAAGATTGATGTTAATTGAAACGTTGAAGGTATGTTTTTAGCTGCTGGGTAGACTTCAGTCAACCTGATGCAGTTTTGTCTGTGAGCAACCAGACTGCTCGCGGATGGGCTCATTTTAAGCGGGGAAATCTAAGCTTTCCAACGGCGTATGGCAAGACTATATTGACTCATGGGTCGTTGAAATACTAAGCTAATTAATTTGTGTTCTGTAAGGAAAGATTGATGTTAATTGAAACATTGAAGGTATGTTTTTAGCTGCTGGGTAGACTTCAGTCAACCTGACGCAGTTTTGCCTGAGAGCAACTAGACTGCTCGCTGACGGACTCATTTTAAGCGGGGAAATCTAAGCTTTCCAACGGCGTATGGCAAGACTATATTGACTCATGGGTCGTTGAAATACTAAGCTAATTAATTTGTGTTCTGTAAGGAAAGATTTATGTTAATTGAAACATTGAAGGTATGTTTTTAGCTGCTGGGTAGACTTCAGTCAACCTGACGCAGTTTTGTCTCTGAGCAACCAGACTGCTCGCGGATGGGCTCATTTTAAGCGGGGAAATCTAAGCTTTCCAACGGCGTATGGCATGACTATTGACTCATGGGTCGTTGAAATACTAAGCTATGTAATTTGTGTTCTTAATTGAAAGATTGATGTTAATTGAAACGTTGAAGGTATGTTTTTAGCTGCTGCGTAGACTTCAGTCAACCTGACGCAGTTTTGTCTGTGAGCAACCAAATTGCTCGGTAATGGGCTCATTATAAGCGGGGAAATCTAAGCTTTCCAACGGCGTATGGCAAGACTATATTCACCAAAGGGTCGTTGAAATACTAAGCTAATTAATTTGTGTTCTGTAAGGAAAGATTGATGTTAATTGAAACGTTGAAGGTATGTTTTAGCCGCTGCGTAGACTTCAGTCAACCTGACGCAGTTTTGTCTGTGAGCAACCAAATTGCTCGGGGATGGGCTCATTATAAGCGGGGAAATCTAAGCTTTCCAACGGCGTATGGCAAGACTATATTCACCAAAGGGTCGTTGAAATACTAAGCTAATTAATTTGTGTTCTGTAAGGAAAGATTGATGTTAATTGAAACGTTGAAGGTATGCTTTTAGCTGCTGGGTAGACTTCAGTCAACCTGACGCAGTTTTGTCTGTGAGCAACCAAATTGCTCGGGGATGGGCTTATTTTAAGCGGGGAAATCTAAGCTTTCCAACGGCGTATGGCAAGACTATATTGACTCATGGGTCGTTGAAATACTAAGCTAATTAATTTGTGTTCTGTAAGGAAAGATTGATGTTGATTGAAACGTTGAAGGTATGTTTTAGCTGCTGGGTAGACTTCAGTCAACCTTACGCAGTTTAGTCTGTGATCAACCAGACTGCTCGCGGATGGGCTCATTTTAAGCAGGGAAATCTAAGCTTTCCAACGGCGTATGGCATGACTATATTGACTCATGGGTCGTTGAAATACTAAGCTAATTAATTTGTGTTCTGTAAGGAAAGATTGATGTTAATTGAAACGTTGAAGGTATGTTTTAGCTGCTGCGTAGACTTCAGTCAACCTGACGCAGTTTTGTCTGTGAGCAACCAAATTGCTCGGGGATGGGCTCATTATAAGCGGGGAAATCTAAGCTTTCCAACGGCGTATGGCAAGACTATATTCACCAAAGGGTCGTTGAAATACTAAGCTAATTAATTTGTGTTCTGTAAGGAAAGATTGATGTTAATTGAAACGTTGAAGGTATGTTTTTAGCTGGTGGGTAGACTTCAGTCAACCTGATGCAGTTTAGTCTGTTATCAACCAGACTGCTCGCGGATGGGCTCATTTTAAGCGGGGAAATCTAAGCTTTCCAACGGCGTATGGCAAAACTATATTGACTCATGGCTCGTTGAAATACTAAGCTAATTAATTTGTGTTCTGTAAGGAAAGATTGATGTTAATTGAAATGTTGAAGGGGTAGACTTCAGTCAAACTGACCTAGTTTAGTCTGTGAGCAACCAGATTGCTCGGAGATGGGCTCATTTTAAGCGTAGAAATCTAAGCTTTCCAACGGCGTATGGCATGACTATATTTGCCCACGGGTCGTCGAAATAATAAGCTGATTCATGTGTGTTCTGTTGACTGTGGAAAGAAAATAGCACACAAGTCATACCAAGTCACCTTTATTGTCAGTGATAAACATTAATAAATAAACAGTATGGACATTGTACAAACAGTTGTATAAAAAGTGTAAACAGTATGAACAGTGTTTTTATAAATGATATCAATATCAATACTGATCACGTGTGTATTTTATATTTCCAGATTATTTGTTGATGAGCCAGAGCCTGTGACTCCCACCAACCGGCCCGTTCAGCCCACTGCGTTGTCGTCCTCCACCCGGCCGAAGCCTCCTGCGCCCACCCGCCTCCAGCCGAGGCCTCCTGCTGCGTCAGCCTGTGGCCTGCCCGCCCCCTGTGTCGGCAGCACCCATACCGCTGGTCCTCCCCGCACAGCCACAGGCCCCCTCCGTCCTGCATCCAGGGCCATCCTGCAGCTGTCTCTGCAGTCATCGTGTGTCAAAACCATTCAAACTTGCATATGGTAACATTTCAAAATGACACCAGCATAAATGAGGACCTTGCAATAGGTTGTGTGTTACAGGACCCCCCCTGGCATACAGCTGTATGTCTCTGTGAAGGTGGTTGTGAAGAACGGCATCCGGCTGAACAAGTACAAGTGCCGGCGTGGCAGCACCTCTCTCGAGGGGTTACACGCCCACCTGGTTAACGCCGTCCCTTCACAGCGATGTGGAATCATGCCGTTCCAAGTAAGTGATTAAAACACACACACGCATAAATATATATAAAGCTTTATTGCAGACTCATGTTCATGCGGTATAATTTAAAAAGAAAAGTCTCAATGATGGCTTCAATGATACATTTTATTTCACAGCTTCAGCCGTCACCTGTAAGCATTGTACACAATGACAGTCAAATGGAAATGTGTGTTTCAGGTATACTTGGTGTCCTTTGCCGTGCAGTGGAACCACCGCATGGCATCGCTCCGTGTCGCCGGTGGTCACGGCCGGCGGACGTCTTGCTTGGACCCGCGGCAGATCCAGCGCGTCAACCAGCAGGCCGAGGCAAGGAGGCCTCCTGCTGCGTCAGCCTGTGGCCGGCCCCCCATGTCGGCAGCACCCATACTGCTGCTGGTCCTCCCCGCACAGCCACAGGCCCCCTCCGTCCTGTTTCGTGGGCCATCCTGCAGCCAGAGCTTTGTCCCTCCTGCACCAACAGTGAAGGCGTTCATGCCCAAAGTCCTCGCGGCCTTGTGGGGCTTGCCACGTGCCAAACTGTGGTGGACGGCGAAAGAGGTACACCCCTTCCAAGGACAAAGTGTCTGGAAGCCCACAGAAGATATTTTCCTTCTGCCCATCCACGAGGAAGTCCACTACCCCTGGCTTCGACAATGTTGTCTATGACAACTTTGAACACTTTAAGAGTGTCGTGGATGCAGAGTTGGAAAGGAGGACTTTGTAAATACCGGACTTTGTAAATAACTGTAAATATGTGTGTGTGTGTGTTTGTCTTTTTCTTTGTGTGTGTTTTAAAGTGCTTCAGCAAGCACAATCTATTTATATAGTTCAAAATAATGCACTTTACAGTTTTACTTGTAGTCATTTTGTTTGTTTTTTATATTGCTGTTAAAATGCACAATCTTTTTAACCTTAATCAGTTCAACACAATGAGTTTCCCTTGTTCGTGTTCAGATAATCTGTGTTTTTGTCATGCGTGTCGTTTGTTTGTCTTTGTCAGCTTCATGTCTTTGTGATGTTTGTATATATTTGTCTGCTCCGTTTACATAAATGTTTTATGCTCTTGCTCATAGATCTGTACCTTGTCACGGTGAGCGAGCTTTAAACTAAACAGATCTTGTTTACTTGTGTTTTATATGCATTGCCATGTAAATTAAACACATTCTGGGTTTAAAATAAAAGTTGTAAAAGTATTTTGGAGTCCATGTGTGCTTGAGTTTCACAAGGGGTGGGATAGTGGAAAGAAAAGACACCAAAGCAATTAAAAGTCCTTGTGCATGACATTTCTGGAAATTTCTGGAAATAAAACCTCCCACCGGTGGCCACCAGATGGAGCCATCCCTTTTGATCCTCCCCGATCCTTTTTGGTTGATCCCAGGGTTGAGCAATAGGGACTTGGGGGGGGGGGGAATAATATCCCGTACATCACTAAAATTATACAGAAGGAACTGCATATTCTAGAACAGTGGAGAATGGAGTGGGGTTTTAAGTTTTCTGTGCAAAAATCACAAGTGACATACTTCACAGGGAAGAAGGTGTCAGAAACCTATTAAAATTTTGCTTTATGACCAGCCACTCAAAAGAGGAGATGGCTTCAAGTACCTGGGTCTTTGGTTGGACGATAAACTCACCTGGAAACGACCTATTGAGTATGTAGAGACAAAATGCAAAAAGGTTCTGAACCTAATGCGTATGGTCTCTGGTCTCTGTTGGGGGGCAGATAGACAATCTTTACTCAATATCTATATAGCTCTGATAAGGTCAAATATTGATTATGGTTGCATAGTTTATGGATCTGCCTTTAAAACATCCCTCATGAAACTTGAAAGAGTACACTCAAGGGCCCTAAGAATATCCCTGGGTGCCATTAAGACAACTCCCATCAGTGCCCTACAAGTGGAGGCAGAGGAAACTCCTATTCAGCTGCGTTTTGAAAAATTGGCACTGACCTATTGGGTCAAACTACAGTGTACCACTGACAATCCAGCCATGTCAGTGCTCAAAGACTGTTGGGAATATTATAAAGAAGGAAAGGGATTTGGATGGACCATTGAAGAGGATGCAAGTGTGTTTGTTTTAAAAAGCCTTAAATTTAACTCTGCATTGGATATGAGTAATGTACCCCCATGGATCCTTCCTGCCCCAGATGTTAACACAGAGCTACTGAAAGTGAAGGAAGACCACCCTAATGATAAAGAATTTGCAATACATTGTAAAAATTTATTTGAATTCTGCATTTTATGGGTACCTACAGATATTTACAGATGGCTCAAAAAACCCTCAAACTGGCCAGTGTAGTATTGGAATCTATATACCTGAATTCCAAAGGACGTATGGATACCGACTGAATAACTTCTTATCGATATATTCAGTAGAACTAACTGCTATAATCACTGCATTGAGAAGGATTGAAGAAGTCAAGCCTTTTAAATCAGTCATCTGCACAGATTCACTCTCAGTATTGCAAAGCTTTATCTCTGGAAAAGCAGTAAGAGATGACTTGGTTATTGAAACGAGGCAGCTATTGGCTCAAATCAGTAATCTGGGGCTCATTGTCCAATTTTGCTGGGTGCCAGCTCGTAAGGGCCTCAAGGGTAACGAAAACGCAGATAAAGCTGCCAAGGACGCATTAGGCCACCAATGTATCTCAATCCATGTTCCACTAGGAAAAGGGGAAGCTAAATCTTATATCAAGACAGAAATCATGAATGGTGGCAGGATGAATGGGAGTCAGACCCAAAGGGCAGGAAATACTTTAATGTGCAACAGGGGGGAGAAGAATTACATCAGTGGGGCTTGGAAGAAGGGAGGAAGTTGTATACACAAGGCTGAGATTAGGGCACGCTGGCATCAATGCCACATTACATGTGTTGGGCAAATCTGATGGGCTTTGCACCGAATGCCAAGTCAGAGAAGATGTAGAGCACATTCTTTTTCACTGCAGGAAACACACTGACCACAGGTCACACTGGAGAGAACAGGGAGGAGATGATGATATCCAAAACATCTTGAAGGAAGAGGGAATGCAGGGCAATAGGATTAAAGGTCTTATGAGGTACTTAAATTACAGAATTGATGAGCAGAATATAGGCTGTTTCACATTTCTTTCTTTATTTATTGTTTTTTTTATTATTTATTTATTTATTTATTTATTTATTTATTTATTTATTTATTTATTTATTTATTTATTTATTTATTTATTTATTTATTTATTTATTTATTTATTTATTTATTTATTTTTGCCATGCCATGACTTGACTTGATCATATCACACACTCCTGTGCAGTAGGTGGCGATATACAATCCTATATTGTGAACCGCCATTAACTAAAAGAAGAAGAAGAAGAAGAAGAAGAAGAAGAAGAAGAAGAAGAAGAAGAAGAAGAAGCAGGACTTGTGGGTGTCGTTCGCCTTCGTCAGGCAAACTCTCCGCCAAGTCCCTAAGCTCACGCTAACCGACCAATGGTTGAGCAAAGCTGAGCAGAGTTTAGCAGCGATCGGCCAATGGCGGAGCGATGCTGAGCAGAGCTCGGCGCTCAACGGACCAATCGCTGAGCGAGGATCGGAATACATCACCTAATGTTTTTACGACTCATACGTACTAGTCACGGTCATTGCTGTCCACTGCCAACGGAGGATTCAACTAAGGTGAATTTGATGATCTTCATCCTTTGCGAGTTAATAATTCGACTTTTCGTTAAGGTATGTGTAGCCCTGTATAAAAATCATATACGCCTACAGAGCATAAAAAATAACCTAACCGTATAATAACATGCTATATTTACAAAGTTAATAAATAAATAGAGTTCATAATATTTAAAATGGTTAAAATGTGTGCTGGTTAAAAGCATAAATATAATATGTAACGTTAAATAAATAGGACTGTTCACAATTAAGAGATAAATTCATAAAAGTCATTTTATTTCATTAAGTTGGTTTTGTGTGAACTGCCAGAGGTGAATATAATCTGTATGCCTGTATTTTGTGCTATATCTAATCGTTATAGTTAGCAAACCTGGATGTGTAACACGGTTAGCGACGTGCTAATTAGTGGTAGCATTTCAGTGTTAATGTGCCTGTATATCGTAGCTGTAGCATTAAGATATTTCTGAAGCTAAAGCAAGCTAATATTTTGTCGACATGAGATAGTGTTTGATGTTATGGCTCATTTCGGGAATGATATGCTTTAAGGAGACGAACGTTGGAGAGAGAGGGAGACCGGGTTTTTCCAACCGATGGTCCTGTTCGTCCGTGTTCGGACGTGTCCTGTCCATAGGGTCCTGTCCTGCTGTGCGACTTCGCCGCGCCATTGCCCACGTGTGTTTTGGATTGACTGTGCCATTGTCATCGTGAGACCCCCATTCCCATTTTACCCCTACTAATTTACCCTTGAATCGGATTCGTGAGTATTAACATACCCTGCACGTGCTTTTTATTTGTACTCAGCCCTGAGTGAAACGGCCACTACAGTTTTTAGGCCACAACGCACACGAGCTTCGTAAACAGGCCTGCAACGGGTTTCAAATCCTATTCTAAAGTGTTTCGTATGAGTGTGTGGGCCCACAGATAACATTTAGTTTTGAGTGGTTGCATGTAAATTTAAACCTACTGTTTTGAAAGGTAATTTGAATGATTTCGAAAAGTATTGAATGTTATTAATTAGAAAGTGTGAAACAAAAAGAAACTTCTTATTTTGAAGATCTTTTATTTACAATTGAGTAATTCAGTGCTATTTCATTATTTTATTTCATATTCAAAAGAGACATTTATTTTATTATGAATAAATGCCTTTGAGGGGTTCATTGAATTTAAAGAACAGTTGTGGTGGTCATTATTAAAATAACAAACCTTATTAAAGGTACACTCTTAAAGTAACATAAGAAAGTTGTAGTTTTTCCTACAACGAGCCCAGGCCCAGTCTCATCGTATTAACCACTTTAGCTTTATCTTTTAACTACATGGGACCTGGGTTACATATGTATTTAGCTGTATCGATTTCGTAGAAAGAGAAACGATTCTGTTGACGTTGAAGCTATGTTTTTAGCTGCTGGGTAGACTTCATTCAACCATATGACTCGTGGATGATCTCATTTTAATCGTGGCAATCTAAGCTTTCCAACATTGTATGGCATGACTATATTCGCCCACGGGTCGTCGAAATAATAAGCTGCTTCATGTGTGTTCTGTTGGCTGTGGAAAGAAAATAGCACACAAGTCATACCAAGTCACCTTTATTGTCAGTGATAAACATTAATAAATAAACAGTATGGACATTGTATAAACAGTTGTATAAAAAGTGTAAACAGTATGAACACTGTTCTTATAAAAGATATCAATGTCAATACTGATCAAGTGTGTATTTTATATTTCCAGATTATTTGTTGATGAGCCAGAGCCTGTGACTCCCACCAACTGGCCCGTTCAGCCCACTGCGTTGTCGTCCTCCACCCTGGCATACAGCTGTATGTCTCTGAAGGTGGTTGTGAAGAACGGCATCCGGCTGAACAAGTACAAGTGCCGGCGAGGCAGCGACTCTCTCGAGGGGTTGCACGGCCACCTCGTTAACGCCGTCCCTTCACAGCGATGTGGGATCATGCCGTTCCAAGTAAGTGATTAAAACACACACACACACACATAAATATATATAAAGTTTATTGCAGACCCATGTTCATGCGGTATAATTTAAAAAGAAAAGTCTCAATGATGGCTTCAATGATACATTTTGGGCTCATTTTAAGCGGGGAAATCTAAGCTTTCCAACGGCGTATGGCAAGACTATATTGACTCATGGGTCGTTGAAATACTAAGCTAATTAATTTGTTTTCTTTATTGAAAGATTGATCTTAATTGAAATGTTGAAGGTATGTTTTTAGCTGCTGGGTAGACTTCAGTCAACCTAACGCAGTTTTGTCTGTGAGCAACCAAATTGCTCGGGGATGGGCTAATTTTAAGCGGGGAAACCTAAGCTTTCCAACAGCGTATGGCAAGACTATATTGACTCATGGGTCGTTGAAATACTAAGCTAATTAATTTGTGTTCTGTAAGGAAAGATTGATGTTAATTGAAACGTTGAAGGTATGTTTTTAGCTGCTGGGTAGACTTCAGTCAACCTGACGCAGTTTAGTCTGTGGTCAACCAGACTGCTCGTGGATGGGCTCATTTTAAGCGGGGAAATCTAAGCTTTCCAACGGCGTATGGCAAGACTATATTGACTCATGGGTCGTTGAAATACTTAGCTAATTAATTTGTGTTCTGTAAGGAAAGATTGATGTTAATTGACCAAACGGTCGTTGAAATACTAAGCTAATTAATTTGTGGGGGGGCGGGGCCGCGGACGTCACGGTGCACGAGGTGGGGACGTTCCACGGCGTGCAATATTACTGTTATGAAGTCACGCCGCGCCCGGCCGGCTGATGGCTGTCATGTAATGTGTTTCGTTGACTATTGTATGATGGCGATGGCAGGGCCGTGAGAGTCTCTGGTGTTGTATTTCCTCGGATGAACGGATGTACAAAGTGTTTTAAATTAAATGTAAATAAACTGATTTGCTCCTTTGTGTCATCTGACATACAGACACATGCAGACATACAGTTACGGCCTCAAGGCCTCTGTCAGGGCTGGTGTATGTTGTGTTGTGGGCTGTGTTTGTCTTTGCAGTGCTGCTGGTTCCTGTTGGGTTGGTCCAGGTCATCAACGGATTGGAGGCAGCTGGCCACCGTCTCCAGGACGCTTTAAACCCGCCTATCCTGGTAGTCTGCGGGCTCTCTCTTACCCTGGCACCACGGCACTGTGTTGAAGGACTTGACTTCATTGTAGGGTTTATGGGAGATTGCTCAAGATAAGACTGGCAATATGATTTTTGTCCAGCTTCCTTTGTTAAATCTGCTATTTTGTTACATTTGTTAAACTTATTTATTTGTCGTTGAATAAATTATTTTCGTTTGGTTAATTAAATCCTCACTCCTCTTTCTGTTATTTGCTATGGTCCTAGAGCCGGGCCATAACAATACAAACAGTGGATGGATTCAGAGGTGTTGTGGTTGTACCTCTGCCCTGCCACAGTTGAATTAGGACAGGGATGAAGATCAGCTGCACCTGATAGAGATGTGTGTTCTGATGACTGGAGTCGGTGGTTCAAGTCCTGCCATGAACACTCTTCATGTTCTTCTGTAACTCGAACAATGTCACATGATTTTGATGTCAAGTATAACCTCCGCCGCTGTCATAGACGGGCACAACAGTTGGAGCACTTAGTAGGCATCTCTGGAGAGTCTGGTTCAGGTCAGAGCCTGTGCACCACCTTCAGCTGTTACTTAATTGTCTGACTTCCAAGTCAAATATATAACCCAGAAGATGTCTAGGAACATGCCTTGGCGGTGCAGTGGATAGAGCTGCTTGTGTTCAGTTCTGGAGACCAGGGTTCAAGTCCTGGCTGTTACTTTATTGTCTGACTTCTAAGTCAAATATAAAACCCAGAACATGTTTAGGAACATGCCTTGGTGGTGCAGTGGATAGAGCTGCTTGTGTTCAGTTCTGGAGACCAGGGTTCAAGTCCTGGCTGTTACTTTATTGTCTGACTTCTAAGTCAAATATAAAACCCAGAACATGTTTAGGAACATGCCTTGGTGGTGCAGTGGATAGAGCTGCTTGTGTTCAGTTCTGGAGACCAGGGTTCAAGTCCTGGCTGTTACTTTATTGTCTGACTTCTAAGTCAAATATAAAACCCAGAAAATGTCTAGGAACATGCCTTGGTGGTGCAGTGGATAGAGCTGCTTGTGTTCAGTTCTGGAGACCAGGGTTCAAGTCCCCGGGTGAGCTGTTTGTTGGCTCCTTGTCATTCTCAAGGGGTTATAGAAAAGGTTTTCTTAAATGTCATCTCATTTTTAACAAAACAGGGTGTCTTCAGTGAGAGAGCTGTTCCTGTTCTGTGTTGGGCTCTAATCCCCCACCCACCTACCTACTTTGCCCACCCACATCCCCACTCAGACATTCACATGGGAATGGATGGATTCATTCACTCACTCATTCACTCACTCATTCACCACCCAATCACCACAATCCATTTATTCCCATTGTGATGAATGGATGCAAGAATTACATCCATTCACCCAGACATTCACACAAATTACCCTTAGCAGGACTTGAACCCCTGTCCACAGAACGGAAGTGCAGCAGCTCTCTCAACTGCGCCACAGAGACACCGACAAAGTTTGTGCGGGAGGTTCTACTGTACGTTATAATCCACATGTTAGTGTTTGTTGTAAAAACATGCACATCCACATTGTTCTTGGCATGAGTTGAACCCATGACTCAAGATCAGTTCACCAGCAGCTCTATCCATTGTGCCACTGAGCCACTGGCCATAGATTGAGTCAACGTGTATAATTGACTTTACAATTCAATGTCACTTTGTAAAGAGTCAATAATCCAAATGCAGATTGTAGGACATGTTTTCAGCATGCTAAAAACATGTCAATTTATCTATTGCAAATAACCAGTAGCCTGAACAGGGACTTGAACCCTGGACCCTCAGATTAAAAGTCTGATGCTCTACCAGCTGAGCTACCCAGGCTTAATGAAAATTGTAGAAGGTTGTGTCTTATGATGACAATTCAGGTTTGAGGCCAACCTTCTCCAATCAGTTCTGTAGACACAGGTTCAAGTCCCGTTGAGGTTGGTGTTGATTAACTCTTTATGTTGTCATGTCATCGATTGTCTGACTTCTAAGTCAAGTATAACTTCCGAACATATCAGAAAAACCATCCCAGTGGTGCAGTGGATTGAGCCGCTTGTGCAGAGTTCTGGAGACAGGGGTTCAAATCCCTGGTTGAGCTGTTTGTTGTCTCTTCTGTAACTCTAACAATGTCATGAGATTTTGGTGTCAAGTATAACCTTCGCTGCTGTCGTAGACTGGCCCTTGTGGCACAACGGTTAAAGCAGTGGGTAGGAATCTCTGGTAGAGCCTGCTTCAGGTCGGAGGCTGGTTGGAGTCCAGAGCTTGGTACAGTGTACAGCCTCTGGCTCAGACCCATGGAGGGTGGCGTACACTGTACACCACCCTCCATGGGTCAGGTACAGTGCGCAGTAGAAGATTGTTAGTACAAGAAGTAGTTTTCTCAAATGTCATTTTTAACAAAACATCTTCAGTGAGAAAGCTATACCTGGGTATATTCTGGGTTCTAATCCCCCACCCACTCACAGGAATGGATTAATGCAATTTCATCCATTTAGACTCTCACCCAGACATACATCAGCCTTCACAGGACTTGAACCCATGTCTTCAGAACAGTGTGTGTAGGAGCTCTCAAGTGCACCAGCAAGGTTTGTGTGAGAGAGGTTCTGCTGCACATTACAATCAACATGACAGTGTTTGTTGTAAAAACTTCCAACTCCACATTGTTTTTGGCATGAGTTGAACCCATGACTCAAGATCAGATCAACAGCAGCTCTATCCATCGTGCCACTGAGCCACTTGCCATAGATTCAACGTGTATTTGACTTTGACTTTGTATTTGACTTTACAATTCAATGTGACTTTGTTAAGAGTCAATAATCCAAATGCAGATTGTAGGACATGTTTTCAGCATGCTAAATACATAATGTCAATTTATCTATTGCAAATAACCAGTAGCCTGAACAGGGACTTGAACCCTGGACCCTCAGATTAAAAGTCTGATGCTCTACCAGCTGAGCTACCCAGGCTTCATGAAAATTGTAGAAGGTTGTGTCTTACGATGACGATTCAGGTTTGAGGCCCGCCTTCTCTAATCTATTGCATTCTTCAGCATTTCATTATCAGTTAGAGACAGCACAGAGAAAACACTTTATTTAAACAGCAACAAATACAGTCGGGGCAGTAGAATAATAATCAGGAATCATTGATCACTGGTTAAATAGGGAAGAGGTGTAATGTCAACAGCACATATGTGTGTACACACACACACACACACACACACACACACACACACACACACACGATGGATCTAGAGCTGCTCTGGCTGTAGCTCTGCCCTGCCACAGCTGAACTAGAACAGGGACGAACACTTGGTGAAGATATGGGCTGAAAAAAAAGTTGTCTGAAAAAAAACATAATTCAAGATTCAAGATTCAAGATTCAAGAGACTTTATTCACCCCGAGGGAAATTATTTTGCAACAGATCAAAACAAAGAAGGAAAAGAAATGTACACAAATAAAATAAAATATACCTAAAATAAAATAAAATAAAATAAAATATACCCTAATATAAAAAATATACCTAATATAACCTAATATATAAGGGGTCGTTTTTTTCCGTTTTTAATTTTTACTTTTTTATTTTATTTTTACAATAGTTTTTTTTTTTTTGCGAGTATACATATACGCATACATACATACATCACATTTATTAGTTTATTTTTTTGCAGGGCAATTTCCACCGGACCCTAGGGGGTGAAACGCATTTTATAACCAAACAGACAAACAACACTGCAGCCTTCCAGAGACTCACTCCTAAACATCTAGACTTGCACATGACTACACGTCCAGGGCAGACCACCGGGTCCAGGTCCACGGGTCTGGGAGTGTCTGGACACCGGTGGGACCGGTAGGGTCAGCACCAGGGCCCGGCATGTGCCGCCGCCGCCAGAAACTCAGTCCCCATGGCAACAAGCGTCAACAAACTGCTCAGCTAAGTACTTCAGGGGGAAGACACCCGCTGTTGTCAGGGTGTCATTCGGTACGAGCGCCTCCATCAGCCTCCGCCAGCCTCCACCAGCCTCCGTCAGTCTCTGTCAGCTCAACGCTCCTCTGTGTTCTCATGGGCAGCAGGAGGAGCAGCAGGAGGAGCAGGAGATGCAGGAGGAGCAGGAGATGCAGGAGGAGCAGGGGGGTCCCCGCGGGGGGGTGATGGTGTGGGGGGCGGGAAAAGGATTCTGGAGTTCGACGTCGGGTAGCGGCACTGGAGGGTCAGCCTGCCGCGGCTCGGAGGAGGAGGAGGTCAAAGGTCACACACACACAGCATAGGGGAACAAAGCGAGAGGGGGGGGCCGGGGGGTCACCTCCTGTACGGCGAGTCTCGGTGTATCAGCGGGTCCGCCTGGCCGGGGAGGAAGTCCTGCTGGTACCTCACCTGGTTCTGGTAAACCAGCTGATCACCCTCGGTCTGCCAAGGGAAGAACGTGTGACAAAAAGTAACTGAACAAGGAATGAGAAAGTTCTGTGACTCCACACACACACACACACACACACACGCACACGTGCACACGCACACGCACACGCACACGCACACACGCACACGCACACGCACACACGCGCGCACACACACGTACTGTCAGGGTGGTGCCACAGGACTCCACGCCGAAGACAAACAGCGCCCGCGCGCTGTCCGTTTCCACGGGAACGCAGCTGGGGTCAGCCAGGGTGGTGCGGTCGGGCCGCACGGGTGGAGCGGCGTGGGTGGTGTCCACCACCGCCACCACACGTCCTTCTGGCAAGCAGGCTGGCAAAAAAGAACCCCCACCCACCCACACAAACATTCAGCGGTCTGCCAGCAGGCGGGGCGTCACAGGCTTGGTTCTGCGCCGACCACCGGGAGACCACCGCTGTCTCCCGGTGGGTGACACACACAGGGGGGGAGGGACGGGGAGAGCAGACACCTGTAGCTCCTCCTACAGAGACTCAAGACCTCGCCACTACCTGCTCCTCAGTGAGACATCACCACCTCACTGGAAGGTGCAGCGTGGGACAGCCTGCAGGGGAGCTGACCGCTCTGCACTCTTCATGGCCTCGGGTGCGGGGTGTGTGTGCTCTGTTGTTGCTGTTATGTGTGGCCAGGTAGTGGGGGTGTTATACACCTGGGACTGTATTGTGTTTTCTTTTTGGGGCTGCTGGTCTCCCTCCTGTCCTCCCTTGTTGCTCCTTCCCCCATAGGTGGTAATCAATTTGGTAATCAGGAAGGGGTTAAAGAGGAGGAGGAGGGAGGCTGAGCTCTCTCTCACAAACACAGCAGCAGCAGCAGCAGCAGGGGAAGGTTTGTGTTCTCTACTACTAGAGCTGAAGTAACCCATTTTCCCCTCTGTCCAACATGGCAGAGTTTTCTTATTTTAGTTTGAGATCTCTGGTAGTCCTGTTTGGTGTTTTTTGTTATGTTAGCCCTGTGTTTCTAGTTAGTGTGGAGGTGCAGGGTGCGACGGCCCACAGCGTGGCTGGCCCGGTGTTTCCCCCTCTTGTTCCTTTTGACCGTGGTCTCCATCTCTTTTTGGTTTATTACTTTAAGGGTTAATTTTTTCCCTTTTTTCCCGTTGCTACTTTTCAATAAAGAATCTTTTTTGCAAACTTTAAAATTTGTGTGGCGTCCTTTATATGTTATGGTCTCATTGAGCCAATATTGATATTCATTTTATGAGTGTGTGTGTGTGTGTGTGTAACGCACCCAGAAGTTCCCCGGGAGCGAAGGTGCATCTGTGGACCAGCCGGTCCTGCACACGCTGGGACTCCAGGTCCACCACAGACAGCTCAGCCCGGGCCACCACCCGGGCCAGCGCCACCTCCTGGACCCGGGGCCAGAGGAACATGGACCGACATGAGCAGAGCTCTTCAAACGAGAGGGCATGCAAAGTCATATTTGTAAAACAAACAGGAGAGAATGTCAGTTACCCCTTATGATTTTATGGCAACAAAATAAATGTACAAAGGAAAAAAACTACATAGTTACTTACCGCTTTTGTTTAACCTAAGGGATAAAAACTAAATTATATTTGTTAAAAAAAAAAAACCCAGAAAAAACCCAACATACAACTAAGTTGTTGGGTAACTAACTTTGCACTTGGAGGTGTTTTTTCCCTTTAAAAATAAAAATATATATATTTTTTACAAATGACTTTTTTTTTGCATGTATGTATGCATGGTCTGCAGATGTGTAGCAGCTCTCTCAACTGTGCCACAGAGACACCAACAAGGCTTGTGCGGGAGGTTCTACTGTACGTTACAATCCACATGTTAGTGTTTGTTGTAAAAACATGGAAGTTCACATTGTTCTTGGCATGAATTGAACCCATAACTCAAGATCAGTTCACCAACAGCTCCATCCACTGAGCCACTGAGCCGCTGGTTGTGAAAGGAGTCAACGTGTATAATTGACTTTACAATTCAATGTCTCTGTAAAGCGTCAATAATCCAAAAGCAGATTGCAGCACATGTTTCGACAGTGCTGAATCCATAATGGCAATCTATTGACTAAAGTGAATAAGCAGTTGCCTGAACAGGGACTTGAACCCTGCACCCTCAGATTAAAAGGCTTCACAAAGCTGGTAGACGGTTGTGTCTTATGATGACAATTCTGGATTGATGCCTGCTATCTCCAATCTACTGCATTCTTCAGCATTTTACTATCATTTAATAATAATATTGCATTTTATTTAAAGACACCTTTCAAAGCTCTCAAGGACACCTTACAAGACAAGTTAAAAAACAAGTAACTATGGCATGTGTGACAGAGTACGCCACTTGGAATAAGTGTTTTTAGGCGTGATTTAAAGGTGGAGACAGAGTCAGAAGTGTGAATGTTTGGTGCCGATCGGCCGAAAGCTCTTGGCCCCCATGGTGGATAGGTTGGCAGATGGAGCTGAGAGCTGGATGGCAGAAGAGGATCGGAGAGGGCGTGAAGGTTTGGAGTGGATTTAGAGAGATGGCACAGAGAACTGCCCTGCTACAGTTGAACTAGCACAGGGATGAATAATTGGTGGATACGGGCCGGAAAAAAAAAGAAGAAAACAAAACACAAAAAAAAAAAACATATTTACCCCTCATGTTTTTTTTTGACAAAATGTATTTTCGGCCCACGTCTTCACCAAACATTCATCCCTGTCCTAGTTCGACTGTAGCAGGGCAGAGGTGCCCTCAGCTTTTACACGCAGGATCTTCAACAATGTCAGCATGTACAGTTATGGCTGCTGATCAGCATGCATGCTGAGGAGCGCTTTGTGAGACTGTGTTACAGAATGTCCACAGACCCTCAGAGAAGGGAGAGAGAAGCCTTGAGTCCATTTTATTTGTATAGCCCTTAATCACATGTATACGTCTCAAAGGGCCCTGTCAAGTGTCTTTGTCTTTTTGACTGTGCTTAACCCTCACTTGATAGGGAGACACCAATACTGAACGTTTAACTGGGTTTGACCAGGCCTCTTGTATCTTATCTGTTTTTATTTGTCTTCTTTTTGTAGCCCAGACATTACAGGTGAAAAACCTTAGAAACCAGAGAACAAACACCAACCATTTACCAATTTGCACATCTTTTGTAAAAAAATAGGCACACAGGACTCAATAATGATCAATTATCTTGACTTGACTAGCTTGACTTGACACAAGCATGTATATAAATAACCACATTTTTCTAATTCATCATTTTAGCTTGAATCCATCACAGATATTAATTTAGCCTACATTTTAAACTACGAGAGCCACGATGAATTAAATTGAGTGACCAAACACATGGATCACTAAACAGTAAAATAGTTAGCAGCCTGTTTAGCGCACCAATTTTCCCCATATAAATATTTACAATACATATTCGCTCCTACCGAATTACAATGTGCAATTGCAGCAATTACACAATTTCAGTTTCCATTTTAGACAGATTTCATATGAAAACAGGACTATGCACTTTTTAAACCATGTCTTTATGCTAATTGTTGATGGTGCAATATGGCGGCGCCCAGTACGGCAGCGGCCACTACAGCTCCCGATAATGATGTGCCTTTTATGTTAAATGTGTCGTCTGAATCGTCTCAGTCTTATACGAGAAGAGTCTACAGCAGAAACCTATTAATCGGACTACGAAATCACAACTTGTCAAACGACATTTCCGGAGTTATGCTGGCTTTGGAACACAAAGCACTCGGCGAGCTAGGCATTCTACGCCGGCAAGACCCAGAGGCCTGCAAAGCAGCGGACTCACCGTCCGCCACCGGCCGACGCTGGAAGCGACACAAGCGGTGGGAGAGACCTAGCATGCGTCGCAAGCATTGTGCTAGGCCTAGCAAGCGGGGCAGTCGAGCGGGCATCAGCGCCAGGTTAAAAGCTAAGCCGTACAGACCTGCACTTCCTTCATTACTGCTCTCCAACGTTCGTTCGCTGGAAAACAAAATGGACTACCTCAGACTGGAACTAACTACACAAAGGAAGGTGAAAGTCTGCAACGCCATCATCCTCACTGAGACATGGCTCAACCACACCGTTCCAGACAACGCCATTCAGGTGGACGGACTAACAACATTCAGAGCGGACAGGAGCTACGCTCTCAGCGGAAAACGTAAGGGTGGTGGTGTTTGCATTCTCATCAATAACAACTGGTGTACCAACGTGAAGGTCATCGCAAGCCACTGTTCAGAGGACATAGAATTTCTTACAGTTAAATGTCACCCAGTTTACTTGCCAAGAGAATTCTCAGCCGTGAGTATTACAGCCGTGTACATTCCACCCAGTGCAAACACAAAAGATGCACTGTCTACATTGTATCAGACTGTGAGCTCAATGCAGGACGCTAACCCAGACTCTGCCTACATAATCGCGGGAGATTTCAATCAGGCAAAATTGAAGTCAGTACTTCCACATTTTCATAAACACGTGGACTTTGCAACCAGGGGAGAGAACACTCTAGACCAGGTCTACACAAACATTAAAGAGGCATACAGAGCTGTTCCCCACCCCCACCTGGGCAGTTCGGACCATCTTTCTGTCATGCTAATGCCATCTTACAAACCACTGCTAACGAGGAGCAAACCGTCTGTAAAGCAGATCAGAACTTGGCCTGAGGGGGCCACCTCAGCACTCCAAGACTGTTTTGATTGCACAGACTGGACTGTTTTTAAGGAGGCTGCTACTTCCAACCAGCATGTCAACTTAACAGAATACACTGAGTCTGTGACAGGATACATATCCAAATGCATGGAAGATGTAACGTTGTAATGCATGTTATGAAACACATCACCACAAGGGCCAACGATAAACCCTGGTTCACCAGGGAGGTTTGTGAGCTCCTGAGAGCACGCAATACTGCCTTCAAGTCTGGGGACAAAGAAGCCCTCAGTTATGCTAGGGCCAACTTGAACCGAGGCGTGAGAGCAGCCAAGCGTGCCTATGGTCAGAAAATCCAATCATACTTCACTGACACAAAAGACCCCAGACGCCTATGGCAAGGCATCCAGTCAATAACAGATTACAGGCCTACACCTCCACCGTGCGACGACAGCACAGACTTCCTGAACTCACTCAACACCTTCTTCAGCCGTTTTGAAGAAAAAAACACCACCACTCCAACAAAAGCCCTTCATTGCTCGGACACTACAACAATTCAACTGGACCCTGCTGACGTGCGGAGGACCCTTCAGAAGGTGAACCCCAGGAAGGCTGCCGGTCCTGACAATATACCTGGGCGTGTGCTTAGAGACTGTGCGGAGACTCACTCCCAGATGTCCTCTGCTTAAAATGAGCCCATCCGCGAGCAGTCTGGTTGCTCACAGACTAAACTGCGTCAGGTTGACTGAAGTCTACCCAGCAGCTGAAAACATACCTTCAACGTTTCAATTAAGATCAATCTTTCCTTAAAGAACACAAATTAATTAGCTTAGTATTTCAACAACCCTTTGGTGAATATAGTCTTGCCATACGCCCTTGGAAAGCTTAGATTTCCCCGCTTAAAATGAGCCCATCTGCGAGCAGTCTGGTTTATCACAGACTAAACTGCGTCAGGTTGACTGAAGTCTACCCAGCAGCTAAAAACATACCTTCAACGTTTCAATTAAGATCAATCTTTCCTAACAGAACACAAATTAATTAGCTTAGTATTTCAACGACCCATGAGTCAATATAGTCTTGCCATACGCCGTTGGAAAGCTTAGATTTCCCCGCTTAAAATGAGCCCATCCGCGAGCAGTCTGGTTGATCACAGACTAAACTGCGTCAGGTTGACTGAAGTCTACCCAGCAGCTAAAAACATACCTTCAACGTTTCAATTATCATCAATCTTTCCTTACAGAACACAAATTAATTAGCTTAGTATTTCAACGACCCTTTGGTGAATATAGTCTTGCCAAACGCCGTTGGAAAGCTTAGATTTCCCCGCTTAAAATTAGCCCATCCGCAAGCAGTCTGGTTGATCACAGACTAAACTGCATCAGGTTGACTGAAGTCTACCCAGCAGCTAAAAACATACCTTCAACGTTTCAATTAACATCAATCTTTCCTTACAGAACACACATTAATTAGCTTAGTATTTCAACGACCCATGAGTCAATATAGTCTTGAAATACGCCGTTGGAAAGCTTAGATTTCCCCGCTTAAAATGAGCCCATCCGCGAGCAGTCTGGTTGATCACAGACTAAACTGCGTCAAGTTGAGTGAAGTCTACCCAGAAGCTAAAAACATTCTTTCAACGTTTCAATTAACATCAATCTTTCCTTACAGAACACAAATTAATTAGCTTAGTATTTCAACGACCCATGAGTCAATATAGTCTTGCCATACGCCGTTGGAAAGATTAGATTTCCCCGCTTAAAATGAGCCCGTCCGCGAGCAGTCTAGTTGCTCACAGGCAAAACTGCGTCAGGTTGACTGAAGTCTACCCAGCAGCTAAAAACATACCTTCAATGTTTCAATTAACATCAATCTTTCCTTACAGAACACAAATTAATTAGCTTAGTATTTCAACGACCCTTTGGTGAATATAGTCTTGCCATACGCCGTTGGAAAGCTTCGATTTCCATGCTTATAATGAACCCATTTCTGAGCAATTTGGTTGCTCACAGACAAAACTGCGTCAGTTTGACTGAAGTCTACCCAGCAGCTAAAAACATACCTTCAACGTTTCAATTAAGATCAATCTTTAAATAAAGAACACAAATTAATTAGCTTAGTATTTCAACGACCCATGATTCAATATAGTCTTGCCATACGCCGTTGGAAAGCTTAGATTTCCCCGCTTAAAATGAGCCCAAAATGTATCATTGAAGCCATCATTGAGACTTTTTTTTTTTAATTATACCGCATGAACATGGGTCTGCAATAAAGCTTTATATATATTTATGTGTGTGTGTGTGTGTTTTAATCACTTACTTGGAACAGCATGATCCCACATCGCTGTGAAGGGACGGCGTTAACCAGGTGGGCGTGCAACCCCTCGAGAGAGTTGCTGCCTCGCCGGCACTTGTACTTGTTCAGCCGGATGCCGTTCTTCACAACCACCTTCACAGAGACATACAGCTGTATGCCAGGGGGGTCCTGTAACACACAACCTATTGCAAGGTCCTCATTTATGCTGGTGTCATTTTGAAATGTTACCATATACAAGTTTGAATGGTTTTGACACACGATGACTGCAGAGACAGCTGCAGGATGGCCCTGGATGCAGGACGGAGGGGGCCTGTGGCTGTGCGGGGAGGACCAGCGGTATGGGTGCTGCCGACACAGGGGGCGGGCAGGCCACAGGCTGACGCAGCAGGAGGCCTCGGCTGGAGGCGGGTGGGCGCAGGAGGCTTCGGCCGGGTGGAGGACGACAACACAGTGGGCTGAACGGGCCGGTTTGGTGGGAGTCACAGGCTCTGGCTCATCAACAAATAATCTGGAAATATAAAATACACACGTGAACAGTATTGATATTGATATCTTTTATAAGAACACTGTTCATACTGTTTACACTTTTTATACAACTGTTTATACAATGGCCATACTGTTTATTTATTAATGTTTATCACTGACAATAAAGGTGACTTGGTATGACTTGTGTGCTATTTTCTTTCCACAGCCAACAGAACACACATGAATCAGCTTATTATTTCGACGACGCGTGGGCAAATAGTCATGCCATACACCGTTGGAAAGCTTAGATTGCCACGATCAAAACGAGATCATCTGCTACGAGTCATATGCTTGTGTAACCAAACAGTAGAATAATAATTCAGAGTCCTGATAGCAGTTTACTATCCATCCCAGGATTTATTAAAAACAATATCTGGGACCAAAGTACATCACACCTCGTAATGGCTTGGAACATTCAAGTATCAAAATATCAATGAGGGTGGTTATGTATCACAAATGGTATTTAAATGAACATTGAAATACATTGACTTTTTTTTTTTTTTTCAGTGTTTCACTCCATAAACAAACAAACAAAACAAAAGTATCTTTGCAGGTAAATTTCAATTGTCCATTCAGGTAAGTATCAAAAGTTTATCCTTCAAAAAGAAAACACCAAAATGGCTGGCCAGCAAAAATATATATAGAGCTCTTTTATATTTTGTAGTTGATGTGTATGTAGTGCAAAGGGGGATTTGGGCTAGGACTGTTTGCCTGAAGAAGGGCCAAGGGTGGCGCGAAGACGTCTCCTCTGCAGCCACCGGGACACCTGGACAGTCTCTCTCCCCTCTCTCTCTCTCTTCTGCAGCCAACCGTCGCGTGCAACGTGTTGGACTATCAATGGAAAATTACAGTGCTAAGAGCACGGAGCCAACGTGTTGAACTGTGCAGTAACCAGGCATCACTGAGCCCGCGATTCCCACTCATAACAAGTCACATTATGAGTAATTTACACAAGAGTAAAAATAAATAACATTTAGAGAAAATAAAAAAATACTTTGCTTCACAGCATAGCTTGATAGCATTCTGCTTCATTCAAATCACGCAGTATGTGCGTAGCATTACATATCAGCAAATCAATTATCTTAATTTGGCTATTTAGCTCCACTTTGATATATTGAAAACATCAGGGGAACATTAACAACATAACATATGAAATATTGAAGCTCACCTATCAATGGAAAATTACAGTGCTAAGGGTACTGTACCGGAGCACGGAGGCAACGTGTTGAACTGTGCAGTAACCAGGCATCACTGAGCCCGCGATTCCCACTGGAGGCGGAAAAGAGCTGGGTGTCGTAAAACAAACTGTCGTGATGCTTCTTAAAGGCCATGCACACAAAATAGAAACTGAACTGATAACAAATCACTCGTTACCCCTGGGTTACACTTGCTCAGAGACAAAACGGCGATAGGTTGAATGAAGTCTACCCAGCGGCTAAAAACATAGTACATAGTACATAGTACGTCTCGCTGAGGCCCGCGGGAAGGCGCGGTTTGACATCACGCCCCGCCCACATCACGCACAGGTGCCTTCTGGGATTTGTATGCGCCCGACCGGTACGCGTATTTACGAATCCTACTATGGCCACGCCAAGTCCCGCCCTATGCCTACGCCTGATTGGCTGAGCTCAATGAGTGCCGCGTAGCTAATCTGAGGTAAACTAACCACTGTTCTTTTCAGTCATGTTGATTTGTTGATTTGCTTTTTATCATCCTGTTTACGTTGTAGTGTACAGTATGTTGTGTGTGTCTTAAGCTGCGCTGGAACTTTGAATTTCCCCTTGGGGATCAATAAAGTATCTATCTATCTATCTAAAACCTGAATTATTATTTTATTTTATATTATTGTGTTAAATGTTCCAAATGTAAAGCACTTTGAGCTTCATTCTGTGTATGATATGATATATCATACAAATAAAGCTTATTAATACTAATAATTCAACTGTAGTCAATCAATATTAATGGCACGTATGTGTCAAAGACATTTTGTTTAATGTATGCATGTATTCAACATAACCTGTGCAATAGAGGCTATATGTATAGGACAGGAATTTTGTCAACAACATTATGGTGTTTCTGTGAGTGGTTATTAGCCTACTGATCGTCTGTTCACGCAATGTGGCATAGATTATGATATCACATTGATATGATATATGATAGTAGTGCTAAAAGGGCATTGTAAACAGAATACGAAAGGTATATTCCTTGCGTGTCAATAAGGCAATAACAACAACGATGCGGACACGCGGAATAGCAGAGTGCAGCGGCGTGTACAGCGGCGTGTACACAAATGCGTATCATCTGTTTCGCGAACACAAATTTGTTTCGGCGTAACGATGCGGACACGCGGAATATGCTTCCTCATTGAGCTCAGCCAATCAGGCGTAGGCATAGGGCGGGACTTGGCGTGGCCATAGTAGGATTCGTAAATACGCTGCCGGTCCCAGCAGGCCAAGGATGTCGCAATTTGATGACATAATGACCGATCGCGATAGGCCGGTATAACAAAAATCTCTATCGTTGGCCAAATTTTTATCGCATACCGCTTATACCGTTTATATCGCCCAGCCCTACAGGAGGGTTTTGGGAAGACTATCAATAGGTCACACTCTGACAACATCATCTAATGTTGCAAAAGCCCTTTTTACATCCTCTAGTAGTTCATTGGTTGCCAAACGGTGTGCCGTGAGGCAAGTCCGGTGTGCTGTGGGATTTTGTGACAACCATACATTATTATTGCAATATACAACTACACAAAAATAATTATTTTTTAATTTACTATATCAGTACTTTATATGCACCCATTTCATAATACAGAGGGTTAGGGGTTAGTTGCCCAGGTGGGAATTATAAGACTATGACACATCAAAGGCTGTAAGACAACATTAAAACAGAGAAACACAAGAGAGGGAAAATTGAGAATTCTTGTGCGGAACAAAACACCAACCACCAGTGCAGAGACTGCCGACAACCCACCCCCGAAAAAAAAAAGAGGAAGAAAACTGTCAACAGACAGTATCATGACAGTTATCTGTCTTATGGCTTCAGTTGGACCAGGAATGTCAACAGTCCTCAGCCCGAGTGCGTCTGTCGAGAGAAGTTAGTTAATGCTAATGTAGCAGGATGGATGTGTTGCCATCTGTAACCTTCTCTCCCTGCTCCTTTTTACCTGTTGGTTTAGTCCAATTAACATGTGCCCATAAGAAAGGGTAGATTGAGGCCACCTGTGTGGATCTCTTGTGGGTGACTGTTTGCTGTCTGTATCCCTGGACTGCCTTCCCACCACCATCCGGGGCAGAGAGCTGCTTGGCTGCCAGTGTGTCAGAAAAACACTCATGCAGGCTATTCCCGTTCACCTAAGGCTGGGCGATATGGACCAAAAGTCATATCTCGACATTTTCAAGCAGAATATCAATATAAGATAAATATCGATATTTGTTGACGCAATAACATATTTGCTGTTGCCGCGCTCCAACTCGTCATTCTACATGGGTGGCGCCGCTGTGCGTTCATTTCCAGCCTGCCTGCGTCGCGGTGCTCATTAATCTGCCTTGCTGATTGCAAACTCAATCTTTAATTTGGGTGTAGGACAGGGTAGCTAAACATTTTAAAATGAATGAGTCAAAAACAGTCAGAGCAAGATGTGGCAAATGTCACCATTCTCGAATTTGACAATGCGGTCCCGACGTTACAGGAATGATAGCCTATGCCGAAATCGTTTTATTGTAGCCTAGTATAGTAGAAACTATATGAATGTTTTAATAAAAGGCAAAATTCTGCAATCGTAGCAAAACAGTGGGTGCAGTCAGTCTATGCATAGCATCTTAAATAGGCTAAGCAGCGGCAATGTTTCTTGAAAGACGGATCAGAACGCTCCGATGCTTCGTGAAATATATATATATATATATCGTCAGTTATCATAAAATATCCGTTATGTTATCGTCCATTCATTTGATATTTTATGTCATCTAGCCAACGTGTCATTTAGATTCGATGTAGCCAGCGAAAGCGAATGAAAGAAGCGCAGTCGCGCAGAAGTTGCCTGCCCACGAAAGTCTGCTGCAGCGTCGCTACAAAGTATCTGTGAAAGCCACACGTTGTACACAGAGAGATAGTGCCTCGCAGAGAATAGAACGAAATAGCAGGCGGCAGGCGCGGCTCGAAACGGCTGTTATTTGGAACAAAGTGCTGTACTTTAAACGCAAATGAAACTATATCGATATTGACGATAGCGTCTCGTTCCATATCTTGTTTGAAAAAATATCGATATATTTAAAATATCGATATACCGCCCAGCCCTACGTTCACTTCCATTGAGGTGTGTTGGTCTTGGTCGCTTTGCCATCAGCACCTTCCTGGAGTGCTATGGTATTGCTTCTAGCCCTCGGAGTGGCTTCCCATGCTTCCCGCTACTCTCTGCCCAACCCCGGATAACTGGGATGATGGAAGACAGTTCTGGCACTGCTGTTTTTGTTTCAGTGGATTTCCATTTGTGTTCAATGTCAGTTTTCCCTTTATTTATGTGCTCTTGAGAAAGCGTGCATGTCATTGTTTAATTTCATTTGTTTTTTTGTTGTTGGTGCAACCACTGACTGTACTGAGTACTAGTTAATTCTGCCCTGGAGCCCCTCCCCCTTTTTCATCTCCCATGTTGACTAGATGTTCGTATCAACTTTACTTTATCACGTTTGCAATTTTACTGTGCAATATGTGTGTGTAGTGTGTGTGACATGTGTGGCCTTGTTGAAATGTCCTCTTCCATTTCTGTGGCGAACCCCTTCCTTAGTGCTACTCCCATCTAGCTAACTTGTGTAGCTTCCTCCACCTAGCGGGTTGGGTCTGGGCCCATGTTAACTGCCATCTGCCTTTATGGTAGTCAAAGCTTAATTTATTTGTCTTAATGTCTTCTCGTCTTTGACAATAAATTATCTGTTTTGTATCATATGTGTGTCTGTCTTCAGTATATAATGTACCTGTGTGTGCTTTTTGGGATATAAATAAATGGGTGTTCCCCAGGTCCCCTAAGATTTCTGGGGTGGCGTAGTCGAGCAATTCCCCCGTCATGCCACACTAACATGGTCCCAAGCAAGCTGAAGAGGCACTTGGAAACTAAACATCCCTTCTATGTTGAGAGGAACTTTGCCTACTTCAAAAGAGCTGATCTGAGCGGGATCTGAACCAGAGGCAGAAAGACCGTTTGTTGGATTGTGTAAAAGTGTCTGATGGAGGCTAGTTACATGCTAGCAGAGCTTATTGCAAAGCAGAAGAAGCCTCACACAATTGCGGAGACACTCATCCTTCCCGCTTGCAAAAAAATTGTAGGTGTCATGCTGGGTCCAGATGCCGCAAATGAGCTATCCAAAGTTTCGTCGTCTGATAATAAAATCAGTTAAAGACATTGAGCAACATTTGACAGAGAAACTGCAGGCGAGCGGCAGATTTTCCCTACAAATAGACAAATCTACTGACATAAGTGGGGCTGCCCAACTTCTGGCAAACGTCAGATATGTTGATGACTATCAAAGAGACTTTTTTCGTCTGCAAAGAAATGGAAAGCCATACTACGGGAGAAGAAATATTCAGGGTAACTAATAACTATTTAAAAGACAGTCTGACCTGGAATATGTGCGTCAGTCTTTGCACAGATGGTGCGGCATGCATGACGGGGAGAGTGAAAGGATTTATTGCTAAGGTGAAAGCACAAAACCCACATATTGTGACAAACCACTGCATTTTGCACCGAGAGGCGATTACTTGCCAAAACCATGAGTTAACTGAGGTGCTGGATCAGGCTGTGCAGATGGTGAATTACATCAAATCAAGGCCCCTGAAATCTCGCCTCTTCTCCCAGCTGTGCGCCGAGATGGGAGCCGACCACCAAAGCCTGATCCTCCACACAGAGGTACATTGGCTGTCACGGGGGAAAGTCCTATCCCGTCTTTATGAGCTTCGGGAAGAGCTTTTGGAATTTTCACGTGAACACACTGTCCCACATAAGGACAAGGTCGCGGATGAGAGGTGGTGTGCCAGGCTGGCTTACCTTGCAAACATATTTGGGCATCTCAACGAGTTAAACGCCAAGCTTCAGGGCGGGAATGAAAACATTTGATCATCTACAGACAAGATTCGGGGGTTTATGGGCAAACTTATCCTGTGGCGCGAGGCTTTGGAACAGGGCTCCATGGACATGTTCCCGCTGGCATCAGCAGCGCCACAGGCAGCTAGGGAACGTGCTGTATATGCCGAACATCTTCAGACCTTAAAAGAGAGGTTTGAGCGCTATTTTCCACTTGTGGCTGACATCGAGGACTATGACTTGATCCGAGACCCATTCAACCAGGAATCCTCAACAGAAAAGCTCACTATGAAAGAGAGAGAGGAGTGCGCAGAGCTCCGCGTAGACCGCACACTGAGACTCAAATATAGTGAGCTCTCACTGGATCAGTTTTGGTTGGCTTCTGCATCGGAGTACCCAAGCATCTCCCACCGCGCAATTGAGCAGCTTCTACTTTTCCCACTACCTACCTGTGTGAGTTGGCGTTCTCTACTTTGGTTCACATGAAGAACAAGAGGAGGTCAGGGCTCTCTGTTGAACAGGACTTGCGAGTGGCCCTCTCCTTAGTGCCACCAAGGATTAAAAAAATCGGTACGCCCCAACAGGCACACGTATCTCACTAATACGGTAAATATTTACAATAGCACATGTTTCAAGGCTGATTCAAAATGTTACATTTATAATTTGTAGGTCAGGACCATGGACAGTGCAGCTTCCTTGTATTGACAGTTCTCTGTGCTGAATTTCCTTTTAATTTTGTGACCTGTTTGGTTTAAATGCTGCTTTGATGAAGCCTAAATTGATATATAGATAGAATATGAAGTTGTAAATTCGTCCTGGGCACGACGCTAAACTGCATCCGATGGTGGGGGGCATGGACCTAGGGGATAAAAATGAGGGTACCTCTAACCACCATTACCTCCGGGCGGCCTGTGGCAAGGCCCAGTACCCGTCAGCCCCCAAACCAGGGTTACGGTGAAGATGGGAATAAACCCAAACAGAAAATCAGGAGTGGCGCCCCTTAGGCGGCTTGGGGTCATAGCTGATCCTCTGCTGGCAGCGCCTGCAGCCAAGCTGATGCCAAATGTATTGCCCTGCTTTCCTTTGGATCACATCAGCAAGGCCGAGAGGGGGATTCTGATGACTGGGCACCACGGGATCTCCTTATATTCCGCCCAGGCATGCACCCTGGAGAGGTCACTTCAGTGCCGCTGACCCTCAGCGACAGAAACAACACGGGAGACAGCAGTTACGAGTTTTAAGTCCAGAGCAGATTGGCGTAAGCTCAGACGCTACGGGTTGTCTCCGACAGTGGGAGGGACATTTCAGTCCCACTGGTCAGCCATCGCCCGCCTCGAGCTGGGCAGCCCCCAGCCAATTAGGTGCTGACCCGCCACAGTCTGCCTGCTTCAATGGGTGCTTGGAGCTAAGGGGAAAGACCGAAAAGCAGACTGTAAAACACCTTCACCCGGCAAAACGCAAAACGAAAAAAAAAACGGAAAACGAAAAACGAAAAAGAAGAAAGCACCAACCTTACGGCTAGCAAGCTGGAACGTCAGGACTTTGTGCCCTGGCCTTTCAGAAGACCTACAGCAGGTTGATGATTCCAAAAAAACGGCAATCATCAATCGGGAGCTCAAGAGGCTCAACATTGACATTGCTGCTTTGCAGGAAACAAGACTTCCATCAAATGGCAGCCTCCGTGAACAGGACTACACATTCTTTTGGCAGGGCAAAGAACCAGCTGAACATCGAATACATGGCGTTGGTTTCGCAGTAAGAAACTCCATTCTAGCTTCAGTCGAACCGCCATCAAAAGGCACACCTCAGATACTCTCTCTTCGCCTATCAACATCTTCAGGCCCGGCGACTATCCTGAGCATCTACGCCCCTACACTCTGCTCCCCTGCCGAGGCAAAGGATGAGTTCTACGAGGAGCTGGAGAATACTGTCAGAGAGATCCCTGAGACCGAACATTTGTTCATGCTTGGGGACTTCAATGCTCGAACCGGGGACGACTACAACTCCTGGCCTCGCAGCATTGGCCACTTCGGCGTTGGCAGGTTGAATGAAAATGGGCAGAGACTGTTGAAGTTATGCTCTTATTACAACCTCTGCATAACCAATACATTCTTCTCCACCAAGCTCATCCACAGGGTGTCCTGGCGGCATCCCAGATCACACCACTGGCACCAACTGGATCTGGTCATCACTAAAAGGGCCATGCTGAACTGCATCCTTGTTACCCGCAGCTACCATAGTGCTGACTGCGACACTGACCACTCCCTGGTTGTCAGCAAGGTGCGTCTTCAGTGCAAGCAAATCCACCGCTCAAAGCAGAAAGGACGCCCACGAATCAACACAGCAAGGACATCAATCCCTGCTGAGTGCGAGCGTTTCATCAGCACTGTCGAGGCTGCTCTCAGGGACTGCCGAAACGGCAATGCCAAAGAGAGATGGTGCCACATCCGTGACTTCACCTACAAATCTGCCATGGACATCTTTGGCAAGAAGGAGAGGAGGAACCCAGACTGGTTTGAATCTGGAATCGCTTTATTGGAACCTGTGATCGCAGTCAAGCGAACAGCAATGCTTGATTACAAGAGGGGGCCTACAGAGAAAACACTCGCTGCATACAGGAAGGCCCGAAGTGATGCGCAGCGGACGGCTCGACAATGCACCAATGGCTATTGGCTGGACTTCTGCCAGAGCATCCAGCTCTCCTCTGACAGCGGAAACATCGGCGCCATGTATGAGGGCATAAAGAAAGCCTTTGGCCCAAGTACAGTCAAGGTTGCACCACTCAAGTCTGCCACAGGTGCCATCCTGACAGACCGAGGTAAACAGATGGAGAGATGGGTGGAGCATTACCAGGAGCTCTATGCAAGGGACAACACGGTCACCGATATGGCAGTGGAAAGCACCATCTCCCTGCCTGTCATGGAAGAGCTTGACGTTCCACCCTCCATAGAAGAGCTTGGGAAGGCCATCGACACCCTGGCCCGTGGTAAAGCTCCAGGGAGTGATGGAATTCCTCCAGAGGTCATGAAGGCTGGAAAGTCGAACTCTCTCCTCAACCACCTCCACAAGCTCATTTTACAGTGTTGGGAGGAAGGGACTGTACCCCAGGACATGCGGGACGCAAACATCATTACACTCTACAAGAACAAAGGAGATTGCAGCGACTGCAACAATTACAGAGGAATTTCATTGCTCAGCGTGGTTGGCAAGGCTTTTGCCCGTGTCCTACTGAGCAGGTTGCAGTCACTCACAGAACGCATATACCCTGAGGCACAATGTGGATTCAGAGCAGGGAGATCAACAGTCGACATGATATTCTCACTCAGGCAGATGCAGGAGAAGTGCCGTGAGCAGAGGCAGCCATTGTACCTCGCCTTCATTGACCTGACAAAGGCCTTTGACCTTGTCAGTAGGAAAGGCCTCTTCATCCTTCTGCAGAAGATTGGCTGTCCCCCCAAGCTCCTGAGACTGATCGAGTCCTTTCATGAAGACACGAAAGGCATCGTCCAGTACGACGGCTCTGCTTCCGACCCATTTCCAATCAGGAGCGGAGTGAAACAAGGGTGTGTGCTCGCTCCGACACTCTTTGGAATATTCTTCTCGTAACTGCTATCATACGCCTTCAACCAGTCAGATGATGGCGTATACCTCCACACCAGAAGCGATGGAAATCTCTTTAACCTTGCACGTCTCAGGGCAAAGACCAAAGTAAGGAAAGTACTGATCAGGGAGCTGCTCTTTGCAGATGACGCTGCTCTGACGGCACACACCGAGGAGGCTCTACAACGCCTCATCAGCCGCTTCTCATGTGCCTGCGGAGAGTTTGGTCTCACAATCAGCCTGAAAAAGACCCACATCGTGGGCCAAGACGCCTGCAGCATCCCCTGTATCTCCATCAGTGACCACACCCTTGAGGTGGTGGGGGCCTTTACATACCTCGGCTCCACCATCTCAAAAAACCTCTCCCTGGACGCTGAGCTGAACATAAGGATCGGCAGGGCTGCAACATCAATGGCCCGCCTTGCAAAGAGGGTCTGGGACAACTCCATGCTTACCATCAACACCAAGATGAAGGTGTACCAAGCCTGTGTGCTTAGCACACTGCTGTATGCCAGCGAAGCATGGACCCTCTACTCCCACCGAGAACGTAGACCCAACTCATTCCATCTACGCTGTCTTAGAAGGATTCTTGGCATCACCTGGCAGGACCGTACCCCCAACAAGAATGTTCTGGCTCAGGCGGGAACACCAAGCATGTTTGCTTTGCTTACCCAAAGGCGCTTACGCTGGCTTGGCCATGTCAGCCGCATGCAAGATGGCAGAATACCAAAAGACGTGCTCTACGGGGAGCTTGCAACTGGGTCCAGACCCAAAGGAAGGCCTCTTCTCCGCTACAAGGATGTCTGCAAGCGAGACCTGAAGGCAGGCAACATCGACCCAGCTGGCTGGGAAGCTGAAGCTGCGGACCGCAGCAACTGGAGGCTTGCCATCAAGGCAGCCATCCAGAGGAGCGAGAGAAGGAGAGAGGACCTTTAGGGGGAGAGGAAGACGCGCAGGCAGCAGAAGGCAGCACCAGCATCCACAGAGGCAGGCTCACAGTATATCTGTGGAAACTGTAACAGAGACTGCCACTCTCGGATCGGACTGTTCAGCCACAGCAGGGCCTGTAGCCCAACATGACAAATCCCTGGTGCATACTCCATTGTCTTGCGAGACAGAAGGAAGCCAACAAATTCATTTTTGAAATATTTTTGTTAATAAATATTTCATGAGTGATTGTGATTGAGTAGTTGTCTTTGTCACATTTTATTTGACATTAGTAAATAAGTATGCACATTTAAGGTATTTTACATGATATGAGTGATAACAGCTAAAGGCTATTTTGCACAATAGGTGTACCTTGAGATTTTTACTTGTCCTTTGGTGTGCCTTGGGCACAAAAAGTTTGGGAACAACTGGTCTAGTTTCACCTGATCTGGAACACCCCTTATAAGTACAGAGCACTCTAAGTCAAAACCATAGATGTCACAAAGCTCCATTTTTAACCCTGAAATGGCTAAATTCTAAAAATGATGCACTAAAAAAAACACAGAAGACGAGGTGGATGCACTTCTAGTCCCTGTTCAGGCACCAATTTTTCGACTGCTATTATTGTAACCAACCAATAGAAACACTCAAGACTCCTGATAGCAGTTTACTACCAACCCAGGATTTATTCAGATATTTCTGGGACAGAAATATCATCTCACCTCTTAATTCTTCACAGAAACAACTCAAAAGTTATAACATTCACCATATATATATATACATATATGAAAATAAATGTATTTTGAATCTAACTTTTTGAAAAGAAAGGAAAACTTGAATACTTGGTTTGAGTTTTACAGGTAGGGAGTATTTACTCCATAAACAAATAAAAGAAAAGAGAATGAAACAAAATCACCGATCAGGTGTTGAAAAAATAGTAAAAAATAAATGGCTGGCCAGCCGAAAAATAGAGCTCTTTCTATTTATGATATATGTGTAGCATGTGCAGGGGGGTTGGGATATGTCTGTGTGTCTGCCTGGAGAATGGTCAAGGGGTCGGGTCACGAAGACATTCTCCTCTGCGACCACCAGGACACCTGGGCAGTCTCCCTCTCCCTCTCTGAAGTCGACCGTTGCTAACAATGAAAAACACCAGTTATAAGCTCTACCGGAGGAAGAGCTTATAACCTGTCTTGCACCAGGGATTGAGGGAAACGGCATTTTGGTTCTTGTGTATGGCCTGTACATTCATGAAAACTGACAATAAAGTTTACTTGAATCTTGAACTTGAACACGGAGGCAACACGTTGAGCTGCGACTGCCGTACGTCCCTCAGAGCTCACGATTCCCACTATAGTAACACGTCACTAAGTTTACATCAGCACAGATTATAAACTAATACTTGCGTTAGCATTTAGTTACCTTCAGAACACATAGCAGGCACTTAGCATTACACGCCGTCAACAAATTAATAATATTTGCTCATTCGTTTAACTCAACCTTCATACAGTATATACAACACGTCATTACAACACTAGCAACATTACCCATTAACTGTTAATGCTCACCTGACAATGAAACACCACAGTTATAAGCTCTACCGGAGGAACACGGAGGCAACACGTTGAGTTGCAATTGCAGTACATCCCTCAGAGCCTACGATTCCCACTAGGGTTGGAAACCAGCTGGATGTCGCAAAACTACCGTAATGGTGCTTTAACGGCAATGCTCCCAGAACAAACTTGAAGAGCTTACAATAAGTAACTGTAGTTACCTCTGGGTTACAGAAGCAGTAGCCTAGATGGTGAGTCTCATTTTGATTGGTTTGCTTGTTAATTAATTGAAATTTCTTATGTATGCAACCCCCACATATAGCCTTCCATTAGATAACTTCATAGATTAAGGGCAGTATTTCTCAAACTCCATCCATCCATCCATATCCTCCGCTTATCCGGGGTCGGGTCGCGGGGGCAGCAGCCTGAGGAGAGAAGCCCAAACTTCCCTCTCCCCAGCCACTTCGTCCAGCTCTTCCGGGGGGATCCCGAGGCGTTCCCAGGCCAGCCGAGAGACATAGTCCCTCCAGCGTGTCCTGGGTCTTCCCCGGGGCCTCCTCCCGGAGGGACGTGCCCGGAACACCTCCCCAGGGAGGCGTCCAGGAGGCATCCTCACTAGATGCCCGAGCCACCGCAACTGGCTCCTCTCGATGCGGAGGAGCAGCGGTTCTACTCTGAGCCCCTCCCGGATGACCGAGCTTCTCACCCTATCTCTAAGGGAGAGCCCGGACACCCTGCGGAGGAAACTCATTTCGGCCGCTTGTATTCGCGATCTCGTTCTTTCGGTCACTACCCACAGCTCGTGACCATAGGTGAGGGTAGGAACGTAGATTGACCGGTAAATCGAGAGCTTCGCCTTTAGGCTCAGCTCCTTCTTCACCATGACGGACCGGTGCAGAGCCCGCATCACTGCCGACACCGCACCGATCCGTCGGTCAATCTCCCGCTCCATCCTCCCCTCACTCGTGAACAAGACCCCGAGATACTTGAACTCCTCCACTTGAGGCAGAATCTCCTCCCCGACCCGGAGAGTGCACTCCACCCTTTTCCGGCCGAGAACCATGGCCTCGGATTTGGAGGTGCTGATCCTCATCCCAGCCGCTTCACATTCGGCTGCGAACCGCTCCAGTGAGAGCTGAAGGTCACGGCCCGATGAAGCCATCAGGACAAGATCATCTGCGAAAAGCAGTGACGCAATCCTGAGGCCACCGAACCGTAACCCCTCAACGCCCTGGCTGCGCCTAGAAATTCTGTCCATAAAAGTTGTGAACAGAATCGGTGATAAAGGCCAGCCCTGGCGGAGGCCAACCCCCACCGGAAACAGGCTCGACTTACTGCCGGCAATGCGGACCAAGCTCTGGCACCGGGAGTACAGGGACCCGATGGCCGGGTAACAGCGGGCCCGGTACCCCATACTCCCGGAGCACCCCCCACAGGGCTCCCCGAGGGACACGGTCGAACGCCTTCTCCAAGTTCACAAAGCACATGTAGACTGGTTGGGCGAACTCCCATGCACCCTCGAGCACCGCGCCAAGGGTATAGAGCTGGTCCACAGTTCCACCGCCGGGACGAAAACCACATTGCTCCTCCTGAATCCGAGGTTCGACTATCCTACAGACCCTCCTCTCCAGGACCCCCGAATAGACCTTACCGGGGAGGCTGAGGAGTGTGATCCCCCTGTAGTTGGAGCACACCTTCCGGTCCCCCTTTTTGAAGAGGGGAACCACCACCCCGGTCTGCCAATCCAGAGGCACTGCCCCCGATGTCCACGCGATGCTGCAGAGACGTGTCAACCAAGACAACCCCACAGCATCCAGGGCCTTTAGGAACTCGGGGTGGACCTCGTCCACCCCCGGGGCCTTGCCACCGAGGAGCTTTTTAACCACCTCGGCGATCTCGGCCCCGGAGATAGGAGAGTCCCCCCCCCGAGTCCCCAGACCCTGCTTCCTCAGTGGAAGGCGTGTTGGTGGGGTTGAGGAGGTCTTCGAAGTATTCCCCCCACCGATTCACAACGTCCCGAGTCGAGGTCAGCAGCGCCCCGTCTCTCCCATACACGGTGTTGACAGAGCACTGCTTCCCCCTCCTGAGACGCCGGATGGTGGTCCAGAACCTCCTCGAAGCCGTTCGGAAGTCCTTCTCCATGGCCTCACCAAACTCCTCCCACACCCGAGTTTTTGCCTCCGCAACCGCCGAAGCCGCGCCCCGCTTGGCCCGCCGGTACCCATCAGCTGCCTCAGGAGTCCCACGGGCCAAAAAGGCCCGGTAGGACTTCTTTTTCAGCCTGACGGCTTCCCTTACCGCTGGGGTCCACCAGCGGGTTCGGGGGTTGCCGCCGCGACAGGCACCGACGACCTTACGGCCACAGCTCCGGTCGACCGCTTCAACAATGGAGGCACGGAACAAGGTCCACTCGGACTCTATATTTCTCAAACTAATATATTAATTTGTTTCTGTCATTTACTGCAGGGTAAGAGGTCCATGAGACAGTTGACTGGGGATAGAAACAGAGAGACAGACAACAAAGACGCAGACAACTGGATAACAACAGAGAGACACACATACAAGACAACAGTAAGAAACAACAGAAACAGGTCAGGATAGCAACACCAATAAAATGTCAATGTTTGACAAAATGTATGAAAGACAAACAGTTAAGACAGATGGACAACAACAAAAACATTCTACAGCCTTTAAATTACACATTGTAATTGTTAAAGTTATAATAAAATGTTTATATATAACCTACATGAATGTCCTTTCTTTTTCTTCAAAATGCTATGCCCCCCCAAAGTCAATCTCACTATCAAATAGCAAAGATGCTCATAACAGATATCCAACATTATAAAGAGGTTGACTCTGAAGTTGCGAATGTTGCTGTGAAAGCCTTCTCAAACCACTTGTGGTATCTGAGCAGTGAACTAGTTCCACTGGCTCTTTTCAGTGACAGAGTTAGTTCAGAGGTGAAGCAGGAGATGGTAAATAAACTGCTTCAGTTTCCAAAACGTGCCATTCCAAAGAGTAGGTATGGATCTTATTATGGAAAACCTCAAATGCCTGTGGTGCCCAATGACCTGACAAATGTTAAGTTGTCAGATTTCATAGGGCAGGATTCGTGGTTCTTCTTCACAGCATTTGAAATCCAAGATGAGATTCTCTCTATCCCAGTCACTGAATGGAGCCAAATTGACTCCTACAACAGAATCAAGACGGTATTAACCAGTCTTTCTGTCACAAATGATGCTGCAGAACGAGCAGTGAAACTAACTCATGAGAAACTGGGCTCTTCCATAATTGAAACCAGGTTTCAGAACATCACCCATGTTGTGGAGAAGGACAGAGCAACATTTCCCAACATTAGAAAACCAAATAATATTTAAAGTAACTAAAATTGCATGGATGTGGGACTTGTATGTGTTTGCAGTAGCATGTAAGTGATCAATAAACCCAATAGGTTAAGATGTTTAAAGAATTTTTTTGTAAATGGCTAGTTGCCAATGTTTAAAATATGTTTTCTCTAAGAAAAATCATTCTAACATATCCCTTTGATGTAAATATTGAATTATTAAAATGCTATGAATGACTTTCAAGTGATTTTGATTGATTTTTTAAAATGTCATTGTAATCAGTCTACTCGATTTTCCCATTTTCTGAATAATACAGATGCACAAATTGTAGCCACCCCTAGAGATTGTTCAATCTTTTTAAAATTCCACAGGGTCTCTTTCTAGTTGAAAAGGAACATCAGTGTGAAACTGCATTAAGGTCAGACATGTATTTAACTAATGCACCCTACCCCACAGAGCACGGCTAGGCCATAAGATGCTGCAGTTTTTAGTGTTCTTGAAGTGCAATCAATGACAGGTTAAACATATGAACTCTCTCTCTCTCCCCCCCCCCAAGCACTCACATACATCATGCTTACACTCCCCCCACATATGCACACATATACAAAACTACAGACACACAAATGGTTTCACACAGAAAGCTACAAAAGACACGTACACAGAGGACACACTCGCACAATACACAAATGCATGCATTTGTGTCTATTTTTATTCATATATACCTCAGTAAGACTCTGAAACCAATTGCACTATTCATCTATTCATCTACCAATTGCACTGTCTGTATATATATATATATATATATATGTTTTTTTTTTAACTTGAGACTTGACTTATGTACTATATGAAGTGAATTACATTACAAGTTAATAATATAAAGCCCCCAGGTGGACTGGGGTCTGGGTGTAAAAAAAATGGTAACCAATGGTAACCAGGGTACACACAGAAACACACTAACCAACCAACACACTAATCAACTACCTAACCTTTCATGTCACATCCTGAAGTTTTTCAGCAAAGACAATTTGTTGGTAAGTTTATCTTTTTTCTGGTTATAGAAAGATATTGATTCTATTGGGATTGGTGCCCTATATTTTTCTACATGTAAGGCGCTCACTCTACTTCTAGATTGATATCATTAGCTAGTTAACTTGTCAGATTGTTAGCTAGCATAGCCAGCCACGTGTAGCAAGATAGTGCGAGCAGGAGTGGGAGAGAAATGATGGTGTTGTGTGTGTGTGTGTGTGTGTGTGTGTGTGTGTGTGTGTGTGTGCATACGTGTGTGAAAACGTGTGTGCATGTGTAATATGTCACTGTTGTAAATATACTGATTTTCTGATGGTTGTCATCAAATCATCAGTCTGTTTGAGGCTAGACTTCAATGAAATATGAAACATTGAATGCTACACATGATGTCATTGTTGTAATTAATAAACTGATTTTCAGATGGGTGTAATGCAGCAATATATCTAAGCCGGTCAGCATGCCAAAAAACGACAAAATGATTAAGACTGGCCAGCTGGCCAGAGTTCTTCAAAGCAGAAGCCTCCAACTCAGCCATCCCTGGAAAACTGCATCCTGCATGGTTCCCAGGGGACAGTAAACGACAAGTCCATACATATGAAATGAAAGACAACTATGAAATGGCTCAAGTCAAACCCAGGGTCTGGTACATATTCTGCTGGGATCTGTGGAATAACCAGCAATTATGAAGCGAGCCAACGTCATAACCTGACTGCCCATGCCAAAGGAGAGTTTGTAGAAGCCATATGGGAAATGACAAGTGGCCGAGGCAAACATACAGAGAGACAACAAAGAGATCTCAGACCATGTGAAATCGGTCTGAAGAGCAAGTGTAGTGAACAGTAGAAGCTTTTCAGAGTTTTATCAACCCATTTCAGCTTCAGACTTCTCAGCCCTTGACAAGTTTGAGTTCAGGAGCAGCTATGCCAGAAGAGGTGCGCTATGATGTGCTGAAAGCCCTGAAAAATGGCAAAACTCAAAAAGAGAAGTTCATCCGTGATCGACTTCAAACAAAAAAGGTCATTTTCTTGAACCCATTAAGAGGAACAGATTCAAGACAATGTCGTCTACCACACCTAAAAGGAAGCTTGTGGCATCAAACCAGAAAGTGATCCAGTACAAGTACAAGTGGGTTTATCTTTTAAATCTTCATCAAATCACAAGAACTTAAGTCACAAATAAGCATCTCTAACCTAATGACCTATCCCTTGACTCTGACGCCATACTCCATCTCAACAATCGATGGCTGAGAATGCACAACTTCCTTCTCCAACCCAATGTGCTCTCATTCAAGATGGAAACTCCTCATTCTACATGTGCGATGTACCAAAGACAATGAAGACTATATCAGAGCACACTTTCAAAAGTCTACCTTCTGCAGCTGAAACATTATTCAGCACAGACACTTACCTTGACCGTCTTTATTCACCAAAATCAGCTGAGAGAGATTGCAGAGGTTGTGGTGAACACTTTATAGTTAATGGGCTGAATGTTCATCACCCCGCTGATTGGAATGGTTTTCTCACAAACGATGAAAACAAGAAGGCACTCATTCATTTACTTCTGGATCACTGGAGCTCTCATGATATGATGGAAGACATCATCCGAAGGCCTGTCATTTTCATAGACGCTGGTAAAGCTTTCAAGATAGAATGCAATGCTAGAGTTATGTCAAAAGAACTTCTACCAGAGATCTGTTCAAAACATGAGAAAACAGATGTGAGGGTGATAATTTACATGCAGTATATCCAAACCAAAATGCCTCACATCAGAACAGTTAGAGTCAGAGTAAAAGACTCTGACATTTTCATCATCCTCCTGTATTATGCCAAGTCATCAACTGTCAATATCATCTTTGACATGGGAGATAGACTAATCAACATCAATCAGCTGGCTGAAGATTATTCACAGGAACACATTCAGCTCTTCTGGCCTTGCATGCACTCACTGGTGCTGACTGCACTTCAGCATTCAAAGGCAAAGGGAAGGTCCGTCCGATGAAGATTCTTAATCAGAATTCAAAGTTTATTCAGATCTTTGCTAAAGTGGAGAACTCTTGGGAGCTTGATGAACAGATTCTCAGCGGTGTTCAAGAGTTCACCTGTCGCCTCTATGGTTTCAATCGTCAAATCAAGAATGTTGATGAGGCAAGAGGGATTAAAGTCAAGAAGATGTGTGGCTCAAGCCTGGAGCTTTGACAGGATCTTTCCGTTGACCTCTCAACCTTCCCACCTTGCAAGAGGGTCCTCTTACAGCACATGAATAGAGTAAACTTTCAAGTATGCACCTGGAAGAGGTCTCATGAGCACTACCCGGAAATCCCAAGACCGCTCAACCATGGATTTCACATAAACACAGAGACAGGCAAGCTAGAACCACTATGGTTTGAGGGTGACGTCATCCCCAAAGCCCTTGTTGATGTCTTGGCAGAAAAGGATTCAGATGAAGATGACTTGACTGATGAAATTCATACGAATATAGTTGACGATGAGGAAGAGGAGGAAAAGGATGATTGAGAGTTCATATTCTACCCTTATACAATACACTAACATGACCAGTTGTCGAAGTACAGCATGGATAAGCAGCAAAAACATCTAAGAACCAAATAAATGTTTTCTATTTTATGCTTGAGCTGTATTTTTGTTTCGGCATTAGGCTGTAAAAAATGTTTACTCTATTGAAGGTTGGATTTTTGATAAAAGACTGCACACTAGAGTCATCTTTATTCACTTAGCAGTACATAAGTCAAGTCTCAACTCTAGTTTAAGATATTGTTCAGATGCAAAAAAATGATTGATCCCATATTGAATGGTAATGCTTGAAAGTTGTTTTCTCTGATTTGAGGTACAGTGGAGTACACTGTGGTCATAGCAGCTGTAATCCTCTAGATAGAAAGGTCATCTTGGACTTAAAATGAAGTTTATAAACAGACATCAGACATTTTTTAATGTACTTTAGAGGCGGATATGTATGATAAAATGCTTGAAAATTATCACTTTGGATGATAATGTGTCAGGCGGACAGACTTTTTTTGTCTTTTGGGGTATCAGCAATCCCCAGAATCTTTTTATGCTAGTTTCTCCTATGTGTCAGCATACATCATGCAACATTTTAGGGTTATATGACCATTTATGCAGTTGCAGTACCTACATTTTTACAATTTCATCACTTCGTCAGGAGCTTTTCACAATTTTTTTGTTTTTTGGCCCCTGAGACCAAACGGGGCCGAGTTGGGGGTGGTCATTATCAACTTGTTGTTGTAGTTGAAATAATAGAATCTCATATTTACATAAACTAAGCAGCTTATGTTCTACAACTCATACAAAATGGCAAAAAAAAATAAAAATTTGGTCTCGGTCTCGCTCTTGAGCTCAACTAGTATTGGTCTTGACTTGGTCTGTCTTGGTCTTGGTAGTGTCTTGGTCTCGGTTTAGGCGGTCTTGACTACAAGTCTCAGGGATGCAGACAAGTCGCTTTTCGGCGACTCTCGCTTTTTTCACGGGAGTTTGGGTGACTTGTAGCCTGGGAATTTCCATGCTGCTTTGCGCGCTATTTCATTCTCACTGCAAAGACAGCCTGGAAACCACCGCCCTTATTTTCCCCTGAGTTAGGGAACCAATCACAGAACGGGGGGGCAGCAAGACGACGGAGACGTCTATGCGCGACACCGAAGCTTGTAGCGTGTTAATCCAACATGGCAGCGGACACAACGTTACCGTTCGATGCAGCCTTAGAAAGTGTATTAAGTAGCTTTTGTAGCAATTAATTTAAGTTTTGTAGCTAATTTTTAGTGGCAATTGGCTATGAATCGCGTGCAAAGCAGCATGTGAAGAACCAGACGCCATTTGATAGACATTCGTAGCGCCCAATAAACGGCTCTAGGCATTCGTAAACCACGCCTCAAATACGAGAAAATGCACACCTAGTTCCCAGACCACCATCTCATCGAGATGTGGACGCGTCAGCCAGGCTAGGTGACTTGTGCAAATCGTGTAGATCCGTTGAGTTTTTATTAGGGGGGGGGGGGCAGGTGTGACGTATGATGTCATACGTCACCTCGCCGTCTTTCCCGGTCTTCGCTATTTTGTTCCGCCTTCTTCGACTGGCTGGCTTCATCTACCTGCTCATTTACGCGGAGTCAATGGCGACAACATCAACTGAGGTAAGGATATTCGCTTATTTAAACTCAATTAACATCAGAGTTGTAAAGCAGATGTCTAATGTCGACTGTTAGTGATAGTTAGGGCTGGGTATCGACCCTCGGTACTTTTTGAGCACCGACCGAATCACGTGCGTAGCACCGAGTGTCGAAAACTGACCAAGCATTCGGTGCCAATTTTCGGTACTTGACAGCTCATTTATACGGAGAACAGGAGAAATACCTGTTTCTCCGGTTCAACCAATCCAAAATGTGATAAGCCTCTGATTAGGGCTGGGTGATTAATTGAATTTTGATTACGATTTTGGCTTCCCTCGATCATTAAATCAAGATAATCGTAATAAAACGATCATTCTGCCACCCGCCGTGTTTTGTGTGGTAAATGGAGCGAACCCTTCTTTCTCCACCTGCGCACTCCGCTGCGCCCCGCCCCCGCCTGAAAACTTGCAAGATATGTCACGCGACCGTGTCTGCACCTCAAGCGAATACGACCAATCTATTTAACCACTTAAAAGTCCGCACACAGAGTAATACATGACCAAGCAATCAAGGAAAAAATGAAAAGCTCCTCCACTCCTGCCACCGCAACACAGTCCTCAATTAAGGAGACCCTATACAATGCCACCCCATATCCAGCCAGCTCCCGCAGGCATAAAGAAATAACAGATGCAATCGCACATGATTGCCAAAGACATGTGCCCTATCAGCACCGTTAGCGACCCGGCGTTCAATAAACTGATAAACACATTGGACAAGCGGTATGTGTTACCACCACGTCACCATTTCAGTAGAATTGCGCTGCCTGCCCTTTATGACGAATGTCGCGGAAAAGTTGCAAGAGAAGTGTCAATTATATTTTGCCACCACAACGAACCTATGTTTGAGTCGCACCATCAAAAACATTTTTTGATTTTTTTTTTTTTAAATCAATGAATAATCGTCTTTAATAATCGCAATTTTTGACATAATCGAGCAGCCCTACCTCTGATTGTCTCATTAAATTATCTATCTATCTAGTGGCTAAATAGATACACTTATTTTGTTGAATGAAAAAAAAATGGTTATTGAAATTTGTTCAACACTCATCCAAGTAAGGTATCGAAAAAAGTACCGTATTGGTATCGGTATCGAATCCCAGGTATCGGTATCGGCACCGGTATCGAAAAATTTCAAACGATACCCAGCCCTAGTGATAGTTTAACGTTAGCATTAATTAACGTTACGTTAGCATTGATTTACATTACGTTAGCATTGACTCGGTCAGAGCTGCTTCTCTTGACTCTGAACATAATGCTAGATATCCACTAACTACTAGCCAGAGATAGCGTGTCTGAAAACGTCTCATTGTGAAGTCAAAACAGCTCGAAATAAGCCAGTGACAGTGTTTGAGTGTCTGAGACTAAAGCTGAGTTTTCTAGCTATCAGATATTTCTCATTTGGGTGACGTTACGCTAGGCTGAGCAGAACCACCTTTCATTGATTAATTAGATCTGTGTGTAAAGCTGCTACCTGTTCAGTAAAACACGAAATTGACCCGCTTTATGAGTAAATTTTGCATCCCGTTTTGTATGAACACCTGACTACATCTGCATTTTTCTGCAACAAAGGTAGTAACAGTAGGCATATCTGTCTTTATATGTGGCTGTGGCTGCGATCGCCTAGCACCCCCCCTCCCTCCTCGCTTCGCCGTGTATTCCTATTGGCTATTTTTGTCCTGGTCCAGACCATAGCAGTTTTGCTCTACACTAGTGTTTACAGTCTGAACACACTGAGACAATATATTTAATATAATATTTGTCACATTTGACAACACAGGAAGTGGACATGTAGCATTACAGTGTTAAATAAGACAAATAAGTGAGATAAATTAATTTGGTTGTCATGTCATTTTGCTAACAGCATTCAACTCTTCATTTTCAGAATCAAAGAGTTTGAGGAAAGTGAGGCATTTGTTGTGCAAAAATTGGATGCAGGATTAAACTGCAGCTGGAAGTGGACGTGGCTAAAGATAGATTCTACCATTGAGGTTCAGTCAGTACAACATAAATTCCCGCTGTCTGACTTACACAAAAAAGGATACTGCAAAACTGACTTGCCTATGGAGTTTCAGAAAATGTATCACATCACCATATTATTACAATCTGGGGGATTACTGTGAGCCTGGAACCTGACTAGAGAGTTACTGCAGACAAGAGGCCAACACACATGCTGACAGCTTTCATTACTTTATTGGTATCCATCTAAGGTAACTAACACTTATTTTTTATTTGATTAATGTGTTTATGTAAATCAATCAAGTTATTTAAAATAAATGAATTCCATAGATTAAAGATAGCTAGCTAGATTACCCATAGATTTGTAGCTATTTTCTATTTACTAGCTAGCTATTGTTAATTCTAGGAATTCATTGATTTCATTACCAGTCTATAGCTTACTTATCGCCTACCTAACCCAAGTTCATTCAACTTTGTTCTTTATGTAACTAATATTTTAATATTTATCTTCATTAAATGACCGTTGTTTTTATTGTTTAACCCTTAGATGCATAAGTGGGGTCAAAAATTACCCCGAGGGTTGTTATTCTTCAAAATCTCTGAAATTAAAAGTTTTTACACTTCCATATTCCAGGTATTCCTCATAAAACATGTTTTTGTGAGGACATTTGAATTTTAGTTAGCTAACTACAAAATAATGTTAGTAGTAATGTTTGTACTCTGTTAGCTAGCTTACTAAGCTAGTTTAATGTTAGCTGGCTTTACTATGCTAGTGTAAGATTAGCTGGCTTAGTAAGCTAGCTAACATTACACTAGCTTAGTAAACCAGCAATAGTAAACCAGTGAAATCTCACCTGAAATAACAAGCATTGGTTACATGCCTATCATCCAGGCACCTGCTCACGACCTAGATACACTGAATACGGTTGTGCTTAGATGCAAACACGTAGCCAGAGAACTAGGGCAACATCACGTAGTCATCACAGTAGATGAGGCATTGTACTGTATGTTGATGGAGCTGAAATGGGTAAATGCCGACTACATGGGTTGCCTCATCGTCAGATTGGGTGGCCTTCATACTGCAATGAAATTCATAGCAGTCATTGGCAAGCACACCCAATCATCTGGACTGTTAGAAGCATGGGTTGAGAGCAACCTACTTGGCCCCAACACTGCTGAACAAGTCATGACAGGAAAGTCCTACAACAAGGGAATCAGAGCCCACAAAATCACTCTCCAATCCATGTGGAGGATGCTTATTTCTGAGCTGCTTAGCTTCCTGAGAGACAGGAATCCAGACCTCAAAGAGCAATTGGAGAAGACCAAGACCGGCCCTACAGAAGAACTTGTGACGTTGCTTGCTTCCAAAGAGTGTGAAGCCGCCACAGAAGCCTACTTTCCAGCCAATGACAACCCAAACTTCAACCCAAATTTTGGTGGGGCTACATGCAGATGGTCCACATCCTTTTGTTGTTCATTCGCGCTCAGAGAGATGGGATCTGGGACCTACACCTTTATGCATTCCAGCGATGTTACCTTACTTCATGTAGTACAATCATACCAACTATGCTCGCTGGGGGACCATTTACCTGAATGAAATGCACCAACTTCCACAGCAAGTCAAGAGGGAGTTGGATGCAGGAAACTTTGTGGTCAAACGTTCATCACAATGTTTCAACCAAGTGGACCCAGATCAAAGTCAGGAGTGGCTAGGCTGTATTGGCAAAAAGGGAGGAGGCATTATTGGCATCACAAAGACATCTTCAGCTCTCAGTCGGTGGGCTCTGTCTTTCAACCTCCGAAGTGAACGTGCCCATGACACCAAGGTGGCCTTGGGTCTAGGAACTGGTGACGACTTTATCCACAATGAAACCACAAAAGGCAGAATGAAACGGGACTCAAAAGATGATGATTCTTCGCTCACTGTCTTGCAGAGATTTGGTCTCTTTTCCACTAACCTGCCCCAGACGCTGCAAAACATTGCAAACAATGACTTGGCTACACAGGATATTGAAGATGACCTGTTGAACACTCCACAGAAAGGGCAAGATCAGTTGGATGCTTTTGTCAGGGAGAGGCTGATGCCATTTAAAGAGAGAAGTGTGAGCTTCAGGGACAAACTGACACAGAACAAGTTTTTTACTTTTTCCTCACTATTTGAAGTGAAACAGTCAGATACCAAAACTGGAAAGGCAAAAAACTGTCAAGGCAGACAGTAACATCCTACAGCGTCTCATCAAAGCCTATGAAGCCGGACGTACAGTCAACCTGGACAACATAATGATGCAACTGTTTGTTGTAGCTCTATCTTTGGCAGAGGTTAATAGGCCGCTACGTTCAGGTTCGAAGGCGATATTTGCCAAGATCTTGACAGCTGACATACCATGTCCCAGTGACATCAAAGCCACATATCTACAGTGTAAACCAATGTTAGTCATTGATGGACAAGCTCTAAACATTTCCATTGGAAAACCACAAGAAGCCAAGACCTTTGGAGACCTGGCAGACACCTTTGTTAAATCTGTTCTTCAAAGTGGCTCACAATTCCAGTGAATTGATGTCCTGTTTGATTGCTACCATGAGCACACAATCAAAGGCGGAACTAGGAAATGGCATGGGAAAGGGTCACTGGCAATCAGACGACCAATCACAAAAAGAGATTTACCACTTCCTGCAAAGTGGGAGAACTTCATTGCTCACCAAGACAACAAGGCAGACATGGCTCGCTTTCTCTCCCAACAGCTGATTCTGAGGGCACCAGTAAACAAAACCATAGTTGCCGCACGTGGTTTCAGCGATGAAGAGAGGGTCGAAGCTACTGACCCAAACTTTGACACAGACAGCTTGGAAGCTTAACATGAAGAAGCAGATACAAGAATTGTTCTTCACTGCATTAGAAGCAGAGCAGAAACCATTGTTTCTGGTGTCTGCAAGAGACACCGATGTCTTGATTCAGCTGATCGTCTACTTCCACAGAATGCCATGCCAACAAATCTGGATGAAAGCAGGGACAGCAAAGGACAGAAAGTACATCCCCATTCATGCAGTTGTGGAAAAGCTGCAGATGGAAGAAGAGGTCCTTGAGCTGCTTCCAGGCACTGACTGGGAGTGACTCAACAGAAGTTAGGCTCAAAGGACTTGTGACATGTAATTAAACCTAACAGCACTACCCACAAGCAAACACACTGGCAGTGCGACATTGTTTCTAAGATAAGATGAGATAATCCTTTATTGATCCCCCTTAGGAGAAATTCACAATGACCAGCAGTACAGGGGATAGACGAGTGCAAAGAACCTGACTATAGTCAATAACAATAAACAATAAATAGATCTACCTAGAGAGATTATTTTAAGTTAAATTAAGTTAAATGGGAGCTCTTTGAGTCAGGTCGATGAAAAGTTAGAACCTGTATGCATACATGGTAAACATCCTTGGTTGCTATTTGTAGTGCAAAAATAGAGTGTGCAAATGTGCGGAGTGTGCAAGATGCAAGATGTGCAAATTTATACAAGGTATTCCAGGTACAACCTATGAATAGACCTAAAATAACGACGGCTAGAAGACAGTCCAAGATGTGTGGTGTGGTGTGTGTGTAGTGTAGTGTGGTGTTCAGTCCATTGTTCAGTCCATTGCCTGGTGGTGTTGGGGCTTCCTGGAGCCTGATAGCTGATGGGATGAAAGAGCCCCCCAACATGTCCCGGGTTGCACCATTTGGAGTTAACAAAGACGGCAAGTCCGCCACCCGACTTCTTACCGCTCTGTTTGTTCCTGTCCGCCCGAACTACCGTGAAGCCGGCTAGTTCCACTGAGCAGTCTGGTATGTTCCTGTTCAGCCATGTCTACGTCAGGCACAACACACTGCATTCCCGGTACTCGCGCTGTCCAGTAATGAGGGCTGATAGTTCGTCCATCTTGTTGGGCAGTGAGCGAACATTTCCCATGATAACTGAGGGAAGACGGGGCTTGTATCTCCACTTCCTCTCCATCTTCTTGTTCCTCACCATGGCTCCTGCTCTAGTCCCACACCGCTTTATCCTCAGCTCTTTCGGAATCCCCCTCGGGCACACAGCTGGTCGATCCCGGAGCTGAAGGAGCTCGTCCCACGAGTAGGCGCCGGTCTATTGTTGTTGTTGTTTAGCGATCGTGGTGATCGCCCTACACATTCTTGTTATTGATCAACCCGTTTAAGAGCCCGCATATAAGCCTAACATATGTCCAAACCTAGTGCTAAAGTTCTACAAGTACTATATAGAAAAGAAAGTTTTTAAAAGTTTTTAAAGTTTTTAAAAAAACTTTTAATCTAAGAAAAAAGGAAAGTAGATCGGGAGCTGCTGTATCGGGCTGCCACTCGTTGCGGCGCCGGAACCGGAAAATAGGTGCAAAGGATGGTGCAAACAATGTTTCTAGGTGCAAGAACATAAATTATTTACTGAGTTCAGATGACAGGCCACAGTTGCCCCCTTGACTACAAGCATTTGAGGATAAAGGGTATTGTGATAAAGGGTATTGGTATTGTGTATTGTGTATTGTGCCCAGTTACACAGTTCTCCATCATGCACCTTGTTTTGTGAACCTGCATGTCAGTTCAAAGTCATCCGTCCCTGGGTGGGCTCGAACCACCAACCTTTCAGTTAACAGCCGAACGCGCTAGCCTATTGCGTCACAGAGACTTGTGGAAGATCCCGGGTCTCACTTCCGGCGCGGGTCTACCTGCAGCCAGCAGCAGACGCTCTCTCTCTCTTTTCCTACTTTTAGTTATTTATTTGGAGTATCGTTTGTTTTATAGCATTTCTTTTTAGTAACTAGTAGTGCCAACTGTAGCCAATTAGGTTTTGGAACTTTTCGCCGTGTTTTCATTCATTCGAGACACTTTTTACGGATTAAGCGTCTCCGCCATGGCTCCCCGTAACGGAGGCTTTGTTTACAGTCGGAGTCAGTTGTTGTCGATACAACCACCCTCGTGGATACGGGTTGAAATACCTAAAGAACTCAAGAGGAGTTATAGGGGATGTAGGGCTGGACGTAAACAGCGGGAGGAGAAGCGGAGATATAAGCCCTATCTCCCTTCGATCACCATGGGAAACGTGAGATCGCTCGCGAACAAGATGGATGAGCTCGCAGGCTTGGTGAGGAATCAGCGGGTTTATCGTGAGAGCAGTGTGCTGTGTTTCACGGAGACATGGCTCCATGAAGACACCCCGGACTCCCTCGTAACTGTGGACGGCTTCCTCACTGTTCGGGCAGACAGGACTCACCAGGAGAGTGGCAAGAGGAAAGGTGGGGGACTTGCTATTCTTGTTAACAACAAGTGGTGTTTTCCTGGGCATGTTACTGTAAAGGAACGTGTGTGTAGCCCGGACATTGAATTGCTTGCAGTGAGCTTAAGACCCTTCTATCTGCCGCGCGAGTTTTCTCACGTGATCATCCTCGTTGTTTACGTTCCACCGTCGGCAAACGCTGCGCTTGCGACTGACGTCACCCACTCCGTCGTCGCGAGACTTCAGACACAGCACCCAGACGCCTTCATCGCGATATCTGGGGACTTCAACCACGTCACTCTGGCTGCTACACTGCCCTCCTTCAAGCAGTTTGTGGACTGTCCCACCAGGGAAAACAAAACACTGGACCTGCTGTATGCCAATGTTAAGGAGGCATACAGTTCCACTGCGCTTCCCCCACTGGGAAGGTCTGACCACAACATCATCCACCTCAAGCCACTGTATAAGCCTCTAGTCCAGCGGCTGCCTGTTACCATCAGGACTGTAAAGAGATGGTCACAGGAGGCCGATGAGACCTTGCGGGGCTGCTTTGAATCAACCGACTGGGACTTGCTCTGTGAGTCACATGGTGAGGACCTTGATGGTCTCACAGACTGCATAACAGGGTACATCAACTTCTGTGTGGATAGTGTTGTTCCCACACAGACTGTACGCTGTTTCCAAAACAACAAGCCGTGGGTTACCAGAGACATCAAGGTCCTGCTTAATGAGAAGAAGAGGGCCTTCAGAGACGGTGATAGGGAGCAGATAAGGCGTGTTCAGAGGGAGCTGAGGGAGAAGATACAGCAGGGTAAAGACAGCTACAGGAGGAAGCTGGAGGACAAACTCCAGCAGAACAACCTGAGGGATGTGTGGAGTGGCATGAGGAGCATCACTGGCTACAAACAGTCTGGTAGCCAGACAACAGGGGGGGGGCCTGATTGGGCCAACGAGCTGAATCTGTTTTTCAATAGATTTGATTTGAGGGCTCCGGTCTTCCCCCCCCTCAGCTCCCCCAGCTCCTCTACAACCATCCCCCCTCGAACCTCCAGCCCTGCTGCCCCCCCTGCTGCTGAACCTCCCCCCCCCCCCTCCCACACCGTCCCCCCACAGCTACACCGTGCCTGTTCTCTCTCCCTCTCTCTCTGTTCTCTCTCCTTCTCTCTCTCCCTCACCATCAGATCACCCAGATCACCAGACTCCTTCTGCCCCCACTCACGGCACACAGTCCTTCACAGCAGAGCAGGTGAGGAAGGTGCTGTGCAGGCTCCGTCCAGGCAAGGCTGCAGGTCCCGATGGCGTCAGCCCGAGGGTACTCAGAACGTGTGCTACCCAGCTGAGTGGAGTCCTGCAGCACATTTTCAATCTGAGCCTGAGTCTGGAGAGGGTCCCTGTGCTGTGGAAGACATCCTGCCTGGTTCCAGTACCGAAGAGGGCGCGTCCTAGCACCTCTAATGACTACAGACCGGTGGCACTGACGTCCCACCTGATGAAGTCCCTGGAGAGGCTGGTCCTGTCACTTCTTCGGCCCCTGGTCAGTGCATCGCTGGACCCTCTGCAGTTTGCCTACCAGCCGAGGCTGGGAGTGGAGGATGCCATCATCTTCCTGCTTCACCGTGCCTATGCCCACTTGGACAGGCCCGGAAGCACTGTGAGAATCATGTTTTTTGACTTCTCCAGTGCTTTCAACACTATCAGGCCTGCCCTGTTGGAGAGTAAGCTGACGGCGATGCTGGTGGACTCCTCCCTGGTTTCCTGGATTACGGACTACTTAACGGGTCGACCACAGTTTGTCAGACTGCAGGACTGTGTGTCTGACACTGTGGTCAGCAGCACAGGGGCTCCACAGGGGACCGTTCTGTCACCATTCCTGTTCACCCTGTACACCTCAGACTTCCAGTTCCACTCGGAGTCCTGCCATCTGCAGAAGTTTTCAGACGATTCTGCAGTGGTTGGATGTGTTAGTGACGGTAACGATGTGGAGTACAGGAGCGTCGTGGATTCCTTCGTTGAGTGGTGTGAGCTAAACCATCTGCAGCTCAACACCAACAAGATGAAGGAGTTGGTGGTGGATTTCCGGAGGTTGAAATCTACCCCCACACCCATCTCCATCAAGGGGGTGACTGTCGACGTTGTCCAGGATTACAAATACCTGGGTGTTCACCTGGACAATAAACTGGACTGGGCCAAGAACACTGAGGCTGTGTATAAGAAAGGCCAGAGCCGACTTTATTTCCTGAGGAGGCTCCGGTCCTTCAACGTCTGTAATACCATGCTTAAGATGTTCTACCAGTCGGTGGTAGCCAGTACCATCTTCTTCGGGGTCGCGTGCTGGGGAAGCAGGTTGAGGTCAGCAGATGCCAACAAGATCAGCAGGATCGTCAGGAAGGCTGGCTCCGTCCTGGGGGTCCAACTGGACTCTTTGTTGGAGGTGTCTGAGAGGAGGATGCTGCGCAAGTTGCGTAGTATCCTAGACAACAACGCTCACCCTCTCCACCAGGTGCTGACCTCATACCGCAGTGCCTTCAGCAATAGACTCATTCCACCCCGGTGTACCACAGAACGCCACAGGAAGTCCTTTCTTCCTGTGGCCATCAGACTCTATAACTCATCTACTTCAGGTCGTTAGAGGACCTCACATCTTCTAAATGCACCACCACTGCAGAATTCACTTCACTTAATTCACTTTATTCACTGTATTCACTTTATTCATTCATTTAGTCACTTTATTTAGTACTGCCATGGGAACTATACGTATTGCTGTATATTATATATACCTACGTAGTTACTGTAGCGGTACGACGAACTACCTCATCTTATTCCATTTAACATTACTGTGATATATTTATATATTTATTAGTTTCTATTATAGTTTTGTACGGGTATATTAGCTTACACTTAAGTTGAGTAACTAAGTATAAGCTAATATAACGAAATGTTAGGCTAGTTGGTTTTTATTTATTTAGTTAGTTGGTAGTTAGTTAGTTGGTTATAAGTTACTCTAGTTTATTGTTATATTGTTGTTAATTGGTTATATTAGGTATATTTTTTATATTAGGGTATATTTTATTTTATTTTATTTTATTTTATTTTAGGTATATTTTATTTTATTTGTGTACATTTCTTTTCCTTCTTTGTTTTGATCTGTTGCAAAATAATTTCCCTCGGGATGAATAAAGTCTCTTGAATCTTGAATCTTGGTGTCTGTGTATCCTCGTACACAAATGCCAAGTATGACAACATGAGGGAAATTTGCCCATTAGAAGAAGAGGATGCATGCAACATGAGGCGTCTTGGAGTTTTGATTGTGAAACGCTTGTTTTGTCGACTGGCATATGACTCCAAATGCAAGCGTCCCTGGGTGGGCTTGAACCACCAACCTTTCGGTTAACAGCCGAACGCGCTAACCGATTGCGCCACAGAGACGTCAGGCAGCAGCTGCTGCTGGTGTCAGTCAGTGTATCGGGTATCAAAAGGCTAAGGACGTCAAAAGATGGCAATTTGATCATTAACTTTGTGTGTTCTGTTCTGGATGTCCAACAGCTGTTGTGTGCTTCCAGATCTGTGTGTGGGTCCCTCCAAAAGAACAGCTAAAAGGACTTTTATCGCCCGGCTAGCTCAGTCGGTAGAGCATGAGATTCTTAATCTCAGGGTCGTGGGTTCGAGCCCCACGTTGGGCGGTTCCTTTTGGGCAGCATTTTGATTTTGATGTCAAACACTGCTGAAGAACCTTGGGAGAATCAGCATTTACCACCAACCTTTCACAGTAATGCAGAGCTCTGCCACATGGCAAAGCCCACCAGAAAAATTCCCTAAACTCTTGGGTGTTCCTCTCCACGGAAGTCTTTAGTAAAAGGCGAAAGGCTTGTACGATTTGTAGAGAAACCAGAGTTAACACATGCGCCTGCTGCCAAGGCCCGCCTGTCCCACTCGCCGGCTTGGTAAACTGCCCAACGGTGGCCCTCTATGTTTAATATGTAGTCCCCACATAGAGGACATATCAGACATTAAGCTGATAAGAACAGATACTACCACTTGATCTTAGCCAAAAGGCAGAGAAGCGATGGCCAACAGCGGCCTGTGACGGAACACGCACTGCCGATGGAGCAACCTCAACCTCTGGTCTTGCATGTCGTTGTGCACAACAATGCGCTACCTTTTGAAGCCGCGCCCCCGGGAAAACAACTGCTTGGAAATCGGGCTCCAGGATGACACGCACATTCGTGAAGCCTTCTATCTTTATCAGGATTTTAGAAAGTATTCTGACCCTTTACTCAGCACTTAGTTTAAGGGCCTTTGGCTGCAATGACAGCCTCAAGTCTTCTTTGGCATGATGCAACAAAATTTGCACACCAGGATTTGGGGCGTTTCTGCCATTCTTCTCTGCAGATCCTGTCAAGCTCTGTCAGGTTGGATGGGGACCGTCGGTGGACAGCCATTTTCTGGTCTCTCTTTGGGCAGCGTTTTGATTTTGATGTCAAACCCTGCTGAAGAACCTTGGGAGAATGAGCATTGATGGGCTTCTTCTTGAGCGCCCACTGCAAAAACACAGCATGGTGTAGCCATGAGGAACACTTGTGACATGTAATTACACCTAACAAGACTTGCCACAAGCACACGCATTCCGATTGCGCCACAGAGACTTGTGGAAGGTCTTGGTGTCTGTGTATCGTTGTACGCAAATGCCAAGTATGACAACATGAGGGAATTTTGCTCATTAGAAGAGGCGGATGCATGCAACATGAGGTGTCTTGGAGTTTTGATTGTCAAACGTTTGTTTCGTCGACTGTCATCACACTCAAAATGCACCCGTCCCTGGGTGGGCTTGAACCACCAACCTTTCGGTTAACAGCCGAACGCGCTAACCGATTGCGCCACGGAGACGTCAGGCAGCAGCTGCTGCTGGTGTCAGTCAGTGTATCGGCAAACAAAAGGCTAAGGACGTCAAAAGATGGCAATTTGATCATTAACTTTGTTTGGAACCCACTGTTCTGGATGTCCAACAGCTGTTGTGTGCTTCCAGATCTGTGTGTGGGTCCCTCCAAAAGAACAGCTAAAAGGACTTTTATCGCCCGGCTAGCTCAGTCGGTAGAGCATGAGACTCTTAATCTCAGGGTCGTGGGTTCGAGCCCCACGTTGGGCGGTTCCTTTTGGGCAGCATTTTGATTTTGATGTCAAACACTGCTGAAGAACCTTGGGAGAATCAGCATTTATAGGCTTCTTCTTGAACGCCGACTACAATAACACAGTATGGTGTAGCCATGAAGAAGTTAGGCTCAAAGGACTTGTGACATGTAATTACACCTAACAACAAAGCTCCGGTTGAGATGATTCTGATATTTTTTTGGTGAAAAAAAAGCTGGCATCACAATGTAAACTAGGAGACAGGCAATCACAGGTACTGCTGGGAGTTGAACCCAGGGTCTCCTGTTTACAAGACAGGCGCTTTGACCAGCTAAGCCACAGTACCTCTGCTGTCATAGGGTGAACTTTCTCTGAAATTTGTCCAATGTAGCACTAGCTGATGTGCGTTAATAAAGAAAAAATGGCAAGGAAAAGGAATCGAAACGACTGGGAGTCTTAACTGCAGGTACTGCTGGGATTTAGCCCAGGATCTCCTGTTTACTAGACAGGCACTTTAACCAGCTAAGCCACAGCACCACTGGCAGCCAAAGTGAACTTCTTGAGCTAAAAATTGAGAAAACAACAACCTCAGTCTGACATGATTCCTTGGATGCGTGAGAAAAATAAAGGTTGATTAAGTAGCACATCAGATAACACTCAGTACTTTTGGACTTTATCTTAGGAGATCCTGTGTACTTTGTATGCCCATTGTGTCACAAAGCATAGAGAGAAGATTGACAGAAAAGTACAGCAAACACCAGCATCATTTGCAAAGATTACTGCGCCAAATGTGGGGCTCAAACCCACAACCCTGAGAATACGAGTCTCATGCTCTACCAACTGAGCTAACCGGGCTCGGACTCAACTGCTACGTTGCGTTTCGGAGAGAACCTTTAAAGTCCAAATGAGTTGTTGACAATTAACCAGAATGCTTTGCATGCCATGTCTTTTGTACAGTTCACTTGCTCCTTGCAAAGCTTTCAACTTTAATTTTGAACCCCAACTTTGAATATCTCCTCTGTTAGATTGGTTTGGATAGGTTAAGGGCCACAACACTTCAATAGAAAGATTCTGATCAATGTTACAAAGGAATTCACTATTTGTGTGGCAAACAAACAATCAAAGGCTAAGTTATTCCTTCACAGAGGCAATCTCATAATATGCGATAGACATGGGTTGCAAAAGGTCCGGTTTAGATGATTCCGATATTTTTTTGGTACACAGAAACTGGCATCACAATGTAAACTAGGAGAAGGGCAATGACAGGTACTGCTGGGAGTTGAACCCAGGGTCTCCTGTTTACTAGACAGGCGCTTTGACCAGCTAAGCCACAGTACCTCTGCTGTCGCTGAGTGAAATTTCTCTGAAATTGGTCCAACGTGGCACTACCTGATGTGCGTTAATAAAGGAAAAATGGTAAGGAAAAGAATTGGAGTCTTACATAACTGCAGGTACTGCTAGGATTTGAACCCAGGGTCTCCTGTTTACTAGACAGGCACTTTAACCAGCTAAGCCACAGCACCACTTGGAGCTAAGGAGAGCTGCTTGAGCGAGCGATACTGTCCACTATACTAACGAGGAGAGGGCATAGGAGCCCAGCAGTCCTCTAAGTCAAAGCGCAACGACTGGACGTCGACTTGGCACAGGAACCCCAAAAGCAGGACAGATTCATCGGAGGTTCTGAGTAGACCTAGAAGCAGATGGGTCAAACAAACAAAAACAAACAGCCATCCACTACCTGAGATTTTGCATCAATAAATGCCATCAAGGCGCATTGCTGCCTGCAGCAATTTGCGATTGAGGAATTACATAGACAAGATGTCAACCGTTCGCAAACAACAATCTTGCCCACAGTCCTTTCTACAAATGAACTGCGTTACCTTATTAATGAAGATGATGTCCTTGTTCGGTGCTGCTAACTAAACCAACAATCTCAGACATTTGAAAAGTTCATTCATGGTGGCATAAATTCCACATCTAGTCAATTCCCCGTTGACAGCTGCAGGCAACGTAAGTTAAACTTTGGTATTTATTTTCCCACAAGCACACCAGGGGAGAGCGCGGACGCAGTCCCCCACTACCAGAAATTTTGCAGTCGAGATTCCCACATGTGGGGAATTCGCAGGGGTCAGCACAACCGGAGTGCAATGGCTGAGCCTCAACCTGGGTGAACCACCTTCTTGATCATGGTATCTCCCCTGCCAGGTAAGTATGCCTAGTACACGGCTCACATGCTGCACTGATTCTCTCACATAAGAGTCTACATCATGGTGCTTACATTTTACTGACCATTATGCCACAACTAACAAACGACAATCGTTATTGTGATATCTGCACCCGTAAGATACAATTCCAACACTCATTATTCGTAATATAATGAGTGAGTAAATATCTTTTTTGTTTCATGCTTTGCTGTATTCGACTTCTGGGATTTTGCAGAAAGAAATGCCATCAAGGCTATTAAACACAGGGAAAAGCGTGCCCCTGGTGGTGGGGTTTTAGGCTACCGTGGTCTCTGGACAACCCCGATTCATATTACCTCACAAACAGAGCGGCACACCGTCACCGGTGACACGGCATCTCTGGGACAATGCTGAATTGCACGGAGCAGCATTTGGAGCTGGAGGAGCTTTCAGAGGGAGAGAGCAATCATTTTCACAGTAATGCAGAGCTCTGCCACATGGCAAAGCCCACCAGAAAAATTCCCTAAACTCTTGGGTGTTCCTCTCCACGGAAGTCTTTAGTAAAAGGCGAAAGGCTTGTACGATTTGTAGAGAAACCAGAGTTAACACATGCGCCTGCTGCCAAGGCCCGCCTGTCCCACTCGCCGGCTTGGTAAACTGCCCAACGGTGGCCCTCTATGTTTAATATGTAGTCCCCACATAGAGGACATATCAGACATTAAGCTGATAAGAACAGATACTACCACTTGATCTTAGCCAAAAGGCAGAGAAGCGATGGCCAACAGCGGCCTGTGACGGAACACGCACTGCCGATGGAGCAACCTCAACCTCTGGTCTTGCATGTCGTTGTGCACAACAATGCGCTACCTTTTGAAGCCGCGCCCCCGGGAAAACAACTGCTTGGAAATCGGGCTCCAGGATGACACGCACATTCGTGAAGCCTTCTATCTTTATCAGGATTTTAGAAAGTATTCTGACCCTTTACTCAGCACTTAGTTTAAGGGCCTTTGGCTGCAATGACAGCCTCAAGTCTTCTTTGGCATGATGCAACAAAATTTGCACACCAGGATTTGGGGCGTTTCTGCCATTCTTCTCTGCAGATCCTGTCAAGCTCTGTCAGGTTGGATGGGGACCGTCGGTGGACAGCCATTTTCTGGTCTCTCTTTGGGCAGCGTTTTGATTTTGATGTCAAACCCTGCTGAAGAACCTTGGGAGAATGAGCATTGATGGGCTTCTTCTTGAGCGCCCACTGCAAAAACACAGCATGGTGTAGCCATGAGGAACACTTGTGACATGTAATTACACCTAACAAGACTTGCCACAAGCACACGCATTCCGATTGCGCCACAGAGACTTGTGGAAGGTCTTGGTGTCTGTGTATCGTTGTACGCAAATGCCAAGTATGACAACATGAGGGAATTTTGCTCATTAGAAGAGGCGGATGCATGCAACATGAGGTGTCTTGGAGTTTTGATTGTCAAACGTTTGTTTCGTCGACTGTCATCACACTCAAAATGCACCCGTCCCTGGGTGGGCTTGAACCACCAACCTTTCGGTTAACAGCCGAACGCGCTAACCGATTGCGCCACGGAGACGTCAGGCAGCAGCTGCTGCTGGTGTCAGTCAGTGTATCGGCAAACAAAAGGCTAAGGACGTCAAAAGATGGCAATTTGATCATTAACTTTGTTTGGAACCCACTGTTCTGGATGTCCAACAGCTGTTGTGTGCTTCCAGATCTGTGTGTGGGTCCCTCCAAAAGAACAGCTAAAAGGACTTTTATCGCCCGGCTAGCTCAGTCGGTAGAGCATGAGACTCTTAATCTCAGGGTCGTGGGTTCGAGCCCCACGTTGGGCGGTTCCTTTTGGGCAGCATTTTGATTTTGATGTCAAACACTGCTGAAGAACCTTGGGAGAATCAGCATTTATAGGCTTCTTCTTGAACGCCGACTACAATAACACAGTATGGTGTAGCCATGAAGAAGTTAGGCTCAAAGGACTTGTGACATGTAATTACACCTAACAACAAAGCTCCGGTTGAGATGATTCTGATATTTTTTTGGTGAAAAAAAAGCTGGCATCACAATGTAAACTAGGAGACAGGCAATCACAGGTACTGCTGGGAGTTGAACCCAGGGTCTCCTGTTTACAAGACAGGCGCTTTGACCAGCTAAGCCACAGTACCTCTGCTGTCATAGGGTGAACTTTCTCTGAAATTTGTCCAATGTAGCACTAGCTGATGTGCGTTAATAAAGAAAAAATGGCAAGGAAAAGGAATCGAAACGACTGGGAGTCTTAACTGCAGGTACTGCTGGGATTTAGCCCAGGATCTCCTGTTTACTAGACAGGCACTTTAACCAGCTAAGCCACAGCACCACTGGCAGCCAAAGTGAACTTCTTGAGCTAAAAATTGAGAAAACAACAACCTCAGTCTGACATGATTCCTTGGATGCGTGAGAAAAATAAAGGTTGATTAAGTAGCACATCAGATAACACTCAGTACTTTTGGACTTTATCTTAGGAGATCCTGTGTACTTTGTATGCCCATTGTGTCACAAAGCATAGAGAGAAGATTGACAGAAAAGTACAGCAAACACCAGCATCATTTGCAAAGATTACTGCGCCAAATGTGGGGCTCAAACCCACAACCCTGAGAATACGAGTCTCATGCTCTACCAACTGAGCTAACCGGGCTCGGACTCAACTGCTACGTTGCGTTTCGGAGAGAACCTTTAAAGTCCAAATGAGTTGTTGACAATTAACCAGAATGCTTTGCATGCCATGTCTTTTGTACAGTTCACTTGCTCCTTGCAAAGCTTTCAACTTTAATTTTGAACCCCAACTTTGAATATCTCCTCTGTTAGATTGGTTTGGATAGGTTAAGGGCCACAACACTTCAATAGAAAGATTCTGATCAATGTTACAAAGGAATTCACTATTTGTGTGGCAAACAAACAATCAAAGGCTAAGTTATTCCTTCACAGAGGCAATCTCATAATATGCGATAGACATGGGTTGCAAAAGGTCCGGTTTAGATGATTCCGATATTTTTTTGGTACACAGAAACTGGCATCACAATGTAAACTAGGAGAAGGGCAATGACAGGTACTGCTGGGAGTTGAACCCAGGGTCTCCTGTTTACTAGACAGGCGCTTTGACCAGCTAAGCCACAGTACCTCTGCTGTCGCTGAGTGAAATTTCTCTGAAATTGGTCCAACGTGGCACTACCTGATGTGCGTTAATAAAGGAAAAATGGTAAGGAAAAGAATTGGAGTCTTACATAACTGCAGGTACTGCTAGGATTTGAACCCAGGGTCTCCTGTTTACTAGACAGGCACTTTAACCAGCTAAGCCACAGCACCACTTGGAGCTAAGGAGAGCTGCTTGAGCGAGCGATACTGTCCACTATACTAACGAGGAGAGGGCATAGGAGCCCAGCAGTCCTCTAAGTCAAAGCGCAACGACTGGACGTCGACTTGGCACAGGAACCCCAAAAGCAGGACAGATTCATCGGAGGTTCTGAGTAGACCTAGAAGCAGATGGGTCAAACAAACAAAAACAAACAGCCATCCACTACCTGAGATTTTGCATCAATAAATGCCATCAAGGCGCATTGCTGCCTGCAGCAATTTGCGATTGAGGAATTACATAGACAAGATGTCAACCGTTCGCAAACAACAATCTTGCCCACAGTCCTTTCTACAAATGAACTGCGTTACCTTATTAATGAAGATGATGTCCTTGTTCGGTGCTGCTAACTAAACCAACAATCTCAGACATTTGAAAAGTTCATTCATGGTGGCATAAATTCCACATCTAGTCAATTCCCCGTTGACAGCTGCAGGCAACGTAAGTTAAACTTTGGTATTTATTTTCCCACAAGCACACCAGGGGAGAGCGCGGACGCAGTCCCCCACTACCAGAAATTTTGCAGTCGAGATTCCCACATGTGGGGAATTCGCAGGGGTCAGCACAACCGGAGTGCAATGGCTGAGCCTCAACCTGGGTGAACCACCTTCTTGATCATGGTATCTCCCCTGCCAGGTAAGTATGCCTAGTACACGGCTCACATGCTGCACTGATTCTCTCACATAAGAGTCTACATCATGGTGCTTACATTTTACTGACCATTATGCCACAACTAACAAACGACAATCGTTATTGTGATATCTGCACCCGTAAGATACAATTCCAACACTCATTATTCGTAATATAATGAGTGAGTAAATATCTTTTTTGTTTCATGCTTTGCTGTATTCGACTTCTGGGATTTTGCAGAAAGAAATGCCATCAAGGCTATTAAACACAGGGAAAAGCGTGCCCCTGGTGGTGGGGTTTTAGGCTACCGTGGTCTCTGGACAACCCCGATTCATATTACCTCACAAACAGAGCGGCACACCGTCACCGGTGACACGGCATCTCTGGGACAATGCTGAATTGCACGGAGCAGCATTTGGAGCTGGAGGAGCTTTCAGAGGGAGAGAGCAATCATTTTCACAGTAATGCAGAGCTCTGCCACATGGCAAAGCCCACCAGAAAAATTCCCTAAACTCTTGGGTGTTCCTCTCCACGGAAGTCTTTAGTAAAAGGCGAAAGGCTTGTACGATTTGTAGAGAAACCAGAGTTAACACATGCGCCTGCTGCCAAGGCCCGCCTGTCCCACTCGCCGGCTTGGTAAACTGCCCAACGGTGGCCCTCTATGTTTAATATGTAGTCCCCACATAGAGGACATATCAGACATTAAGCTGATAAGAACAGATACTACCACTTGATCTTAGCCAAAAGGCAGAGAAGCGATGGCCAACAGCGGCCTGTGACGGAACACGCACTGCCGATGGAGCAACCTCAACCTCTGGTCTTGCATGTCGTTGTGCACAACAATGCGCTACCTTTTGAAGCCGCGCCCCCGGGAAAACAACTGCTTGGAAATCGGGCTCCAGGATGACACGCACATTCGTGAAGCCTTCTATCTTTATCAGGATTTTAGAAAGTATTCTGACCCTTTACTCAGCACTTAGTTTAAGGGCCTTTGGCTGCAATGACAGCCTCAAGTCTTCTTTGGCATGATGCAACAAAATTTGCACACCAGGATTTGGGGCGTTTCTGCCATTCTTCTCTGCAGATCCTGTCAAGCTCTG
>JAXIVH010000351.1:7500-57500 GCA_036785325.1 Urophycis tenuis | reverse complement strand
CAAATGTGGGGCTCAAACCCACAACCCTGAGAATAAGAGTCTCATGCTCTACCAACTGAGCTAACCGGGCTCGGACTCAACTGCTACGTTGCGTTTCGGAGAGAACCTTTAAAGTCCAAATGAGTTGTTGACAATTAACCAGAATGCTTTGCATGCCATGTCTTTTGTACAGTTCACTTGCTCCTTGCAAAGCTTTCAACTTTAATTTTGAACCCCAACTTTGAATATCTCCTCTGTTAGATTGGTTTGGATAGGTTAAGGGCCACAACACTTCAATAGAAAGATTCTGATCAATGTTACAAAGGAATGCACTATTTGTGTGGCAAACAAACAATCAAAGGCTAAGTTATTCCTTCACAGAGGCAATCTCATAATATGCGATAGACATGGGTTGCAAAAGGTCCGGTTTAGATGATTCCGATATTTTTTTGGTACACAGAAACTGGCATCACAATGTAAACTAGGAGAAGGGCAATGACAGGTACTGCTGGGAGTTGAACCCAGGGTCTCCTGTTTACTAGACAGGCGCTTTGACCAGCTAAGCCACAGTACCTCTGCTGTCGCTAAGTGAAATTTCTCTGAAATTGGTCCAATGTGGCACTACCTGATGTGCGTTAATAAAGGAAAAATGGTAAGGAAAAGAATTGGAGTCTTACATAACTGCAGGTACTGCTAGGATTTGAACCCAGGGTCTCCTGTTTACTAGACAGGCACTTTAACCAGCTAAGCCACAGCACCACTTGGAGCTAAGGAGAGCTGCTTGAGCGAGCGATACTGTCCACTATACTAACGAGGAGAGGGCATAGGAGCCCAGCAGTCCTCTAAGTCAAAGCGCAACGACTGGACGTCGACTTGGCACAGGAACCCCAAAAGCAGGACAGATTCATCGGAGGTTCTGAGTAGACCTAGAAGCAGATGGGTCAAACAAACAAAAACAAACAGCCATCCACTACCTGAGATTTTGCATCAATAAATGCCATCAAGGCGCATTGCTGCCTGCAGCAATTTGCGATTGAGGAATTACATAGACAAGATGTCAACCGTTCGCAAACAACAATCTTGCCCACAGTCCTTTCTACAAATGAACTGCGTTACCTTATTAATGAAGATGATGTCCTTGTTCGGTGCTGGTAACTAAACCAACAATCTCAGACATTTGAAAAGTTCATTCATGGTGGCATAAATTCCACATCTAGTCAATTCCCCGTTGACAGCTGCAGTCAACGTAAGTTAAACTTTGGTATTTATTTTCCCACAAGCACACCAGGGGAGAGCGCGGACGCAGTCCCCCACTACCAGAAATTTTGCAGTCGAGATTCCCACATGTGGGGAATTCGCAGGGGTCAGCACAACCGGAGTGCAATGGCTGAGCCTCGCCCTGGGTGAACCACCTTCTTGATCATGGTATCTCCCCTGCCAGGTAAGTATGCCTAGTACACGGCTCACATGCTGGACTGATTCTCTCACATAAGAGTCTACATCATGGTGCTTACATTTTACTGACCATTATGCCACAACTAACAAACTACAATCGTTATTGTGATATCTGCACCCGTAAGATACAATTCCAACACTCATTATTCGTAATATAGTAATAATAATAGTGAGTGAATATCTTTTTTGTTTCATGCTTTGCTGTATTCGACTTCTGGGATTTTGCAGAAAGAAATGCCATCAAGGCTATTAAACACAGGGAAAAGCGTGCCCCTAGTGGTGGGGATTTAGGCTACCGTGGTCTCTGGACAACCCCGATTCATATTACCTCACAAACAGAACGGCACACCGTCACCGGTGACACGGCATTTCTGGGACAATGCTGAATTGCACCGAGCAGCATTTGGAGCTGGAGGAGCTTTCAGAGGGAGAGAGCAATCATTTTCACAGTAATGCAGAGCTCTGCCACATGGCAAAGCCCACCAGAAAAATTCCCTAAACTCTTGGGTGTTCCTCTCCACGGAAGTCTTTAGTAAAAGGCGAAAGGCTTGTACGATTTGTAGAGAAACCAGAGTTAACACATGCGCCTGCTGCCACGGCCCGCCTGTCCCACTCGCCGGCTTGGTAAACTGCCCAACGGTGGCCCTCTATGTTTAATATGTAGTCCCCACATAGAGGACATATCAGACATTAAGCTGATAAGAACAGATACTACCACTTGATCTTAGCCAAAAGGCAGAGAAGCGATGGCCAACAGCGGCCTGTGACGGAACACGCACTGCCGATGGAGCAACCTCAACCTCTGGTCTTGCATGTCGTTGTGCACAACAATGCGCTACCTTTTGAAGCCGCGCCCCCGGGAAAACAACTGCTTGGAAATCGGGCTCCAGGATGACACGCACATTCGTGAAGCCTTCTATCTTTATCAGGATTTTAGAAAGTATTCTGACCCTTTACTCAGCACTTAGTTTTAGGGCCTTTGGCAGCAATGACAGCCTCAAGTCTTCTTTGGCATGATGCAACAAAATTTGCACACCAGGATTTGGGGCGTTTCTGCCATTCTTCTCTGCAGATCCTGTCAAGCTCTGTCAGGTTGGATGGGGACCGTCGGTGGACAGCCATTTTCTGGTCTCTCTTTGGGCAGCGTTTTGATTTTGATGTCAAACCCTGCTGAAGAACCTTGGGAGAATGAGCATTGATGGGCTTCTTCTTGAGCGCCCACTGCAAAAACACAGCATGGTGTAGCCATGAGGAACACTTGTGACATGTAATTACACCTAACAAGACTAGCCACAAGCACACGCATTCCGATTGCGCCACAGAGACTTGTGGAAGGTCTTGGTGTCTGTGTATCGTTGTACGCAAATGCCAAGTATGACAACATGAGGGAATTTTGCTCATTAGAAGAGGCGGATGCATGCAACATGAGGTGTCTTGGAGTTTTGATTGTCAAACGCTTGTTTCGTCGACTGTCATCACACTCAAAATGCACCCGTCCCTGGGTGGGCTTGAACCACCAACCTTTCGGTTAACAGCCGAACGCGCTAACCGATTGCGCCACAGAGACGTCAGGCAGCGGCTGCTGCTGGTGTCAGTGTATCGGCAAACAAAAGGCTAAGGACGTCAAAAGATGGCAATTTGATCATTAACTTTGTGTGGAACATACTGTTCTGGATGTCCAACAGCTGTTGTGTGCTTCCAGATCGGTGTGTGGGTCCCTCCAAAAGAACAGCTAAAAGGACTTTTATCGCCCGGCTAGCTCAGTCGGTAGAGCATGAGACTCTTAATCTCAGGGTCGTGGGTTCGAGCCCCACGTTGGGCGGTTCCTTTTGGGCAGCATTTTGATTTTGATGTCAAACACTGCTGAAGAACCTTGGGAGAATCAGCATTTATAGGCTTCTTCTTGAACGCCGACTACAATAACACAGTATGGTGTAGCCATGAAGAAGTTAGGCTCAAAGGACTTGTGACATGTAATTACACCTAACAACAAAGCTCCGGTTGAAATGATTCTGATATTTTTTTGGTGAAAAAAAAGCTGGCATCACAATGTAAACTAGGAGACAGGCAATCACAGGTACTGCTGGGAGTTGAACCCAGGGTCTCCTGTTTACAAGACAGGCGCTTTGACCAGCTAAGCCACAGTACCTCTGCTGTCATAGGGTGAACTTTCTCTGAAATTTGTCCAATGTAGCACTAGCTGATGTGCGTTAATAAAGAAAAAATGGCAAGGAAAAGGAATCGAAACGACTGGGAGTCTTAACTGCAGGTACTGCTGGGATTTAGCCCAGGATCTCCTGTTTACTAGACAGGCACTTTAACCAGCTAAGCCACAGCACCACTGGCAGCCAAAGTGAACTTCTTGAGCTAAAAATTGAGAAAACAACAACCTCGGTCTGACATGATTCCTTGGATGCGTGAGAAAAATAAAGGTTGATTAAGTAGCACATCAGATAACACTCAGTACTTTTGGACTTTATCTCAGGAGATCCTGTGTACTTTGTATGCCCATTGTGTCACAAAGCATAGAGAGAAGATTGACAGAAAAGTACAGCAAACACCAGCATCATTTGCAAAGATTACTGCGCCAAATGTGGGGCTCAAACCCACAACCCTGAGAATAAGAGTCTCATGCTCTACCAACTGAGCTAACCGGGCTCGGACTCAACTGCTACGTTGCGTTTCGGAGAGAACCTTTAAAGTCCAAATGAGTTGTTGACAATTAACCAGAATGCTTTGCATGCCATGTCTTTTGTACAGTTCACTTGCTCCTTGCAAAGCTTTCAACTTTAATTTTGAACCCCAACTTTGAATATCTCCTCTGTTAGATTGGTTTGGATAGGTTAAGGGCCACAACACTTCAATAGAAAGATTCTGATCAATGTTACAAAGGAATGCACTATTTGTGTGGCAAACAAACAATCAAAGGCTAAGTTATTCCTTCACAGAGGCAATCTCATAATATGCGATAGACATGCATTGCAAAAGGTCCCGTGTAGATGATTCCGATATTTTTTTGGTACACAGAAACTGGCATCACAATGTAAACTAGGAGAAGGGCAATGACAGGTACTGCTGGGAGTTGAACCCAGGGTCTCCTGTTTACTAGACAGGCGCTTTGACCAGCTAAGCCACAGTACCTCTGCTGTCGCTGAGTGAAATTTCTCTGAAATTGGTCCAACGTGGCACTACCTGATGTGCGTTAATAAAGGAAAAATGGTAAGGAAAAGAATTGGAGTCTTACATAACTGCAGGTACTGCTAGGATTTGAACCCAGGGTCTCCTGTTTACTAGACAGGCACTTTAACCAGCTAAGCCACAGCACCACTTGGAGCTAAGGAGAGCTGCTTGAGCGAGCGATACTGTCCACTATACTAACGAGGAGAGGGCATAGGAGCCCAGCAGTCCTCTAAGTCAAAGCGCAACGACTGGACGTCGACTTGGCACAGGAACCCCAAAAGCAGGACAGATTCATCGGAGGTTCTGAGTAGACCTAGAAGCAGATGGGTCAAACAAACAAAAACAAACAGCAATCCACTACCTGAGATTTTGCATCAATAAATGCCATCAAGGCGCATTGCTGCCTGCAGCAATTTGCGATTGAGGAATTACATAGACAAGATGTCAACCGTTCGCATACAACAATCTTGCCCACAGTCCTTTCTACAAATGAACTGCATTACCTTATTAATGAAGATGATGTCCTTGTTCGGTGCTGCTAACTAAACCAACAATCTCAGACATTTGAAAAGTTCATTCATGGTGGCATAAATTCCACATCTAGTCAATTCCCCGTTGACAGCTGTAGTCAACGTAAGTTAAACTTTGGTATTTATTTTCCCACAAGCACACCAGGGGAGAGCGCGGACGCAGTCCCCCACTACCAGAAATTTTGCAGTCAAGATTCCCACATGTGGGGAATTCGCAGGGGTCAGCACAACCGGAGTGCAATGGCTGAGCCTCACCCTGGGTGAACCACCTTCTTGATCATGGTATCTCCCCTGCCAGGTAAGTATGCCTAGTACACGGCTCACATGCTGGACTGATTCTCTCACATAAGAGTCTACATCATGGTGCTTACATTTTACTGACCATTATGCCACAACTAACAAACTACAATCGTTATTGTGATATCTGCACCCGTAAGATACAATTCCAACACTCATTATTCGTAATATAATGAGTGATCTTTTTTGTTTCATGCTTTGCTGTATTCGACTTCTGGGATTTTGCAGAAAGAAATGCCATCAAGGCTATTAAACACAGGGAAAAGCGTGCCCCTGGTGGTGGGGTTTTAGGCTACCGTGGTCTCTGGACAACCCCGATTCATATTACCTCACAAACAGAGCGGCACACCGTCACCGGCATTTCTGGGACAATGCTGAATTGCACGGAGCAGCATTTGGAGCTGGAGGAGCTTTCAGAGGGAGAGAGCAATCATTTTCACAGTAATGCAGAGCTCTGCCACATGGCAAAGCCCACCAGAAAAATTCCCTAAACTCTTGGGTGTTCCTCTCCACGGAAGTCTTTAGTAAAAGGCGAAAGGCTTATTCGATTTGTAGAGAAACCAGAGTTAACACATGCGCCTGCTGCCACGGCCCGCCTGTCGGACTCGCCGGCTTAGTAAACTGCCCAACGGTGGCCCTCTATGTTTAATATGTAGTCCCCACATAGAGGACACATCAGACATTATGCTGATAAGAACAGATACTACCACTTGATCTTAGCCAAAAGGCAGAGAAGCGATGGCCAACAGTGCCTGTGACGGAACTCGCACTGCCGATGGAGCAACCACAACCTCTGGTCCTGCATGTCGTTGTGCACAACAATACGCTACCTTTTGAAGCCGCGCCCCCGGGAAAACAACTGCTTGGAAATCGGGCTCCAGGATGACACGCAAATTTGTGAAGCCTTCTATCTTTATCAGGATGTTAGAAAGTATTCAGACCCTTTACTCAGCACTTAGTTTAAGGACCTTTGGCAGCAATGACAGCCTCAAGTCTTCTTTGGCATGACGCAACAAAATGTGCCCACCAGGATTTGGGGAGTTTCTGCCATTCTTCTCTGCAGATCCTGTCAAGCTCTGTCAGGTTGGATGGGGACTGTCGGTGGACAGCCATTTTCTGGTCTCTCCAGAGAAGGTTCGATTGGGTACAAGTCAGGGTTCTGGCTGAGCCACTCAAGGACACTCACAGAGTTTTCCCTAAGCCACTCCTGCGTTGTCTTGTCGTGTGCTTTGGGTCATTGTCCTGTTGTAAGTTGAACTGTCAACCCCGTCTGAGTTTCTGAGCACTTTGGACCAGGTTTTCATTCAAGATATCTCTGTACTTTGCTCCGTCCAGCTTTCCCTCAACCCTGACAAGTCTCCCAGTCCCTGCCGCTGAAAAACACCCACACAGCATGATGCTGCCACCACCATGCTTCACCGTTGGAATGGTATCGGGCAGGCTAAGAGCGGTACCTGGCTTCCTCCACAAGTAACGCTTTTTTTTTTTTCGAATTGAGGGACAACAGTTCAACCTTGGTTTCAATAGACAGCAGAGAATGTTGTTTTTTAGTCTGAGTGTCCTTAAGGTGCCTTTTTAGCAACATGGAAGCAGGCTTTCTTGTGTCCTTCACTGAGGAGAGGCTTCTGTCTGGCTGCTCTGCCATAAAGGCCAGGGGCCTCATGTACTAACAATTGCGTGGATTTTCTACTGAAACATGGCGTACGCACAAAGCCAGAAACCGCCGCACGCACAAAAAAATTCAGATGTATCAATCTGAGCGTACGCCTGAACCCAAGCACATTTCCTTTGTACATACCAAATCGACGTGGAATTGAGCGCACGTGCACGAGCATCAGACTTCTCCCTGTCCACGCCCCTATTCAATTATGTTAATCATATTTAAATGAGCCCTGCATCAGGGATTCCCCTCTGTACGATCATAGAAAGAGAATGAGCACATCTAAAAAGCGAAAATTTACCGAGTGCGAACTGGAGACTCTCCTGACTGAGGTGGAGGCTCGGAGTGTGGTTTTATTTGGCAGTTTGTCCTCCGGGATAAACAGCAAGCGGAAGAGGAGTGAGTGGGACAGCGTGTGTGAGGCGGTCAACGCTGTGGGTTCAGAGAGCCGCACACACGCTGAACTTAAAAAGAAGTGGTCAGATATAAAAATGGAAGTTAAAAGGAGGACTGCTGCCCACCGTCCCTTCAGGAGACCTATTGCCCTCTCAACGACTGACCGAGTGCGGGTATGGAGGTCATTGTACCTCCGCTCTCGGTCAGTCTGAGGGTTGGTCAGAGCAGAGGGATCATAAGCCACGTCCTCAGTGGGTAGCCACGGTTGCCTGGGGTTAATTGAAAGCAGGCAGTATAAGTAAACTGGACTTGTTGTTCCCATTTCTTAGTTTTATACACCACTTACATGGATCACACACTATTGTTATAAATTAATGCCGAAGGGCGCCGGGGCAAAGGTGAGGCTGATAATGACATTTCACACTTTACGCACGGGTTTATTAACATGAGTACTTAGTTAGTTAGTTAGTTAGTTTGTTTATTTGTCCCCTTGGGGAAATTCTTTTCCACAGTTCATTTTACACATACATTGCTCGCAGAGGCACATCGGATACACAGTGAAGCACATAAGGTACGTGCACAGCACATGAAATACATACATACGTACATAAAACTGGGGACATAGAGACATATAGTACATACATACACTGGAGACATCAGGACTTTTTCTACACATTACATTATGACATTCATTTATCAGCTACGCATGGGAGCGGCGGTATATGGGAGATATGCATTTAATTTTGTTTATCTGTTCGGGTTTACTTTATTAATTGCTTGTATGGCTGAGGGGATTAGGCTTCTGCTGAAGCGGGCCTTTTTGCACCTTATTGTGCAGTACCTCCTGCCGGAGGGTAGGAGTGAGAAGAAGCGGTTGAGTGGATGAGTAGAGTCCTGGGTTATTGCATGAGCGATGCGTGTGACAGCTTTGTTGTTAAGTTCCTCCAGTTTTGGGGTGTGCAGTCCTATTATTTTGGTGGCAGTGTTTGTTATTTTGATGAGTTTATTGCGTTTTTTTACGGTGAGTATATTGAAAAAAAACATGTGGAACAGTATAGTAGAGCTGATTGGATAATGCTGGTGTACAGTAGTAGGAGTAAATGGGGGGCAACATAAAGTCCTTTTAATTTGCGCACTGCAGAGAGTCTCTGGTGTCCTTTTTTATGGATGTCTGTTGTGTGGTGATCAAAAGTGAGTTTATTGTCGATTGTGAGTCCAAGGTATTTGAAATGGTCAACAGTCTCTACTGTTTCGTTGTTTATGGTGATGGGGTGGTGGGGTTGAGGGGGGCCAAAAACCATTTCTTTTGTTTTACTGACGTTGAGTTTGAGATGGTTATTTGAGCACCACTGGGTGAAGTGGTAGACAGTGTTGAGGTATTCCTGGTTTGATTGGTTGTCTGTGAGGAGGCCCAGAATGGCTGTGTCATCTGCATACTTGAAGCATATGGTGTTTGGTGATGGGCTGGTACAGTCATTTGTGTATAGGGTGTATAGGAAAGGGCTTAGGACACAACCTTGCGGGGCTCCTGTGTTGGAGGTCAGTGCTGGTGTGGTTGTAGAGCTTACCCGAACTGTCTGTTGTCTCTTGGTGAGGAAGTTGTGGAGGAGATGGATCAGGCGTGGGGGGATATTGAGGTGGAGCAGTTTCTGGATCAGTAGGTGACTTTGAATGGTGTTAAAAGCGGAGCTGAAATCAGCAAACAGGATCCTGGCTGTCGTGCCTGGGGAATCCAGGTGTTGTAGGAGGAAGTGCAGCAGGCAGGCTACAGCGTCCTCAGTGCCTCTCTTGGCTTTGTAGGCGAATTGGAGGGGGTCCAGACGTTGACGGACGTGTGGCAGAATGGTGTGGAGCAGGAGGTATTCCAGGCACTTCATCAGGATGGATGTGAGGGCGATGGGGCTGTAATCATTTGGTTCCTTGGGTCGTGGTTTCTTGGGTACTGGTATTATTATGGCTGTTTTCCAGGGGGTGGGGATTTTGCAATGCTGGTAGACCTCGCAGAAGAGTGAGTGGATTATTGCAGATAGTTCAGTGGCACAGTTCTTTAGCACCCTGGCTGAGATTCCATCGGGCCCTGGGGCCTTGCCTGGCTTGCATCTCTTTAGTTGCCGCCTTACATCTTCCTTTGTGAAGGGGGCTGGGTCGTTTGGGTCCAGTGGGGGGAGTGAGTCCAGCTGTCTGCGACATTCTTCTGAGTGGTCATCCGTGTCGAACCGGTTAAAGAAGATGTTCAGCTGATGTCCTTGCTCGGGTGGGATTGGAGTGCTGGGTCTGGGGGCATTTCCTGTGAGTGTTTTGGCCATCTGAAAGGCTTGCCTGGTATTCATGGAGCTGAATTTTTGTTCCAGTTTATTTTTGTATTGAAGTTTGGCTTTGAAGACCTCATTTTTTACTGCCCGGTTTGCTGCACTAAGTGCTGTCCAGTCCTTGAGCTTGAAGGCTCTGTGTTTTTGTTTCAGGCTTGTTCGTAGCTGTGGTGTAATCCATGGTTTGGAGTTGGGGTATTTTTTAATTGTCTTTGTCGGTATAGTGGTCTGGATACAGAAGTTGATGTAATCTGTGATGATGGAGACCCTGTCGTTTATTTCTCCATCAAATATGTCCCAGTCAGTGCATGCCAGGGAGCCTTGTAGTTGCGCGGTGGCGTCCTCCGTCCATTGGGGGGCGCTGTAGGTCTTTGGCGTGTGTTTTTTGAGTTCTTGTTTGTATACCGGAAGTAAACAGATCATGTTGTGGTCAGCGAGTCCGAGTGGAGGGTAGGAGCGTGACCGGAAAGCTTTGGCGATGTTACCATAACATAGGTCTAAGATGTTGTCCTTTCTGGTGGGGGTGTCAACATACTGATGAAATGATGGTAGAACAGTGTCCAGTCTGCATCTGTTATAATCCCCCATGATAAGCACCGGAGCCCCCGGGTACTTAGCGAGCATCGAGTTAGCTTCCTTAGCAACTAATTCGGATGCAGTGTCGGTGTTAGCGTTTGGGGGGATATAGACACAGGTGGCAACCACAGTAGGGAATTCTCGTGGGAGATAGTGGGGGCGTAGGGACACAGTCAGCATCTCCAGATTGGGCGTACATATATTTTGATGGACTTTGATATTAGTACACCATCTGTCGTTGATGTAAAAACATACGCCCCCTCCCCGCGTCTTCCCTGACTGAGCCGTTCTGTCCGACCTGATGATGGTAAAGCCGTCCAGGGTTACCTCGTTGTCGGAGATCAATCCATCCAGCCAGGTTTCGGTCAAGGCAATGATGCAGATGTCTCTGAAGGCCCTTTCCAGGCGGCATCGAGCGTGTAGCATATCCATCTTGTTGCGGAGGGACCTGACATTTGCCAGGATGATGGAGGGGAGAGGTGGTTTGAAGGGACGTCTCCTGATCCGGTTTCGGATTCCTCCCCGTTTGCCCCTTTTCCTCGGTCGGAGCTGTGGTGGTAGGGCCGCCGCAGGCTTGATGTTACTTGGCGGAGAGTCCCGTAGTGATAGCAGTTCTTCTCGGCTGTAGGTGAGTGAACTTTTTGAATTCGATGTGTTTGCCATGTGTTTGCCATGATTAACAATCGGAGACACGGGACGAGACAAGACAGACCTAAACAAAACTGGACAGGACTTAGACAGCTGAGACTAGACGAGACGCGACGCGTGCGAGATGCATACGGGAACTGTGTTGTCGCAGCAGAGCATGCGCCAAATTCTGCTCAAAATCTAGCTCTCCTGAAGTTGTGCGGAATCTGCTACCAATTATTCAAAGACTGAACAGACAGCCGATAAGATTGCTACGTTAAGACTTTGTTGCGAGTGCCACTTGTTGTTGATTGTTGGACGCCGACGAGGCATTGGGGTGCGGGCGGGGAAAAACATTTGTGTTTGTGCACTGTAGTATCTGCATCTGTGTTGTAAATGTTCACGTGGTAGTACGGAATGTATTGTGGAAACATTGGTTGGTCAGTTTTATTGTAGTTTGCTTAATTTAGTGATTTAACTCTGTGATGTGGAATACTGTTGTGATGAATTAAGCATAAAGACATGGTTTAAAAAGTGCATAGTCCTGTTTTCATATGAAATCTGTCTAAAATGGAAACTGAAATTGTGTAATTGCTGAAATTGCACATTGTAATTCGGTAGGAGCGAATATGTATTGTAAATATTTATATGGGGAAAATTGGTGCGCTAAACACGCTGCAGACTATTTTACTGTTTAGTGATCCATGTGTTTGGTCACTCAATTTAATTCATCGTGGCTCTCGTAGTTTAAAATGTAGGCTAAATTAATATCTGTGATGGATTCAAGCTAAAATGATGAATTAGAAAAATGTGGTTATTTATATACATGTTTGTGTCAAGTCAAGCTAGTCAAGTCAAGTCAAGATAATTGATCATTATTGAGTCCTGTGTGCCTATTTTTTACAAAAGATGTGCAAATTTGGTAAATGGTTGGTGTTTGTTCTCTGGTTTCTAAGGTTTTTCACCTGTAATGTCTGGGCTACAAAAAGAAGACAAATAAAAACAGATAAGATACAAGAGGCCTGGTCAAACCCAGTTAAACGTTCAGTATTGGTGTCTCCCTATCAAGTGAGGGTTAAGCACAGTCAAAAAGACAAAGACACTTGACAGGGCCCTTTGAGACCGTACATGTGATTAAGGGCTATACAAATAAAATTGACTCAAGGCTTCTCTCTCCCTTCTCCCAGGGTCTGTGGACATTCTGTAACACGGTCTCACAAAGCGCTCCTCAGCATGCATGCTGATCAGCAGCCATAACTGTACATGCTGACATTGTTGAAGGTCCTGCGTGTAAAAGCTGAGGGCACCTCTGCCCTGCTACAGTTGAACTAGGACAGGGATGAACGTTTGGTGAAGATGTGGGCCGAAAATACATTTTGACAAAAAAAAACATGAGGGGTAAATATGTATTTTTTTCTGTTTTGTCTTGTTTTCTTTTTTTTTTCCGGCCCGTATCCACCAATTATTCATCCCTGTGCTAGTTCAACTGTGGCAGGGCAGTTCTCTGTGCCATCTCTCTAAATCCACTCCACACCTTCACGCCCTCTCCGATCCTCTTCTGCCATCCAGCTCTCAGCTCCATCTGCCAACCTATCCACCATGGGGGCCAAGAGCTTTCGGTCGATCGGCACCAAACATTCACACTTCTGACTCTGTCTCCACCTTTAAATCACGCCTAAAAACACTTATTCCAAGTGGCGTACTCTGTCACACATGCCACAGTTACTTGTTTTTTAACTTGTCTTGTAAGGTGTCCTTGAGAGCTTTGAAAGGTGTCTTTAAATAAAATGCATTATTATTATTAAATGATAGTAAAATGCTATCATTTAATAATAATTGGAGATAGCAGGCATCAATCCAGAATTGTCATCTTAAGACACAACCTTCTACCAGCTTTGTGAAGCCTTTTAATCTGAGGGTCCAGGGTTCAAGTCCCTGTTCAGGCAACTGCTTATTCACTTTAGTCAATAGATTGCCATTATGGATTCAGCACTGTCGAAACATGTGCTGCAATCTGCTTTTGGATTATTGAAGCTTTACAGAGACATTGAATTGTAAAGTCAATTATACACGTTGACTCCTTTCACAACCAGCGGCTCAGTGGCTCAGTGGATGGAGCTGTTGGTGAACTGATCTTGAGTCATGGGTTCAATTCATGCCAAGAACAATGTGGACTTCCATGTTTTTACAACAAACACTAACATGTGGATTGTAACGTATAGTAGAACCTCCCGCACAAGCCTTGTTGGTGTCTCTGTGGCACATTTGAGAGAGCTGCTACACATCTGCAGACCATGCATACATACATATATGCAAAAAAAAGTCATTTGTAAAAAATATATATATATTTATTTTAAAGGGAAAAAACACCTCCAAGTGCAAAGTTAGTTACCCAACAACTTAGTTGCATGTTGGGTTTTTTCTGTTTTTTTTTTTTTAACAAATATAATTTAGTTTTTATCCCTTAGGTTAAACAAAAACAAAAGCGGTAACTATGTAGTTTTTTTCCATTGTACATTTTTTTTTGCCATAAAATCATAAGGGGTAACTGACATTCTCTCCTGTTTGTTTTACAAATATGACTTTGCATGCCCTCTCGTTTGAAGAGCTCTGCTCATGTCGGTCCATGTTCCTCTGGCCCCGGGTCCAGCAGGTGGCGCTGGCCCGGGTGGTGGCCCGGGCTGAGCTGTCTGTGGTGGACCTGGAGTCCCAGCGTGTGCAGGACCGGCTGGTCCACAGATGCACCTTCGCTCCCGGGGAACTTCTGGGTGCGTTACACACACACACACACACACACTCATAAAATTAATATCAATATTGGCTCAATGAGACCATAACATATAAAGGACGCCACACAAGTTTTAAAGTTTGCAAAAAGGATTCTTTATTGAAAAGTAGCAACGGGAAAAAAGGGAAAAAATGAACCCTTAAAGTAATAAACCAAAAAGAGATGGAGACCACGGTCAAAAGGAACAAGAGGGGGAAACACCGGGCCAGCCACACTGTGGGCCGTCGCACCCTGCACCTCCACACTAACTAGAAACACAGGGCTAACATAACAAAAAACACCAAACAGGACTACCAGAGATCTCAAACTCAAACTAAAATAAGAAAACTCTGCCATGTTGGACAGAGGGGAAAATGGGTTACTTCAGCTCTAGTAGTAGAGAACACAAACCTTCCCCTGCTGCTGCTGCTGCTGCTGTGTTTGTGTGAGAGAGAGCTCAGCCTCCCTCCTCCTCCTCTTTAACCCCTTCCTGATTACCAAATTGATTACCACCTATGGGGGAAGGAGCAACAAGGGAGGACAGGAGGGAGACCAGCAGCCCCAAAAAGAAAACACAATACAGTCCCAGGTGTATAACACCCCCACTACCTGGCCACACATAACAGCAACAACAGAGCACACACACCCCGCACCCGAGGCCATGAAGAGTGCAGAGCGGTCAGCTCCCCTGCAGGCTGTCCCACGCTGCACCTTCCAGTGAGGTGGTGATGTCTCACTGAGGAGCAGGTAGTTGCGAGGTCTTGAGTCACTGTAGGAGGAGCTACAGGTATCTGCTCTCCCCGTCCCTCCCCCCCTGTGTGTGTCACCCACCGGGAGACAGCGGTGGTCTCCCGGTGGTCGGCGCAGAACCAAGCCTGTGACGCCCCGCCTGCTGGCAGACCGCTGAATGTTTGTGTGGGTGGGTGGGTGGGGGTTCTTTTTTGCCAGCCTGCTTGCCAGAAGGACATGTGGTGGCGGTGGTGGACACCACCCACGCCGCTCCACCCGTGCGGCCCGACCGCTCCACCCTGGCGGACCCCAGCTGCGTTCCCGTGGAAACGGACAGCGCGCGGGCGCTGTTTGTCTTCGGCGTGGAGTCCTGTGGCACCACCCTGACGGTACGTGCGTGTGCGTGTGAGCGCGCGCGCGTGCGTGCGTGCGGTCACAGAACCTTCTCATTCCTTGTTCAGTGACTTCTTGTCACACGTTCTTCCCTTGGCAGACCGAGGGTGATCAGCTGGTTTACCAGAACCAGGTGAGGTACCAGCAGGACTTCCTCCCCGACCAGGCGGACCCGCTGATACACCGAGACTCGCTGTACAGGTGGTGACCCCCCGGCCCCCCCCTCTCGCTTTGTTCCCCTATGCTGTGTGTGTGTGACCTTTGACCTCCTCCTCCTCCTCCGGGCCGCGGCAGGCTGACCCTCTAGTGCCGCTACCCGACGTCGGACTCCAGAATCCTCTTCCCGCCCCCCACGCCGTCACCCCCCCGCGGGGACCCCCCTGCTCCTCCTGCTCCTCCTGCTGCCCATGAGAACACAGAGGAGCGTTGAGCTGACAGAGACTGACGGAGGCTGGCGGAGGCTGGTGGATGCTGGCGGAGGCTGATGGAGGCGCTCGTACCGAATGACACCCTGACAACAGCGGGTGTCTTCCCCCTGAAGTACTTTGCTGAGCAGTTTGTTGACGCGTGTTGCCATGGGGACTGAGTTTCTGGCGGCAGCGGCGCATGCCGGGCCCTGGTGCTGACCCTACCGGTCCCACCGGTGTCCAGACACTCCGAGACCCATGGACCTGGACCCGGTGGTCTGCCCTGGACGTGTAGTCATGTGCAAGTCTAGATGTTTAGGAGTGAGTCTCTGGAAGGCTGCAGTGTTGTTTGTCTGTTTGGTTATAAAATGCGTTTCACCCCCTAGGGTCCGGTAGAAATTGCCCTGCAAAAAAATAAACTAATAAATGTGATGTATGTTTGTATGCGTATATGTATACACGCAAAAAAAAAAACTATTGTAAAAAAGAAAAAAAAAGTAAAAATTAAAAACGGAAAAAAACGACCCCTTTTGTTTTTTTTCAGACAACTTTTTTTTTCAGCCCATATCTTCACCAAGTGTTCGTCCCTGTTCTAGTTCAGCTGTGGCAGGGCAGAGCTACAGCCAGAGCAGCTCTAGATCCATCGTGTGTGTGTGTGTGTGTGTACACACATATGTGCTGTTGCCATTACACCTCTTCCCTATTTAACCAGTGATCAATGATTCCTGATTATTATTCTACTGCCCCGACTGTATTTGTTGCTGTTTAAATAAAGTGTTTTCTCTGTGCTGTCTCTAACTGATAGTGAAATGCTGAACTGGTTTAATACACACCCTCTGGTGCAACCTAGACACATCATCAGTGATGTAACCTGAGGTCATAGGGTGTTTCGGGTCTCTCAACATCAGACACTCTCGCCCAGGCGACCCAGCCGGGGGTGATCAGACCCCGGCTTGTGTCTAGGTTGCTTGTGTGGCCCACGGATCACCCCTCCTGATCCACAGCCATCTTGATGCCTTCTCAGCAGCATCAGTGATGTTCTTGATGGCTTTCTTGCTGTGCAGTCCCCTTATTCCCAACAACTTGAGGGCCCTGCAGAGTGACTGGCCTGCGAAACCTCGGCAACCAACCTCAATGGGACTACAACGAGTCTTCCATCCGTTGCGCCGGCATTCGCCTGCCAGCTCCTCATACTTGGCCCTCTTCCTCTCAAATGCCTCCTCCATCCGGTCTTCCCAGGGCACAGTCAACTCCAGCAGTATCACCTGCCTTGTTGATTCTGACATAAGAACCAAGTCCGGCCTAAGTGTGGTCACTGCGATGGTCTCTGGGAATTTAAGCTGTTTCCCCAAGTCCACCTTCAGCTGCCAGTCCCTAGCTGTTGTCAGGAGCCCCCCTGTTTGGCCTGGGCGTTGTTGAGGCTTCTCACCAGATTTAACAAAGGTGATTGAATGCCTAGCTGGCTGTTGCTGCTTGCTGAGTAAGATCCCCGAGCAGATGGTATCTGCTATCACCTTCAGCACCTGGTCGTGGCGCCAACGATAGTGCCCCTCGCCCAGGGCTTTCGGGCAACAGCTTAGGATGTGCTCCAGTGATCCTCTCCTCTGACACAAAGGGCAAGCAGGTGTTTCTGCCAGGCCCCAACAGAAGAGGTTGGAAGGGCTGGGGAGGACGTCGTAGACTGACTGGATCAAAAACTTTATACGGAATGGCTCTGCCTTCCAAAGCTCTGACCAAGAAATCTTCCTATCCAGTGTCTGCTCCCATCTAGTCCACGCCCCCTGTTGTCTCATCCCGACCATCTTGCTTGAGCGGGTCTCCTCCAGCCCTGCTCGAACCTCTTCCTGGATAAGCTGCCGCCTCTCCTTCCCCCGGGCCTTGTTGTACCGAGGTCCTGGGTTGCTCCCAAGCCCTGCCCGGCCTGTCGCCACTGTTCCCACCAGAACACCGTGGCGCAGCCGCGCCTCAGCTTGGTCGACCGTCTCCTGGGCTCTCCACCTCTGCCCAGTCCGCACTTCAATCCCCGCTAAGGAGACTTTGGTGTCACTCGAGTCTCTGTACAGCAGCACCTCTCTCGCACGGGTAACCATGAACTCCTCCGACAGACTACTGAAGGGAAGTCGCAGCTTGTTCTTATGCCCATACAAGGCTATGCTGCTGAGGCTTCTTGGTAGGCCCAACCACCTGCGAAGGAAGCTACTTACCTTACGCTCGAAGCCCTCAACGGTCGTTAGTGGGACATCGTAGACCAGTAGTGGCCAGAGGAGGCGTGGCAGGATGCCATGCTGATATATCCATGCTTTATACTTACCTGGCAGCCCTGACTTATCCACCGCCACTCAGTGTTTCCCACAGGATTTTTGTAGACTATGGTGGGGGGCTCGCAATCCTCTAGGGGGGTCCGGGGGCATGCCCCCCCGGGAGAAAAAATTCAGTAGATTTCATTTAAATGCATCAATCTGGTGAATTTTGAGAACCAATTTATGACATATCAATTACTGACAAACTACTTACAAACTGCTGGTACTGATATTAATGTTGATGACACAATGTGTCATACTAAATGGGGTTGAGGAGTTTTCAGAAAGCATTTGTACAAAAATGACTAAAACACAGTGCTGACTGAGCCTTTATACTACTAGTGAACTGTCAAGCGCGCAGCTGGGGGGGCGGGGGGTCGCGAGGACGCTTTGCCATGACGACTGGGGGAAACAGAACGTTGGGGAGCCAATCCAGCCGCGAGGATATTAAACGCTGCAGCCCACCTGTGTTGGCATTGAGCTGCTAGTGTAGTCTATTTAACTAGGTGAAATGAGTCCGGGCCAGAGTGAGCGGAGCGCGAGCGAGCTAGGAGCGGATGGAATGTTGCTGCAGCGTGGAGCGGTTTTTTTATTCAGACGCCGGAGCGGCCGCTGTGTTCCGCTCCAGTGTCGCTCCGATACCGCTCACACCACGAGTCTGAGGCATGCCCAAATCCAAACGTCTCTTCTTGTTGCACTTGTCTATCTTTTAAAATAAATGTTCTATGACTGAAATATATTGCCGTTGCTCTTAATTCTTTAGTATGTACGTTTTCTGTTTAAGGTGGCAATTCGTAGTAGATTATTTCTCCGTCATTTAAATTGGAGCGAGCGTGGAGCGATTTCAGTGGAGCGGGGAGCGAAAATGAGCGGAGCGGCCGGACGCGATTTAGAGCGAGGAGCGGCGATACAGTCTATGGGAGCGGCCGAGAGAACAGCCGTCTGAGAGAGGAGCGGAATATTCGCACCGCTCAGCTCTGCTCACTAGTTCTGGTCCGGGCGGATATTGAATACTATGGCGGCCGAAATTAGACTATGGCGGTGCGCCATAGTCTCGTCAATGTGTGGGAAACACTGCCGCCACTAGCCAGTTACCCAGTTCTCTGCTGGTCGCCTTGAGCGCTGCTTTGTCCCTCAGGGTGCCATCAAAGATCTTCCCCAGGCTCTTCACTGGTTCCTCTGAAACCGATGGAATCTGGACACCTCCCAGCGAGAACCGGAACTTGTCTGTAACCTTCCCCTTCTTCACCACCAGGGAACGGGACTTAGCAGGCTTAAAGCCCATATGCGCCCAGTTAATGAGCCGCTCAAGGCCTTGGAGAACCCACCTACAGCCTGGAACTGATGTTGTAGTAACTGTCAGGTCATCCATAAAAGCTCTGATGGGAGGCTGCCGCACACCTGACTTGGTGAGCGGTCCTCTGCACTCCACCTCCGCTGACTTAACAAGCATGTTCATGGCCAAGGCAAACAAAATCACTGAGACTGTACACCCAGTGATTATGCCTTTCTCCAGCCGATGCTGATGTTACTGTCCCCGAGGTGACTCTCAAACTGAAAGAGTTGTAATAGTCCAGTATGAGGTCCCTGATCTTGCCTGGAACATGATGCCGGTCAAGCGAGGTCTCCACCAGTTTGTGGGGAATTGACCCGTAAGCATTAGACAGGTCAAGCCACAAAACTGCCAGGTTCCCATTGCCCTCCCGGGCCTCCCGGATGAGCTGAGTAACAACTCCCGTGTGCTCAATGCACCCTGGTACCCTTGGGACCCCCCCCTTCTGCACAGAGGTGTCGATGTATGCATTCTTCAGGAAGAACTCTGTCATGCGCCGGGCAACAATGCTGAAGAACACCTTGCCCTCCACACTCAGGAGTGAGATGTTTCTAAACTGCTCGATGGTGCGAGAGTTCTCTTCCTTCGGAATCGATACACCCTCTGCATGCCTCCACTGCTGAGCCACCTTCCCCCTCCTCCAGATGACCCTAAGGATCTTCCAGAGTTGCTGCACGAGCCTGGGGCACCTCTTGTAGACAACATATGGTACTCCACTGGGACCTGGAGCTGAGTTGGATCTAGCTGCTCTGACTATGTCCTCAACTTCTCTGTTGAAGTCTTTTCCTGTTGGCTCCTTGGTATTAAATGCTGAAGTGGGTTCTGGTGGTGTAATCAGAAAGCTGCAGGGTCCAAGATCCTGCTCCCTTGCGCTGTCGCTGTAAGTTGTCCTGAGGTACTTGTCAACCTCTTCTTGAGAGCAGGCCAATTGTCCACCTCGCTTCTGCCCAAGGATCTTCTTGGTGAAGTTGAAAGGGCCTGAAATGAAGAATGCAATAGATTGGAGAAGGCGGGCCTCAAACCTGAATTGTCATCGTTAGACACAACCTTCTACAATTTTCATGAAGCCTGGGTAGCTCAGCTGGTAGAGCATCAGACTTTTAATCTGAGGGTCCTGGGTTCAAGTCCCTGTTCAGGCTACTGGTTATTTGCAAAAGATGAATTGACATTATGTATTTAGCATGCTGAAAACATGTCCTACAATCTGCATTTGGATTATTGACTCTTTACAAAGTGACATTGAATTGTAAAGTCAATTATACACGTTGACCCAATCTATGGCAAGTGGCTCAGTGGCACAATAGATAGAGCTGCTGTTGATCTGATCTTGAGTCATGGGTTCAACTCATGCCAAAAACAATGTGGAGTTGGAAGTTTTTACAACAAACACTGTCATGTTGATTGTAATGTGCAGCAGAACCTCTCTCACACAAACCTTGCTGGTGTCCCTGTGGTGCACTTGAGAGCTCCTACACACACTGTTCTGAAGACATGGGTTCAAGTCCTGTGAAGGCTGATGTGTGTCTGGGTGAGAGTCTAAATGGATGAAATTGCATTAATCCATTCTTGTGAGTGGGTGGGGGATTAGAACCCAGAATATACCCAGGTATAGCTTTCTCACTGAAGATGTTTTGTTAAAAATGACATTTGAGAAAACTACTTCTTGAACTAAAAATCTTCTACTGCTTCGGCTCAGGGGCCGTGCACTGTGCCTGACCCATGGAAGTGTGTATGGAGGCTGTACACTGTACCAAGCTCTGGACTTGAACCAGCCTCTGACCTGAAGCAGGCTCTTACCAGAGATTCCTACCCACTGCTTTAACCGTTGTGCCACAAGGGCCAGTCTACGACAGCAGCGAAGGTTATACTTGACATCAAAATCTCATGACATTGTTAGAGTTACAGAAGAGACAACAAACAGCTCAACCAGGGATTTGAACCCCTGTCTCCAGAACTCTGCACAAGCGGCTCAATCCACTGCACCACTGGGATGGTTTCTCTGACATGTTCGGAGGTTATACTTGACTTAGAAGTCAGACAATTGATGACATGACACCATAAAGAGTGAATCAGCACCAACCTCAACAGGACTTGAACCTGTGTCTACAGAACTGTACACAAGCAGCTCTATCCACTGCACCACCATGACGCTTTCTATGACATTGTCAGAGGTTATACTTGACTTAGAAGTCAGACAATTGATGACATGACAACATAAAGAGTTAATCAGCACCAACCTCAACAGGACTTGAACCTGTGTCTACAGAACTGTACACAAGCAGCTCTATCCACTGCACCACCGTGACGCTTTCTATGACATTGTCAGAGGTTATACTTGACATAGAAGTCAGACAATTGATGACATGACAACATAAAGAGTTAATCAGCACCAACCTCAACAGGACTTGAACCTGTGTCTACAGAAGTAGCTCTATCCACTGCACCACCATGACGCTTTCTATGACATTGTCAGAGGTTATACTTGACTTAGAAGTCAGACAATTGATGACATGACAACATAAAGAGTTAATCAGCACCAACCTCAACAGGACTTGAACCTGTGTCTACAGAAGTGTACACAAGCAGCTCTATCTTTTTTTTAAAAATCTTTTTTATTTTACAATTCACAAGTTTACACAGTCCAGTTACTTACATTCTATCTACACGTTGCCCCTTATTACCCCACAAATTATTTAACACCAAAAAACACCACATACAGAAACAAAAAACCCTTATGTGACTTCCCTATTTAAGTGTTTCAAACTAACCCTTCACCATTAGACCTCCTCCTTCTTTTTCTTTTATAAATGAAGTTCCTTCTACAAAATAACTTTTAATTTCTTCTTTTCCATATAAACACATTAGATTTATATCTCTTTTTAATATTGACTTGAATAGGGAAGTTACATTCACTTTCTTCTTATCAAAATGTGCATAGTTCCTCCTCATCACTATAGCCATTCTTGCATGACTTAGTATTAGATTGCATAAGTTATAATGTCTTCCTTTACCACAAATTCCAAATAATAGTATCATCTTCCATTCTCCCTCCAGGTCAAATTCATCTTTCCAGTTCCTGTTTATCAGCTTTTTTAGATATTCAAAAAAATCTTTTAATTCTTTACATTCCAAAAAAAAATGTAAAAAGCTCTCACGATCACTGCCACAAATGTCACACATCACATTGACTTCTCTGTTGATTGCATTCAGTACTACGTTTGTGTATATTCTATTGTGTTTTATTAAAAAGTCATTATTATCACATTCTATGCTATTGTATTTTATTTTCCAATTTGCCCATATGTCTTTGACTTCCCAATCCTCAAACACCCTCTCCCACACCTTCACCGCTGCTGGTTCTTTAAATATGTCCTCTATCAACCAACCATATATTTTCTTCACTGTCATTTTCTTCATTTCATATTTTTCTCCTTCTCTTTCAAGGTATATTTTTGGGATTTCCTCATTCTTTTGAAATACACATTCATTTCTAATCTTTTCTTTCCATTCCATTGGTATACTCTCCTTTATCGTTTCATATATTCTCCTGACTTTCTCTCTGTTCTCCATCCCCTCTATTTCATTCACTTCATCATAAATACATTCCCCTCTTAAAAAACCTGGTATTACCTCATAAATTAAATCTTTGATTTGTTTTATTCCTCCCTCCATAAACTTTGGTTCATATAGTGTTTTATTCTTATGTTTTATGTATTCATTCAAAAATATTGGCATATTTGCTATTGTGCTTAAATTCTCATTTTCATACTTTAACCGAGGTAAAAAGGTTCTCCAAGCCTCCATTACCTCTCTGTAGTACTCCGGCATTCCCCCTGTCATTGTTCTTTTACAGGCCATGAACCATACATATTCCCCCATTCCTCCAACCTCATTTATATATTTTTTCATAAGTTCCTTCCATCCGTAGTTCCACCTACCTGTCATGTATTTTGTTATAGTTTTAATTCTAAGCGCTGTTTTTTTTTGTTTCTAGGTCTATTAGTTTTAGACCTCCTTTTTTTCCCTCCCATATAAAGTAATTAATTATCCTATTAAGTTAATTCATTACCCATTCTGGCATTTCTATTACATTCATGACATACACACAAACAGATATCAATAGACTATTTATCACTATCACTTTTCCTTTCAACCTTAGCTTCCTCCCTTTCCATCTTATACACACCGTTCTGATTTTATTTATCACCCCTGTCCACGTCTCATCTCTCCCCTCTTTACTCTTTATGCCTAAATTCACTCCCAGAACTGTTATATATCTTCCCTCTTCTCTTAAGCCTGTCTCCACTCTGTCCACTTCTCCTATATACATTATTTCAGATTTGTCCTTGTTTATTTTTGCCCCTGATGCTTTACTGTAGTCCTCCACCAAAACCAGCACTCTTTTAACGCTCTCCCCATCTCTCACCGTTATGGTTGTATCATCAGCATAATGGTTCACCACACATTTTCCCCCATATGGTAAATCTATCCCTCTTACCTCCTTATCTTTTTTAATTATTAAAGCCAGGGGTTCCACCGATATTGCATACAGCAAAGCTGACAGTGGACACTGTCAGCTTTGCTGTATGCAAAGCTATGATCTCTCTATTTTAAAGTTATCCGTCACCACCCCATTCACCTTAACACAACTCCTAACATCCCTATATAGTCTTTCTACCCACCCCACTAACCTATGTCCAAACCCAAACTTCTCTAATGTTTTAAACAAAAACTCATGTTCTACCCTGTCAAAAGCCTTGTTCCAGTCTATTCCTATCACTATCCCTCCTCTTTCCCTTTTCATATGCTCTATCACGTCCCTAACTGTCCCTATCGTATCTGCTATATCTCTTCCTGGAACACTGTAGCACTGTGTCGGCTGTACTATTTCACCTATTACTCTCTTTATTCTGTTTGCTAATACTTTCGTTAATATTTTGTAATCCACATTCAGTAAACTCATTGGTCTATAATTTTTAAGGTCTGTTTTATTCCCTTTCTTATATATTACTGTGATCATTCCCTCTGTCATCCTTTCCTGCACCCTTCCTGTTCTCTCCATTTCCCTATACACCTCCACCAGAGTCGGCACTACTTCATTCTTGTATATTTTATACCACTCCACACCTATTCCGTCACTTCCTGGGCTTTTCCCACTATTCAAGCCCTCTATTGCTTCTCTTATTTCTCTTTCTCCGATTTCTCCATCACAGAACACCCTGTCTTCCTCACTCAACCTTTTCTCTACACTATTCAAGATCTCTTCTACCTTCCTTTTATCCACTCCCTCTCTCTTATATAAATCCTTGTAAAATTCCTGTACTGTTTCCAGTATCTCTACATAATCCTCCGTAATTCCTCCATCCTTTTTTTGTATTTCATGTATATATGTTTTCCTTTGTTTTCCTTTCTCTAGTCCCAAAAAATATTTTGTACATTTTTCCCCTTCCATCGCATATCTTACCTTCCCCCTTAAAATTGCTCCTCTGCATTTTTCTCTTTCATATTGTTCCAATTCCATTTTGATTTTAATATAGTTTTCCATGGTATATTCTTCCTCTCTCTCTGCTCTATCCATTTCCTCTCTCATTTTTATTCTAAGTCTATTTTCTTCTCTTTTCCTTTTTTCTTTCCTTTTTTTGCTATATTTTATACTTATCCTTTTAATTTCATCCTTTATTTCTTCCCATCTCTCCCCTATGTTCATCCTCTCTCCATTTTCCTCTCTTTTCTCTCTTTCCCTCTCCCACATTTCCTTCATCTGCCTCCTATATTCCTCCTCCTCTATGTACCCCACATTCATTATCCACACCCCTCCCCCTACCTCTTTTTTCCCTACTTTAAATCTGAATCTAACCCCGTCATGGTCACTAAAACTGTTTCTTTGGTGCTTTATGTCCTCTATATATTCCTTCATCCCTCCCTCTACTAATACTACATCTATCCTACTCTGTTTTAGAACTCCCTCCCTCGTCTGTCTCCGCGTAAACTCTCTCTTCTCCGGGTTCTCATCCCTCCATACATCTATCAGATTCTTCTCCCTCATTATTTCTAACAATTCCCTACTTGACCCCTCCTGTCTAAACTCTACTCCTTTCCCTATATCTAGCCTACTACATTTTATGTTGAAATCCCCTACTATAATGCTCTCCTTCGTTATCAATCCTTTTAATTCCCCTAAGGTTTTCCTTTTGTCCTTCTCTATGTTAGGTATATATACATTAATCATTCTAAATTTAACCCTTTTATATTTGAATTCTATCGCTAATAGTCTCCCTATACTATCTTTATATTCTACTCTTACCTCTTCCACTTTCTCCTTTCTTATTAATATTGCGACTCCTCTCGCGTTTATCCCCCCATTGCTATAGTATATTTCACCTTTCCATACCTCTTTGACTTCCTTTATTTTTGCTTCATCCCAGTTTGTTTCTTGAAAACATATTATATCGCTTCTGTATACGTACAAAACTCCTTTTAATTTGTCTATATTTCTCAACCCATTGACATTTATCGACGTGACAGTGACCATGAGAGCACAAAGAAAAATAACCCAATTCATTTTTATGTTTTTACCTCACATTCCTGATCTGAGTCCCTTCATCCTTTCGTTCCTCATTTTCGCTTTCCCGGCTGCTAGGGCTGCTTTCCTTTTCACCCTTATCCTTTGGGCTGTGGAGGTGTCCATATCTGACAGCTCCTCGCTGTCCTCCTGTCTCCTCTCCCTGCTGTTCGTTCTCCTCTCTGCCGTCCCCTCCTCCTCTGGCTCCTTCCTCGCTCCCCCTCTGTCGTCTGGTCTCCTCGTCTCCTTCTCCACCTCCGCTCTCCCGCTCTCCCCTCCTCGATCACCGCCTCTCCCCCTCCGGTCTTCTCCTTCGGTCTCCCGCTGCTCCTCCTCCACGATGATGACGTTCAGGTCTGGAGCCGGCGTCTTCTTCTCCCCTTGGTCTCTCCTCCCATCATCCTCGTCGTCTCCTTCCTCGTTTGGATCGCTCCCCTCCTCCTCCTCCTCTCGTCCGTTCTCCACCTCTGGCTCCGCCTCCTCCCGAACTGCCACGATCTCCGTCTCGCTCCTCCCCTCGCAATCTCGTGCATAATGTCCTGTTTGCTTGCACCGGAAGCACTTAAATTCCGGGCACTCTCTGAATAAGTGTCCCGGTTTTATGCACAGTCTACACACTCTTATTTGTCTGTCATGAATGACTCTGAAGTACTCCGCACCTCTCAATGTTTCAAACTTTGTAGAGTATGGTAGGGATCGCACCTCTTCATTAAATTTCACCTTCAAATAACGTGTTCCATCTGCTATATCGGTCCCCGGCCACATTCTCCTTCTAATCGCCGATGTCGGCTTCACTCCCCACTGTATTATTTTCCCAATAATATTCTCATCTTTCAAATACACGGGCAAGTTTATAAAAGACACTACCATTTCATTGTTTATAATGTCTTTTGCATGAACCATTACCCCTTTCACTCTCACTCCGTCCATTAGCTTTTCTTTTCCTCGTTCATCCTTCATCGTTATTTCATAGTTTCTGTCTCCTTTCACTCTGCATCCCACCACCACTCCACATGCTCTTTTTACTTCCTTCAAAACATCCATCATGGATATTGGCTCCTTCCCCTCTACCTCAACATCTACAGTCAATTCTTCTCCATACACTTCTTCCCTTTCACCATGTGATTCCCCAAACCCTCCACCTTCACCATGTGCTTGTGCTTGGCCGTCGACAATCATTTCCTTCTCATTTTTTCTCAGTCTGTCCATTTTATGTCCATTGTCCGTTCTCATTGTTGTTTTATCCGTTCCTATGTCGTTTGTCCTTGTATCCATCCGTGCTAATGACTCATTAGCCATGCAAACAAACAAACAACAGCTCCCCCTAACAGCTTAAGCTGCAGGGGGAAACAACCGCAACAACACACTAGAACTACTCACCAAACGAACATAAAACACTTAGACAAACACCATATAAAAAACGAAAATAACAATATCTTGCTTCTAGCTCTAACTCGACACCTGCTGCTAACACGCTCAGCTCTCCGTACTCACTTCCTGCTTCGAAGACTTTGACTTAGAAGTCAGACAATTGATGACATGACAACATAAAGAGCGTGGAGCCCTGTGGCCCCACCCTGACGGTACGTGCGTGTGCGTGTGAGCGCGTGTGTGTGTGTGCGTGTGGGCGCGCGCGCGCGTGTGTGTGTGTGTGTGTGTGTTGTGGATTTCCTATTGTCTGTTTTGATTGTAAAGGCCTGGTTTAAATATTTTGTGCTTTTCTTTGGTTGACAGGTGCTGTGGGCCCAAGGCGGCGACCTCACCCCTGGTGGTGGGTTTTGTTCACCCCCTGAGCGTGTGTGTGTGCGGGTGTATTTGGTTCACCCCCTTTCTTTGATTTTGGTCGCCGTGGTAAGCCCCAGCTCTGTCTTCCCCTTTATCTTTAGTTACTCCTTATTTGGCCTATTTCAAATTTGACAATTAAACCGACAAACCTTCCACATTTTATGATTGTGAAGGTTCATATGCTGTGTTATTAAAAATAAAGTGTTTTGTAATTTTCCATACACTGTCTCTGCCCTTGTGGTGATTCGAACCTGTGTGACCTTAGTCAATCCTACTAACAAACTGTTTCCTGGGGCGCGACTCCCCAGGTGACGTTGTTGGCAACATACATTAAATAACCCTCCACTCATGGAATGTGAATTTTGACATGTTGTTTAAGGAATGAGAATATTGTCCTTGCATCATTTGCATCAGTTGGGTATAAATAACTTGTTACCAGCTGAAAGAAAATGTCCCATACAGTAATTATCCAATAAGAGGCTTACCTTTTGCTTAGTTAAAATCAGGTGCAACTTTTTTTTTCTTTTTCTTTTTTTTGACCGGGCAGTGTAAGAAGATATGTGTTGGAAGAGCATCTATTACTGACATACCGGATGCACCAAATGTTCTGATCTTTGTTTAACAGGCAGCGAAACATGGAAGTAGGAGAGTGAAAGGAGGAGCTGTTTCAGGAGGCCTACACCCTGATCCAGAAACGAGCGTTTTGGTTGTGTTTGTTTGTTTGTTTTTTGTAGTATTTTTTATATATAACGAATAACTCACTGTTACATGATCTTTGTTATCAAATGTGTGTGTTCTTCATTGGTTTCTAGGAAAGACAGTGAGACTTGAAATATAATTTGTATAATAGTGTAACGTCCTGGATGTGTTTGATGTGTGTAGTGTAAGTTCTTGTATAATGACAGACAGCCAGACATACTTTATTGATCCCTGAGGGAAATTACGTTCGTCACAGTACTCCAGTAAAAAGTAAAAGGTAAAATAAAATAAAACAAAGAGGACACTACATATAGTAGTGTTATATATATATATATATATATATATATATATATATATATATATATATATATATATATATGTATATATGTAACCGGCCTCATGCTAGTAGCCTCCATCGTGTGACAACGGTGAAGCAGGACACAGGGTTGATCTCCACACAGGCACTTTTATTCTCTCCTGTGTCACATACAAACAGTAGGGGGCGCAGCCACCGTCAGATTCACACATGGAAACCAGTTAGCCGGTTGAAATCAGACCACCGGACATATTAACAATGTAAATGTTTACAAAATCTCAATAAAAAACACAGAAATAAAACATACAAAACAACCTCTGATGGGAAATGTACATTAACACCGTCAGTGACCCACCTGTGTCACATACAAACAGTAGGGGGCGCTGCCACCGTCAGATTCACACATGGAAACCTGAACACAACGTGGTCGGATAAGTAATATATCAACGGGCATCCCACACATCAGCTGATGCTACCCCCCACCCTCGCAATGTACATTGTCATCCATCATATAGAACACATTTCTATGACAGTATGGCGGCAATATCTACAATTAAACAAAATAATATCAACATATGACACAGGAGCCACGAGGAGCGCGACTCACCAGTTAGCCGGTTGAAATCAGACAACCGGACGTTGTGTCAACCGGCGTAAAAGACACAGCGCGAACTCCCAAGACTTTTCAAAATAAAAAACAAACACCATACTACAGTATGGTGTTTGTTTTTCATAATACAGTAAAACTAAACCAATAAATGAATTGAGGCGGAATCTATAACACAACATACACACTTGTTACATATATATATTCACTACTGCACAACGAATGATTTGAGGAGTTCCCATTTATTATTTCTAATGAAACATAAGAGTTAGGTTACAAAATCACCTACTGGATATGGATAAACCACTATAATCGGCGTAATCGTGTTTAATCGCAAGCAAATCCCATAATGCACTGGTACCGGTCGGGCGCATACAAATCCCAGAAGGCACCTGTGCGTGATGTGGGCGGGGCGTGATGTCAAACCGCGCCTTCCCGCGGGCCGCAGCGAGACGTACTTGTCCTTTTTGGTCGATCCCAGGGTTGCGCAATGGGGACTTGGGGGGGGGGGGGCGGGGGTCGTTCGCCTTCGTCAGGCAAACTCTCCGCCAAGTCCCTAAGCTCACGCTAACCGACCAATGGTTGACCAAAGCTGAGCAGAGTTGAGCAGCGATCGGCCAATGGCGGAGCGATGCTGAGCAGAGCTCGGCGCTCAACGGACCAATCGCTGAGCGAGGATCGGAATACGTCACCTAATGTTTTTACGACTCATACGTACTAGTCACGGTCATTGCTGTCCACTGCCAACGGAGGATTCAACTAAGGTGAATTTGATGATCTTCATCCTTTGCGAGTTAATAATTCGACTTTTCGTTAAGGTATGTATTTAGCTGTATCGATTTCGTAGAAAGAGAAACGATTCCGTTGACGTTGAAGCTATGTTTTTAGCCGCTGGGTAGACTTCATTCAACCTATCGCCGTTTTGTCTCTGAGCAAGTGTAACCCAGGGGTAACGAGTGATTTGTTATCAGTTCCGTTTCTATTTTGTGTGCATGGCCTTTAAGAAGCATCACGACAGTTTGTTTTACGACACCCAGCTGTTTTCCGCCTCCAGTGGGAATCGCGGGCTCAGTGATGCCTGGTTACTGCACAGTTCAACACGTTGCCTCCGTGCTCCGGTACAATACCCTTAGCACTGTAATTTTCCATTGATAGGTGAGCTTCAATAGTTCATATGTTATGTTGTTAATGTTCCCCTGATGTTTTCAATATATCAAAGTGGAGCTAAATAGCCAAATTAAGATAATTGATTTGCTGATATGTAATGCTACGCACATACTGCGTGATTTGAATGAAGCAGAATGCTATCAAGCTATGCTGTGAAGCAAAGTATTTTTTTATTTTCTCTAAATGTTATTTATTTTTACTCTTGTGTAAATTACTCATAATGTGACTTGTTATGAGTGGGAATCGCGGGCTCAGTGATGCCTGGTTACTGCACAGTTCAACACGTTGCCTCCGTGCTCTGGTACAATACCCTTAGCACTGTAATTTTCCATTGATAGTCCAACACGTTGCACGCGACGGTTGGCTGCAGAAGAGAGAGAGAGAGGGGAGAGAGACTGTCCAGGTGTCCCGGTGGCTGCAGAGGAGACGTCTTCGCGCCACCCTTGGCCCTTCTTCAGGCAAACAGTCCTAGCCCAAATCCCCCTTTGCACTACATACACATCAACTACAAAATATAAAAGAGCTCTATATATATTTTTGCTGGCCAGCCATTTTGTTGTTTTCTTTTTGAAGGATAAACTTTTGATACTTATCTGAATGGACAATTGATATTTACCTGAAAAGATACTTTTGTTTTGTTTGTTTGTTTATGGAGTGAAACACTGAAAAAAAAAAAAAAAGTCAATGTATTTCAATGTTCATTTAAATACCATTTGTGATACATAACCACCCTCATTGATATTTTGATACTTGAATGTTCCAAGCCATTACGAGGTGTGATGTACTTTGGTCCCAGATATTGTTTTTAATAAATCCTGGGATGGATAGTAAACTGCTATCAGGACTCTGAATTATTATTCTACTGTTTGGTTACACAAGCATATGACTCGTAGCAGATGATCTCATTTTAATCGTGGCAATCTAAGCTTTCCAACGGTGTATGGCATGACTATTCGCCCACGGGTCGTAGAAATAATAAGCTGATTCATGTGTGTTCTGTTGGCTGTGGAAAGAAAATAGCACACAAGTCATACCAAGTCACCTTTATTGTCAGTGATAAACATTAATAAATAAACAGTATGGACATTGTATAAACAGTTGTATAAAAAGTGTAAACAGTATGAACAGTGTTCTTATAAAAGATATCAATATCAATACTGTTCACGTGTGTATTTTATATTTCCAGATTATTTGTTGATGAGCCAGAGCCTGTGACTCCCACCAAACCGGCCCGTTCAGCCCACTGTGTTGTCGTCCTCCACCCGGCCGAAGCCTCCTGCGCCCACCCGCCTCCAGCCGAGGCCTCCTGCTGCGTCAGCCTGCTGCGCCAGCCGCTGGTCCTCCCCGCACAGCAACAGGCCCCCTCCGTCCTGCTTCGTCGGCCATCCTGCAGCTGTCTCTGCAGTCATCGTGTGTCAAAACCATTCTAACTTGTATATGGTAACATTTCAAAATGACACCAGCATAAATGAGGACCTTGAAATAGGTTGTGTGTTACAGGACCCCCCTGGCATACAGCTGTATGTCTCTGTGAAGGTGGTTGTGAAGAACGGCATCCGGCTGAACAAGTACATGTGCCGGCGAGGCAGCAACTCTCTCGAGGGGTTGCACGCCCACCTCGTTAACGCCGTCCCTTCACAGCGATGTGGGATCATGCCGTTCCAGGTAAGTGATTAAAACACACACACATAAATATATATAAAGCTTTATTGCAGACCCATGTTCATGCGGTATAATTTAAAAAGAAAAGTCTCAATGATGGCTTCAATGACACATTTTGGGCTCATTTTAAGCGGGGAGATCTAAGCTTTCCAACGGCGTATGGCAAGACTATATTGACTCATGGGTCGTTGAAATACTAAGCTAATTAATTTGTGTTCTTTATTGAAAGATTGATCTTAATTGAAACGTTGAAGGTATTTTTTTAGCTGCTGGGTAGACTTCAGTCAACCTGACGCAGTTTAGTCTGTGATCAACCAGATTGCTCGCGGATGGGCTCATTTTAAGCGGGCAAATCTAAGCTTTCCAACGGCGTATGGCAAGACTATATTGACTCATGGGTCGTTGAAATACTAAGCTAATTAATTTGTGTTCTGTAAGGAAAGATTGATCTTAATTGAAACGTTGAAGGTATGTTTTTAGCTTCTGGGTAAACTTCAGTCAACCTGACGCAGTTTAGTCTGTGAGCAACCAGACTGCTCGAGGATGGGCTCATTTTAAGCGGGGAAATCTTAGCTTTCCAACGGCGTATGGCAAGACTATATTAACTCATGGGTCGTTGAAATACTAAGCTAATTAATTTGTGTTCTGTAAGGAAAGATTGATGTTAATTGAAACGTTGAAGGTATGTTTTTAGCTGCTGGGTAGACTTCAGTCAACCTGACGCAGTTTTGTCTGTGAACAACCACATTGCTCAAAGATGGGCTCATTTTAAGCGGGGAAATCTTAGCTTTCCAACGGCGTATGGCAAGACTATATTAACTCATGGGTCGTTGAAATACTAAGCTAATTAATTTGTGTTCTGTAAGGAAAGATTGATGTTAATTAAAACGTTGAAGGTATGTTTTTAGCTGCTGGGCAGACTTAAGTCAACCTGACGCAGTTTTGTCTGTGAGCAACCAGACTGCTCGCGGATGGGCTCATTTTAAGCGGGGAAATCTAAGCTTTCTAACGGCGTATGGCATGACTATATTTGCCCATGGGTCGTTGAAATAATAAGCTGATTCATGTTTTTTCTGTTGACTGTGGAAAGAAAATAGCACACAAGTCATACCAAGTCACCTTTATTGTCAGTGATAAACATTAATAAATAAACAGTATGGACATTGTATAAACAGTTGTATAAAAAGTGTAAACAGTATGAACAGTGTTCTTATAAAAGATATCAATATCAATACTGTTCACGTGTGTATTTTATATTTCCAGATTATTTGTTGATGAGCCAGAGCCTGTGACTCCCACCAACCGGCCCGTTCAGCCCACTGCGTTGTCGTCCTCCACCCGGCCGAAGCCTCCTTCGCCCACCCGCCTCCAGCCGAGGCCTCCTGCTGCGTCAGCCTGTGGCCTGCCCGCCCCCTGTGTCGGCAGCACCCATACCGCTGGTCCTCCCCGCACAGCCACAGGCCCCCTCCGTCCTGCATCCAGGGCCATCCTGCAGCTGTCTCTGCAGTAACATTTCAAAATGACACCAGCATAAATGAGGACCTTGCAATAGGTTGTGTGTTACAGGACCCCCCTGGCATACAGCTGTATGTCTCTGTGAAGGTGGTTTTAAGAACGGCATCCGGCTGAACAAGTACAAGTGCCGGCGAGGCAGCAACTCTCTCGAGGGGTTGCACGCCCACCTCGTTAACGCTGTCCCTTCACAGCGATGTGGGATCATGCCGTTCCAAGTAAGTGATTAAAACACACACACACACACACAAATATATTTAAAGCTTTATTGCAGACCCATGTTCATGCGGTATAATTTAAAAAGAAAAGTCTCAATGATGGCTTCAATGATACATTTTGGGCTCATTTTAAGCGGGGAAATCTAAGCTTTCCAATGGCGTATGGCAAGACTATATTGACTCATGGGTCGTTGAAATACTAAGCTAATTAATTTGTGTTCTTTATTGAAAGATTGATCTTAATTGAAACGTTGAAGGTATGTTTTTAGCTGCCGGGTAGACTTCAGTCAACCTGACGCAGTTTTGTCTGTGAGCAACCAAATTGCTCCGGGATGGGCTCATTATAAGCAGGCAAACCTAAGATTTCCAACGGCGTATGGCAAGACTATATTCACCAAAGGGTCGTTGAAATACTAAGCTAATTAATTTGTGTTCTGTAAGGAAAGATTGATCTTAATTGAAACGTTGAAGGTATGTTTTTAGCTGCTGGGTAGACTTCAGTCAACCTGACGCAGTTTCGTCTTTGAGCAACCAAATTGCTCGGGGATGGGCTCATTTTAAGCAGGGAAATCTAAGCTTTCCAACGGCGTATGGCAAGACTATATTGACTCATGGGTCATTGAAATACTGAGCTAATTAATTTGTGTTCTGTTAGGAAAGATTGATGTTAATTGAAACGTTGAAGGTATGTTTTTAGCTGCTGGGTAGACTTCAGTCAACCTGATGCAGTTTAGTCTGTAATCAACCAGACTGCTCGCGGATGGGCTCATTTTAAGCGGGGAAATCTAAGCTTTCCAACGGCGTATGGCAAGACTATATTGACTCATGGGTCGTTGAAATACTAAGCTAATTAATTTCTGTTCTGTAAGGAAAGATTAATGTTAATTGAAACGTTGGAGGTATGTTTTTAGCTGCTGGGTAGACTTCAGTCAACCTGACGCAGTTAAGTCTGTGATCAACCAGACTGCTCGCGAATGGGCTCATTTTAAGCGGGGAAATCTAAGCTTTCCAACGGCGTATGGCAAGACTATATTGACTCATGGGTCGTTGATATAATAAGCTAATTAATTTGTGTTCTGTAAGGAAAGATTGATGTTAATTGAAACGTTGAAGGTATGTTTTTAGCTTCCGGGTAGACTTCAGTCAACCTGACGCAGTTTTGTCTGTGATCAACCAAATTGCTCAGGTATTGGCTCATTTTAAGCGGGGAAATCTAAGCTTTCCAACGGCGTATGGCAAGACTATATTGACTCATGGGTCGTTGATATAATAAGCTAATTAATTTGTGTTCTGTAAGGGAAGATTGATGTTAATTGAAACGTTGAAGGTATGTTTTTAGCTGCTGGGTAGACTTCAGTCAACCTGACGCAGTTATGTCTGTGATCAACCAGACTGCTCGCGGATGGGCTCATTTTAAGCGGGGAAATCAAAGCTTTCCAACGGCGTATGGCAAGACTATATTGAGTCATGGGTCGTTGAAATACTAAGCTAATTAATTTGTGTTCTGTAAGGAAAGATTGATGTTAATTGAAACGTTGAAGGTATGCTTTTAGCTGCTGTCTAGACTTCAGTCAACCTGACGCAGTTTTGTCTGTGAGCAACCAAATTGCTCGGGGATGGGCTCATTATAAGCGGGGAAATCTAAGCTTTCCAACGGCGTATGGCAAGACTATATTCACCAAAGGGTCGTTGAAATACTAAGCTAATTAATTTGTGTTCTGTAAGGAAAGATTGATGTTAATTGAAACGTTGAAGGTATGTTTTTAGCTTCTGGGTAGACTTCAGTCAACCTGACGCAGTTTTGTCTGTGATCAACCAAATTGCTCAGGTATTGGCTCATTTTAAGCGGGGAAATCTAAGCTTTCCAACGGCGTATGGCAAGACTATATTGACTCATGGGTCGTTGATATAATAAGCTAATTAATTTGTGTTCTGTAAGGGAAGATTGATGTTAATTGAAACGTTGAAGGTATGTTTTTAGGTGCTGGGTAGACTTCAGTCAACCTGACGCAGTTATGTCTGTGATCAACCAGACTGCTCAGGTATTGGCTCATTTTAAGCGGGGAAATCAAAGCTTTCCAACGGCGTATGGCAAGACTATATTGACTCATGGGTCGTTGATATAATAAGCTAATTAATTTGTGTTCTGTAAGGGAAGATTGATGTTAATTGAAACGTTGAAGGTATGTTTTTAGCTGCTGGGTAGACTTCAGTCAACCTGACGCAGTTATGTCTGTGATCAACCAGACTGCTCGCGGATGGGCTCATTTTAAGCGGGGAAATCAAAGCTTTCCAACGGCGTATGGCAAGACTATATTGACTCATGGGTCGTTGAAATACTAAGCTAATTAATTTGTGTTCTGTAAGGAAAGATTGATGTTAATTGAAACGTTGAAGGTATGCTTTTAGCTGCTGTCTAGACTTCAGTCAACCTGACGCAGTTTTGTCTGTGAGCAACCAAATTGCTCGGGGATGGGCTCATTATAAGCGGGGAAATCTAAGCTTTCCAACGGCGTATGGCAAGACTATATTCACCAAAGGGTCGTTGAAATACTAAGCTAATTAATTTGTGTTCTGTAAGGAAAGATTGATGTTAATTGAAACGTTGAAGGTATGTTTTTAGCTTCTGGGTAGACTTCAGTCAACCTGACGCAGTTTTGTCTGTGATCAACCAAATTGCTCAGGTATTGGCTCATTTTAAGCGGGGAAATCTAAGCTTTCCAACGGCGTATGGCAAGACTATATTGACTCATGGGTCGTTGATATAATAAGCTAATTAATTTGTGTTCTGTAAGGGAAGATTGATGTTAATTGAAACGTTGAAGGTATGTTTTTAGCTGCTGGGTAGACTTCAGTCAACCTGACGCAGTTATGTCTGTGATCAACCAGACTGCTCGCGGATGGGCTCATTTTAAGCGGGGAAATCAAAGCTTTCCAACGGCGTATGGCAAGACTATATTGACTCATGGGTCGTTGAAATACTAAGCTAATTAATTTGTGTTCTGTAAGGAAAGATTGATGTTAATTGAAACGTTGAAGGTATGCTTTTAGCTGCTGTGTAGACTTCAGTCAACCTGACGCAGTTTTGTCTGTGAGCAACTAAATTGCTCGGGGATGGGCTCATTATAAGCGGGGAAATCTAAGCTTTCCAAGGGCGTATGGCAAGACTATATTCACCAAAGGGTCGTTGAAATACTAAGCTAATTAATTTGTGTTCTGTAAGGAAAGATTGATCTTAATTGAAACGTTGAAGGTATATTTTTAGCTGCTGGGTAGACTTCAGTCAACCTGACGCAATTTTGTCTGTGGGCAACCAAATTGCTCGGGGATGGGCTCATTTTAAGCGGGGAAATCTAAGCTTTCCAACGGCGTATGGCAAGACTATATTGACTCATGAATCGTTGAAATACTAAGCTAATTAATTTGTGTTCTGTAAGGAAAGATTGATGTTAATTGAAACGTTGAAGGTATGCTTTTAGCTGCTGTGTAGACCTCAGTCAACCTGACGCAGTTTTGTCTGTGAGCAACCAAATTGCTCGGGGATGGGCTCCTTATAAGCGGGGAAATCTAAGCTTTCCAACGGCGTATGGCAAGACTATATTCACCAAAGGGTCGTTGAAATACTAAGCTAATTAATTTGTGTTCTGTAAGGAAAGATTGATGTTAATTGAAACGTTGAAGGTATGTTTTTAGCTTCTGGGTAGACTTCAGTCAACCTGACGCAGTTTTGTCTGTGATCAACCAAATTGCTCAGGTATTGGCTCATTTTAAGCGGGGAAATCTAAGCTTTCCAACGGCGTATGGCAAGACTATATTGACTCATGGGTCGTTGATATAATAAGCTAATTAATTTGTGTTCTGTAAGGGAAGATTGATGTTAATTGAAACGTTGAAGGTATGTTTTTAGCTGCTGGGTAGACTTCAGTCAACCTGACGCAGTTATGTCTGTGATCAACCAGACTGCTCAGGTATTGGCTCATTTTAAGCGGGGAAATCAAAGCTTTCCAACGGCGTATGGCAAGACTATATTGACTCATGGGTCGTTGATATAATAAGCTAATTAATTTGTGTTCTGTAAGGGAAGATTGATGTTAATTGAAACGTTGAACGTATGTTTTTAGCTGCTGGGTAGACTTCAGTCAACCTGACGCAGTTATGTCTGTGATCAACCAGACTGCTCGCGGATGGGCTCATTTTAAGCGGGGAAATCAAAGCTTTCCAACGGCGTATGGCAAGACTATATTGACTCATGGGTCGTTGAAATACTAAGCTAATTAATTTGTGTTCTGTAAGGAAAGATTGATGTTAATTGAAACGTTGAAGGTATGCTTTTAGCTGCTGTCTAGACTTCAGTCAACCTGACGCAGTTTTGTCTGTGAGCAACCAAATTGCTCGGGGATGGGCTCATTATAAGCGGGGAAATCTAAGCTTTCCAACGGCGTATGTTAAGACTATATTCACCAAAGGGTCGTTGAAATACTAAGCTAATTAATTTGTGTTCTGTAAGGAAAGATTGATGTTAATTGAAACGTTGAAGGTATGTTTTTAGCTTCTGGGTAGACTTCAGTCAACCTGACGCAGTTTTGTCTGTGATCAACCAAATTGCTCAGGTATTGGCTCATTTTAAGCGGGGAAATCTAAGCTTTCCAACGGCGTATGGCAAGACTATATTGACTCATGGGTCGTTGATATAATAAGCTAATTAATTTGTGTTCTGTAAGGGAAGATTGATGTTAATTGAAACGTTGAAGGTATGTTTTTAGCTGCTGGGTAGACTTCAGTCAACCTGACGCAGTTATGTCTGTGATCAACCAGACTGCTCGCGGATGGGCTCATTTTAAGCGGGGAAATCAAAGCTTTCCAACGGCGTATGGCAAGACTATATTGACTCATGGGTCGTTGAAATACTAAGCTAATTAATTTGTGTTCTGTAAGGAAAGATTGATGTTAATTGAAACGTTGAAGGTATGCTTTTAGCTGCTGTGTAGACTTCAGTCAACCTGACGCAGTTTTGTCTGTGAGCAACTAAATTGCTCGGGGATGGGCTCATTATAAGCGGGGAAATCTAAGCTTTCCAAGGGCGTATGGCAAGACTATATTCACCAAAGGGTCGTTGAAATACTAAGCTAATTAATTTGTGTTCTGTAAGGAAAGATTGATCTTAATTGAAACGTTGAAGGTATATTTTTAGCTGCTGGGTAGACTTCAGTCAACCTGACGCAATTTTGTCTGTGGGCAACCAAATTGCTCGGGGATGGGCTCATTATAAGCGGGGAAATCTAAGCTTTCCAACGGCGTATGTTAAGACTATATTCACCAAAGGGTCGTTGAAATACTAAGCTAATTAATTTGTGTTCTGTAAGGAAAGATTGATGTTAATTGAAACGTTGAAGGTATGTTTTTAGCTTCTGGGTAGACTTCAGTCAACCTGACGCAGTTTTGTCTGTGATCAACCAAATTGCTCAGGTATTGGCTCATTTTAAGCGGGGAAATCTAAGCTTTCCAACGGCGTATGGCAAGACTATATTGACTCATGGGTCGTTGATATAATAAGCTAATTAATTTGTGTTCTGTAAGGGAAGATTGATGTTAATTGAAACGTTGAAGGTATGTTTTTAGCTGCTGGGTAGACTTCAGTCAACCTGACGCAGTTATGTCTGTGATCAACCAGACTGCTCGCGGATGGGCTCATTTTAAGCGGGGAAATCAAAGCTTTCCAACGGCGTATGGCAAGACTATATTGACTCATGGGTCGTTGAAATACTAAGCTAATTAATTTGTGTTCTGTAAGGAAAGATTGATGTTAATTGAAACGTTGAAGGTATGCTTTTAGCTGCTGTGTAGACTTCAGTCAACCTGACGCAGTTTTGTCTGTGAGCAACTAAATTGCTCGGGGATGGGCTCATTATAAGCGGGGAAATCTAAGCTTTCCAAGGGCGTATGGCAAGACTATATTCACCAAAGGGTCGTTGAAATACTAAGCTAATTAATTTGTGTTCTGTAAGGAAAGATTGATGTTAATTGAAACGTTGAAGGTATGTTTTTAGCTGCTGGGTAGACTTCAGTCAACCTGATGCAGTTTAGTCTGTGATCAACCAGACTGCTCGCGGATGGGCTCATTTTAAGCGGGGAAATCTAAGCTTTCCAACAGCGTATGGCAAGACTATATTCACCAAAGGGTCGTTGAAATACTAAGCTAATTAATTTGTGTTCTGTAAGGAAAGATTGATGTTAATTGAAACGTTGAAGGTATGCTTTTAGCTGCTGTGTAGACCTCAGTCAACCTGACGCAGTTTTGTCTGTGAGCAACCAAATTGCTCGGGGATGGGCTCCTTATAAGCGGGGAAATCTAAGCTTTCCAACGGCGTATGGCAAGACTATATTCACCAAAGGGTCGTTGAAATACTAAGCTAATTAATTTGTGTTCTGTAAGGAAAGATTGATGTTAATTGAAACGTTGAAGGTATGTTTTTAGCTTCTGGGTAGACTTCAGTCAACCTGACGCAGTTTTGTCTGTGAGCAACCAAATTGCTCAGGTATGGGCTCATTTTAAGCGGGGAAATCTAAGCTTTCCAACGGCGTATGGCAAGACTATATTGACTCATGGGTCGTTGAAATACTAAGCTAATTAATTTGTGTTCTGTAAGGAAAGATTGATGTTAATTGAAACGTTGAAGGTATGCTTTTAGCTGCTGTGTAGACTTCAGTCAACCTGACGCAGTTTTGTCTGTGAGCAACCAAATTGCTCGGGGATGGGCTCATTATAAGCGGGGAAATCTAAGCTTTCCAACGGCGTATGGCAAGACTATATTCACCAAAGGGTCGTTGAAATACTAAGCTAATTAATTTGTGTTCTGTAAGGAAAGATTGATGTTAATTGAAACGTTGAAGGTATGTTTTTAGCTGCTGGGTAGACTTCAGTCAACCTGACGCAGTTTAGTCTGTGAGCAACCAGACTGCTCGCGGATGGGCTCATTTTAAGCGGGGAAATCTAAGCTTTCCAACGGCGTATGGCAAGACTATATTCACCAAAGGGTCGTTGAAATACTAAGCTAATTAATTTGTGTTCTGTAAGGGAAGATTGATGTTAATTGAAACGTTGAAGGTATGTTTTTAGCTGCTGGGTAGACTTCAGTCAACCTGACGCAGTTATGTCTGTGATCAACCAGACTGCTCGCGGATGGGCTCATTTTAACCGGGGAAATCAAAGCTTTCCAACGGCGTATGGCAAGACTATATTGACTCATGGGTCGTTGAAATACTAAGCTAATTAATTTGTGTTCTGTAAGGAAAGATTGATGTTAATTGAAACGTTGAAGGTATGCTTTTAGCTGCTGTGTAGACTTCAGTCAACCTGACGCAGTTTTGTCTGTGAGCAACCAAATTGCTCGGGGATGGGCTCATTATAAGCGGGGAAATCTAAGCTTTCCAAGGGCGTATGGCAAGACTATATTCACCAAAGGGTCGTTGAAATACTAAGCTAATTAATTTGTGTTCTGTAAGGAAAGATTGATCTTAATTGAAACGTTGAAGGTATGTTTTTAGCTGCTGGGTAGACTTCAGTCAACCTGACGCAATTTTGTCTGTGGGCAACCAAATTGCTCGGGGATGGGCTCATTTTAAGCGGGGAAATCTAAGCTTTCCAACGGCGTATGGCAAGACTATATTCACCAAAGGGTCGTTGAAATACTAAGCTAATTAATTTGTGTTCTGTAAGGAAAGATTGATGTTAATTGAAACGTTGAAGGTATGTTTTTAGCTTCTGGGTAGACTTCAGTCAACCTGACGCAGTTTTGTCTGTGAGCAACCAAATTGCTCAGGTATGGGCTCATTTTAAGCGGGGAAATCAAAGCTTTCCAACGGCGTATGGCAAGACTATATTGACTCATGTGTCGTTGAAATACTAAGCTAATTAATTTGTGTTCTGTAAGGAAAGATTGATGTTAATTGAAACGTTGAAGGTATGCTTTTAGCTGCTGGGTAGACTTCAGTCAACCTGACGCAGTTTTGTCTCTGAGCAACCAAATTGCTCGGGGATGGGCTCATTATAAGCGGGGAAATCGAAGCTTTCCAACGGCGTATGGCAAGACTATATTCACCAAAGGATCGTTGAAATACTAAGCTAATTAATTTGTGCTCTGTAAGGAAAGATTGGTGTTAATTGAAACGTTGAAGGTATGTTTTTAGCTGCTGGGTAGACTTCAGTCAACCTGACGCAGTTATGTCTGTGATCAACCAGACTGCTCGTGGATGGGCTCATTTTAAGCGGGGAAATCTAAGCTTTTCAACGGCGTATGGCAAGACTATATTGACTCATGGGTCGTTGAAATACTAAGCTAATTAATTTGTGTTCTGTGAGGAAAGATTGATTTTGATTGAAACGTTGAAGGTATGTTTTTAGCTGCTGGGTAGACTTCAGTCAACCTGACACAGTTTAGTCTGTGATCAACCAGACTGCTCGCGGATGGGCTTATTTTGAGCCGGGAAATCTAAGCTTTCTAACGGCGTATGGCAAGACTATATTGACTCATGGGTCGTTGAAATACTCAGCTAATTAATTTGTGTTTTTTATTGAAAGATTGATCTTAATTAAAACGTTGAAGGTGTGTTTTTAGCTGCTGGGTAGACTTCAGTCAAACTGACGCAGTTTAGTCTGTGAGCAACCAAATTGCTTGGAGATGGGCTCATTTTAAGCGGGGAAATCTAAGCTTTCCAACGGCGTATGGCATGACTATATTTGCCCACGGGTCGTCGAAATAATAAGCTGATTCATGTGTGTTCTGTTGACTGTGGAAAGAAAATAGCACACAAGTCATACCAAGTCACCTTTATTGTCAGTGATAAACATTAATAAATAAACAGTATGGACATTGTATAAACAGTTGTATAAAAAGTGTAAACAGTATGAACAGTTTTCTTATAAAAGATATCAATATCAATACTGATCACGTGTGTATTTTATATTTCCAGATTATTTGTTGATGAGCCAGAGCCTGTGACTCCCACCAACCGGCCCGTTCAGCCCACTGCGTTGTCGTCCTCCACCCGGCCGTAGCCTCCTGCGCCCACCCGCCTCCAGCCGAGGCCTCCTGCTGCGTCAGCCTGTGGCCTGCCCGCCCCCTGTGTCGGCAGCACCCATACCGCTGGTCCTCCCCGCACAGCCACAGGCCCCCTCCGTCCTGCATCCAGGGCCATCCTGCAGCTGTCTCTGCAGTCATCGTGTGTCAAAACCATTAAAACTTGTATATGGTAACATTTCAAAATGACACCAGCATAAATGAGGACCTTGCAATATTTTGTGTGTTACAGGACCCCCCTGGCATACAGCTGTATGTCTCTGTGAAGGTGGTTTTAAGAACGGCATCCGGCTGAATAAGCAGCAACTCTCTCGAGGGGTTGCACGCCCACCTCGTTAACGCCGTCCCTTCACAGCGATGTGGGATCATGCCGTTCCAAGTAAGTGATTAAAACACACACACACACACATAAATATATATAAAGCTTTATTGCAGACCCATGTTCATGCGGTATAATTTAAAAAGAAAAGTCTCAATGATGGCTTCAATGATACATTTTGGGCTCATTTTAAGCGGGGAAATCTAAGCTTTCCAACGGTGTATGGGAAGCCTATATTGACTCATGGGTCGTTGAAATACTAAGCAAATTACTTTGTGTTCTTTATTGAAAGATTGATGTTAATTAAAACGTTGAAGGTATGTTTTTAGCTGCTGGGTAGACTTCAGTCAACCTGACGCAGTTTAGTCTGTGATCAACCAGACTGCTCGCGGATGGGCTCATTTTAAGCGAGGAAATCTAAGCTTTCCAACGGCGTATGGCAAGACTATATTGACTCATGGGTCGTTGAAATACTAAGCTAATTAATTTGTGTTCTGTAAGGAAAGATTGATGTTAACTGAAACGTTGAAGGTATGTTTTTAGCTGCTGGGTAGACTTCAGTCAACCTGACGCAGTGTAGTCTGTGATCAACCAGACTGCTCGCGAATGGGCTCATTTTAAGCGGGCAAATCTAAGCTTTCCAACGGCGTATGGCAAGACTATATTGACTCATGGGTCGTTGAAATACTAAGCTAATTAATTTGTGTTCTGTCAGGAAAGATTTATCTTAATTGAAACGTTGAAGGTATGTCTTTAGCTGCTGGGTAGACTTCAGTCAACTTGACGCAGTTTAGTCTGTGATCAACCAGACTGCTCGCGGATGGGCTCATTTTAAGCGGGGAAATCTAAGCTTTCCAACGGCGTATTTCAAGACTATATTGACTCATGGGTCGTTGAAATACTAAGCTAATTAATTTGTGTTCTATATGGAAAGATTGATGTTAATTGAAACGTTGAAGGTATGTTTTTAGCTGCTGGGTAGACTTCAGTCAAACTAACGCAGTTTAGTCTGTGAGTAACCAAATTGCTCGGAGATGGGCTCATTTTAATCTAAGCTTTCCAACGGCGTATGGCATGACTATATTTGCCCACGGGTCGTCGAAATAATAAGCTGACTTATGTGTGTTCTGTTGACTGTGGAAAGAAAATAGCACACAAGTCATACCAAGTCACCTTTATTGTCAGTGATAAACATTAATAAATAAACAGTATGGACATTGTATAAACAGTTGTATAAAAAGTGTAAACAGTATGAACAGTGTTCTTATAAAAGATATCAATATCAATACTGATCTCGTGTGTATTTTATATTTCCAGATTATTTGTTGATGAGCCAGAGCCTGTGACTCCCACCAACCGGCCCGTTCAGCCCACTGCGTTGTCGTCCTCCACCCGGCCGAAGCCTCCTGCGCCCACCCGCCTCCAGCCGAGGCCTCCTGCTGCGTCAGCCTGTGGCCTGCCCGCCCCCTGTGTCGGAAGCACCCATACCGCTGGTCCTCCCCGCACAGCCACAGGCCCCCTCCGTCCTGCATCCAGGGCCATCCTGCAGCTGTCTCTGCAGTCATCATGTGTCAAAACCATTCAAACTTGTATGTGGTAACATTTCAAAATGACACCAGCATAAATGAGGACCTTACAATAGGTTGTGTGTTACAGGACCCCCCTGGCATACAGCTGTATGTCTCTGTGAAGGTGGTTGTGAAGAACGGCATCCGGCTGAACAAGCACAAGTGCCGGCGAGGCAGCAACTCCCTCGAGGGGTTGCAAGCCCACCTCGTTAACACCGTCCCTTCACAGCGATGTGGGATCATGCCGTTCCAAGTAAGTGATTTAAACACACACACACACACATAAATATATATAAAGCTTTATTGCGGACCCATGTTCATGCAGTATAATTTAAAAAAAAAAAGTCTCAATGATGGCTTCAATGATACATTTTGGGCTTATTTTAAGCGGGGAGATCTAAGCTTTCCAACGGCGTATGGCAAGACTATATTGACTCATGGGTCGTTGAAATACTAAGCTAATTAATTTGTGTTCTTTATTGAAAGATTGATCTTAATTGAAACGTTGAAGGTATTTTTTTAGCTGCTGGGTAGACTTCAGTCAACCTGACGCAGTTTAGTCTGTGATCAACCAGATTGCTCGCGGATGGGCTCATTTTAAGCGGGCAAATCTAAGCTTTCCAACGGCGTATGGCAAGACTATATTGACTCATGGGTCGTTGAAATACTAAGCTAATTAATTTGTGTTCTGTAAGGAAAGATTGATCTTAATTGAAACGTTGAAGGTATGTTTTTAGCTGCTGGGTAGACTTCAGTCAACCTGACGCAGTTTTGTCTGTGAACAACCACATTGCTCGAAGATGGGCTCATTTTAAGCGGGGAAATCTTAGCTTTCCAACGGCGTATGGCAAGACTATATTGACTCATGGGTCGTTGAAATACTAAGCTAATTAATTTGTGTTCTGTAAGGAAAGATTGATGTTAATTGAAACGTTGAAGGTATGTTTTTAGCTGCTGGGCAGACTTAAGTCAACCTGACGCAGTTTTGTCTGTGAGCAACCAGACTGCTCGTGGATGGGCTCATTTTAAGCGGGGAAATCTAAGCTTTCCAACGGCGTATGGCATGACTATATTTGCCCATGGGTCGTTGAAATAATAAGCTGATTCATGTTTTTTCTGTTGACTGTGGAAAGAAAATAGCACACAAGTCATACCAAGTCACCTTTATTGTCAGTGATAAACATTAATTAATAAACAGTATGGACATTGTATAAACAGTTGTATAAAAAGTGTAAACAGTATGAACAGTGTTCTTATAAAAGATATCAATATCAATACTGATCTCGTGTGTATTTTATATTTCCAGATTATTTGTTGATGAGCCAGAGCCTGTGACTCCCACCAACCGGCCCGTTCAGCCCACTGCGTTGTCGTCCTCCACCCGGCCGAAGCCTCCTTCGCCCACCCGCCTCCAGCCGAGGCCTCCTGCTGCGTCAGCCTGTGGCCTGCCCGCCCCCTGTGTCGGCAGCACCCATACCGCTGGTCCTCCCCGCACAGCCACAGGCCCCCTCCGTCCTGCATCCAGGGCCATCCTGCAGCTGTCTCTGCAGTAACATTTCAAAATGACACCAGCATAAATGAGGACCTTGCAATAGGTTGTGTGTTACAGGACCCCCCTGGCATACAGCTGTATGTCTCTGTGAAGGTGGTTTTAAGAACGGCATCCGGCTGAACAAGTACAAGTGCCGGCGAGGCAGCAACTCTCTCGAGGGGTTGCACGCCCACCTCGTTAACGCTGTCCCTTCACAGCAATGTGGGATCATGCCGTTCCAAGTAAGTGATTAAAACACACACACACACACACAAATATATTTAAAGCTTTATTGCAGACCCATGTTCATGCGGTATAATTTAAAAAGAAAAGTCTCAATGATGGCTTCAATGATACATTTTGGGCTCATTTTAAGCGGGGAAATCTAAGCTTTCCAATGGCGTATGGCAAGACTATATTGACTCATGGGTCGTTGAAATACTAAGCTAATTAATTTGTGTTCTTTATTGAAAGATTGATCTTAATTGAAACGTTGAAGGTATGTTTTTATGACTCATGGGTCGTTGAAATACTAAGCTAAATAATTTGTGTTCTGTAAGGAAAGATTGATGTTAATTGAAACGTTGAAGGTATGTTTTTAGCTGCTGGGTAGACTTCAGTCAACCTGACAGTTTTGTCTGTGAGCAACCAAATTGCTCGGGGATGGGCTCATTGTAAGCGGGGAAATCTAAGCTTTCCAATGGCGTATGGCAAGACTATATTGACTCATGGGTCGTTGAAATACTAAGCTAATTAATTTGTGTTCTTTATTGAAAGATTGAACTTAATTGAAACGTTGAAGGTATGTTTTTAGCTTCTGGGTAGACTTCAGTCAACCTGACGCAGTTTAGTCTGTGAGCAACCAGACTGCTTGCGAATGGGCGCATTTTAAGCGGGGAAATCTCAGCTTTCCAACGGTGTATGGCAAGACTATATTGACTCATGGGTCGTTGAAATACTAAGCTAATTAATTTGTGTTCTGTAAGGAAAGATTGATCTTAATTGAAACGTTGAAGGTATGTTTTTAGCTGCTGGGTAGACTTCAGTCAACCTGACGCAATTTTGTCTGTGGGCAACCAAATTGCTCGGGGATGGGCTCATTTTAAGCGGGGAAATCTAAGCTTTCCAACGGCGTATGGCAAGACTATATTCACCAAAGAGTCGTTGAAATACTAACCTAATTAATTTGTGTTCTGTAAGGAAAGATTGATCTTAATTGAAACGTTAAAGGTATGTTTTTAGCTGCTGGGTAGACTTCAGTCAACCTGACGCAGTTTTGTCTGTGAGCAACCAAATTGCTGGGGGATGGGCTCTTTATAAGCGGGAAAATCTGAGCTTTCCAACGGCGTATGGCAAGACTATATTCACCAAAGGGTCGTTGAAATACTAAGCTAATTAATTTGTGTTCTGTAAGGAAAGATTGATCTTAATTGAAACGTTGAAGGTATGTTTTTAGCTGCTGGGTAGACTTCAGTCAACCTGACGCAGTTTAGTCTGTGATCAACCAGACTGCTCGCGGATGGGCTCATTTTAAGCGGGGAAATCTAAGCTTTCCAACGGCGTATGGCAAGACTATATTGACTCATGGGTCGTTGAAATACTAAGCTAATTAATTTGTGTTCTTTATTGAAAGATTGAACTTAATTGAAACGTTGAAGGTATGTTTTTAGCTTCTGGGTAGACTTCAGTCAACCTGACGCAGTTTAGTCTGTGAGCAACCAGACTGCTCGCGGATGGGCGCATTTTAAGCGGGGAAATCTCAGCTTTCCAACAGTGTATGGTAAGACTATATTGACTCATGGGTCGTTGAAATACTAAGCTAATTAATTTGTGTTCTGTAAGGAAAGATTGATGTTAATTGAAACGTTGAAGGTATGTTTTTAGCTGCTGGGTAGACTTCAGTCAACCTGACGCAGTTTTGTCTGTGAGCAACCAGACTGCTCGCGGATGGGCGCATTTTAAGCGGGGAAATCTCAGCTTTCCAACGGTGTATGGTAACACTATATTCACTAAAGGGTCGTTGAAATACTAAGCTAATTAATTTGTGTTCTGTAAGGAAAGATTGATGTTAATTGAAACGTTAAAGGTATGTTTTTAGCTGCTGGGTAGACTTCAGTCAACCTGACGCAGTTTTTTCTGTGAGCAACTAAATTGCTCGGGGATGGGCTCATTTTAAGCGGGGAAATCTAAGCTTTCCAACGGCGTATGGCAAGACTATATTCACCAAAGGGTCGTTGAAATACTAAGCTAATTAATTTGTGTTCTGTAAGGAAAGATTGATCTTAATTGAAACGTTGAAGGTATGTTTTTAGCTGCTGGGTAGACTTCAGTCAACCTGACGCAGTTTAGTCTGTGATCAACCAGACTGCTCGCGGATGGGCTCATTTTAAGCGGGGAAATCTAAGCTTTCCAACGGCGTATGGCAAGACTATATTGACTCATGGGTCGTTGAAATACTAAGCGTTGACTTTTGCCCACCACATCCTACGTCCCCCCCAGTCTCCAGCAGTGTGGTGGTACGTCGCTGGTCTACTTAATAAGAAACAACACAGGATTAAACTAAACAGAAACACATCCACGCAAAGGACTCAACCCTCTCTGACTCGTGCTGCTGAGGACCTCAAGGCTGCAGGACTCGAGATAAGACGGCGCTCCGAGCCTTGTGACTCCTTCTCTGACGGTTGAGAGGACCAGTAGGGGGGGGGGAGTCCATGGATCCCATCGTGGAGGTGGTGGCCCTGCTGCTGGGCTTCTTGGGCTGGGTCCTGGTGGGCATCGCGCTGCCCAACCGCTACTGGAAGACCTCCACGGTCAACGGCAACGTCATCACCACCTCCACCATCTACGAGAACCTGTGGATGTCCTGCGCCACCGGCGTGCACGACTGCAGGGAGTTCCCCTCGCTGCTGGCCCTGAACGGTAGGCGTGCGGCCCCTGAGCCCCTGAGCCCCCGCCGCTTCATCAGCGGTACTCAGTAGGACCTGGAGCCGCCCGCTCTGGGACTGGAGAGTAGAGCAGCACGGTGCACCTCTGGGGACCCGCATTGGGGAACCTTAAGTCAGACAGACAGACAGACAGACATACTTTATTGATCCCTGAGGGAAATTGCCTAAGTCAATGATGAATCACAGTCTGATATCGATTCAAGACCGACAACGTTGAAAGATCTGCGGTTTCTTTCTAATTTTTATCCTTTTTACACAAAACCTGCAGGAGGACAATGACGACAGTGTGACCGTTTTCCACTGTTTGCTTTCATTCTTTCCTTATTATTTTACTATCGCCGCTTGATTGATTGCATGCAAAACAAACCAGTAAATACACACTTCCGCGCTGGAATAAGCAGCTCTGTATGCGCCTACAACTAAATTAGTGCTCTTTAGTTGGAGGTACACTTTGTACTCTGAGTTTTTGAAAGCTACAAGACATTAGGTGGTTATTGATTAACTTGAGCTGGTTTCTGGATATGTCTTCGGTGGATGGTGATGTATTTCCCACATGCATCATCTCCATCGGTATACATTGTCTTCCTGAGGGCGGAAGCTGGTTGACTTCTACATTAATGTTTAACAATACGATGCTTGCTTCAGCTACACATTTTCTTTCCAATAACTGGGTGAATGTTTACGAATGAAACTTTTTACTTTGCTGCGACTACTACTACTACTACCACTACTAACTACGATTTCCACTGAGTATTTCACTCAGAAAGTACTTGGATGGACTTCTGAACAAACTAAATGTATCAGATGTTTTGCTCATGAGCACATCAAGGGATGTGTGTGTGTGTGTGTGTGTGTGTGTGTGTGTGTGTGTGTGTGTGTGTGTGTGTGTGTGTGTGTGTGTGTGTGTGTGTGTGTGTGTGTGTGTGTGTGTGTGTGTGTGTGTGCATGCATGGGTACTTGTGTGTGTGTGTGTGTGTGTGTGTGTGCGTGTGCATGTGTGTGGGTGTGTGCATGCGTGTGTGTGTGTTTCTGTGTCTGTCTGCATGTATGTGTTGTGACGCTCCTTACAATGAGACGCACCCGCGCAGCTCTAA
>JAXIVH010000351.1:0-5000 GCA_036785325.1 Urophycis tenuis | reverse complement strand
TCTCTGTGTCTCTCTCTTTGTCTCTCTGTCTCTCTCTCTCTGTCTCTGTCTCTCTCTCTCTCTCTCTCTCTCTCTCTCTCTCTCTCTCTCTCTCTCCTCTCTCTCTCTCTCTCTCTCACACACACACACACACACACACACACACACACACACACACACACACACACATTCTCCACCTGGGTGTGTGTATAATAGATGTTGTCTGTGTTCCCCCAGGGCTCTGCACCATGATCTCTGTGTCTTGGTACGCCTTCAACATCACCCAGGACTTCTTCAATCCCATATACCCCGGGACCAAGTAAGTGAGCAAACACACGCTGGGGAAAGGTGTAATATAATATAACAACACAGTATAATATAATCATATCATACAGGGTGTCTTTATCACAGGGCCGTGTACTGAGAGAACACAGTGTATCTTATGAAGATTGATTATGGCCACTGCTTTGCCTTCAGACTGATATTAACTTAATGAGCTCCAACTGTTTTGGCCACTGCCATTAGGCCTCTGTTGATAAAGATAAAGGTCCTATTGCATGACGGGAACGGAGGGGCTTGACTGCTCTCTGCTGCCCCCTTCAGGTTTGAGATAGGAGAGGGGCTGTACATTGGGTGGTGCTCTGCGGTCCTGGCCATCGCCGGCGGCTCGTGTCTCACCTGCTCCTGCAGACTGGGCACCGAGGAGAAGTAGTGAGTACCCACAGATCTGGGGCCGTAGTACCAAAGATTCTTTGCACAAAGAGTTGCTCCTAGTGGCCAAATTCTAAGAAAATTCTTAGAATCATGACATTTTCTTTGAACTTCCCCTCAAAGTTAAGACTAAATCCTAGTAAAGATAATAGGTATTCCTAAAGAATCTTAGCTCTTAAGAGAGCTCCTAAGGTGAAATCTGCTAAGAGCAGGGAGGAGGACTTTTAAGAGGCTTAGGAGAGTTTCTTAAGCAGAGGAGAAAATGGCTGAAAGAAGAGGCAGGAGAAATATTCTCCAAACACTGCATGACAGTCCCATCCATCCATCCATTTCTGCCGCTTATCCGGGGTCGGGTCGCGGGGGCAGCAGCCTGAGGAGGGAAGCCCAGACTTCCCTCTCCCCAGCCACTTCGTCCAGCTCTTCCGGGGGGATCCCGAGGCGTTCCCAGGCCAGCCGAGAGACATAGTCCCTCCAGCGTGTCCTGGGTCTTCCCCGGGGCCTCCTCCCGGAGGGACGTGCCCGGAACACCTCCCCAGGGAGGCGTCCAGGGGGCATCCTCACTAGATGCCCGAGCCACCGCAACTGGCTCCTCTCGATGCGGAGGAGTAGCGGTTCTACTCTGAGCCCCTCCCGGATGACCGAGCTTCTCACCCTATCTCTAAGGGAGAGCCCGGACACCCTGCGGAGGAAACTCATTTCGGCCGCTTGTATTCGCGATCTCGTTCTTTCGGTCACTACCCACAGCTCGTGACCATAGGTGAGGGTAGGAACGTAGATTGACCGGTAAATCGAGAGCTTCGCCTTTCGGCTCAGCTCCTTCTTCACCATGACGGACCGGTGCAGGGCCCGCATCACTGCCGACGCCGCACCGATCCGTCGGTCAATCTCCCGCTCCATCCTCCCCTCACTCGTGAACAAGACCCCGAGATACTTGAACTCCTCCACTTGAGGCAGAATCTCCTCCCCGACCCGGAGAGTGCACTCCACCCTTTTCCGGCCGAGAACCATGGCCTCGGATTTGGAGGTGCTGATCCTCATCCCAGCCGCTTCACATTCGGCTGCGAACCGCTCCAGTGAGAACTGAAGGTCACGGCCCGATGAAGCCAACAGGACAAGATCATCTGCGAAAAGCAGTGACGCAATCCTGAGGCCACCGAACCGTAACCCCTCAACGCCCTGGCTGCGCCTAGAAATTCTGTCCATAAAAGTTGTGAACAGAATCGGTGACAAAGGGCAGCCCTGGCGGAGGCCAACTCTCACCGGAAACAGGCTCGACTTACTGCCGGCAATGCGGACCAAGCTCTGGCACCGGGAGTACAGGGACCCGATGGCCCGTAACAGCGGGCCCGGTACCCCATACTCCCGGAGCACCCCCCACAGGGCTCCCCGAGGGACACGGTCGAACGCCTTCTCCAAGTCCACAAAGCACATGTAGACTGGTTGGGCGAACTCCCATGCACCCTCGAGTACCGCGCCAAGGGTATAGAGCTGGTCCACAGTTCCACGGCCGGAACGAAAACCACATTGCTCCTCCTGAATCCGAGGTTCGACTATCCTACGGACCCTCCTCTCCAGGACCCCCGAATAGACCTTACCGGGGAGGCTGAGGAGTGTGATCCCCCTGTAGTTGGAGCACACCCTCCGGTCCCCCTTTTTGAAGAGGGGAACCACAACCCCGGTCTGCCAATCCAGAGGCACTGCCCCCGATGTCCACGCGATGCTGCAGAGACGTGTCAACCAAGACAGCCCCACAGCATCCAGGGCCTTTAGGAACTCGGGGTGGATCTCGTCCACCCCCGGGGCCTTGCCACCGAGGAGCTTTTTAACCACCTCGGCGATCTCAGCCCCGGAGATAGGAGAGTCCCCCCCCGAGTCCCCAGACCCTGCTTCCTCAGTGGAAGGCGTGTTGGTGGGATTGAGGAGGTCTTCGAAGTATTCCCCCCACCGATTCACAACGTCCCGAGTCGAGGTCAGCAGCGCCCCGTCTCTCCCATACACGGTGTTGACAGAGCACTGCTTCCCCCTCCTGAGACGCCGGATGGTGGTCCAGAACCTCCTCGAAGCCGTTCGGAAGTCCTTCTCCATGGCCTCACCAAACTCCTCCCACACCCGAGTTTTTGCCTCCGCAACCGCCGACGCCGCGCCCCGCTTGGCCCGCCGGTACCCATCAGCTGCCTCAGGAGTCCCGTGGGCCAAAAAGGCCCGGTAGGACTCCTTCTTCAGCTTGACGGCATCCCTTACCGCTGGGGTCCACCAGCGGGTTCGGGGGTTGCCGCCGCGACAGGCACCGACGACCTTACGGCCACAGCTCCGGTCGGCCGCTTCAACAATGGAGGCACGGAACAAGGTCCACTCGGACTCTATGTCCCCCGCCTCCCCCGGGACATGGTTGAAGCTCTCCCGGAGGTGGGAGTTGAAGCTCGTTCTGACAGGAGATTCAGCCAGACGTTCCCAGCAGACCCTCACAGAACGTTTGGGTCTGCCAGGTCTGACCGGCATCTTCCCCCGCCATCGGAGCCAACTCGCCACCAGGTGGTGATCAGTTGACAGCTCCGCCCCTCTCTTCACCCGAGTGTCCAAGACATGCGGCCGCAAGTCCGATGATACAACTACAAAGTCGATCATCGAACTGCGGCCTAGGGTGTCCTGGTGCCAAGTGCACATGTGGACACCCTTATGCTTGAACATGGTGTTCGTTATGGACAATCCATGACGAGCACAGAAGTCCAACAACAAAACACCACTCGGGTTCAGATCAGGGGGACCGTTCCTCCCAATCACGCCCCTCCAGGTCTCACTGTCATTGCCCACATGGGCGTTGAAGTCCCCCAGCAGAACAAGGGAGTCCCCAGACGGGGCGCTTTCTAACACCCCCTCCAAGGACTCCAGAAAGGGTGGGTACTCTGAACTGCCGTTCGGTGCATAAGCACAAACGACAGTCAGGACCCGTCCCCCCACCTGAAGGCGGAGGGAGGCTACCCTCTCGTCCACCGGGGTGAACCCCAACGTACAGGCGCCGAGCCGGGGGGAAATAAGCAATCCCACCCCCGCTCGGCGCCTCTCCCCAGGGGCAACTCCAGAGTGGAAAAGAGTCCAACCCCTCTCAAGGACGCTGGTTCCGGAGCCCAAACTGTGTGTCGAGGTGAGCCCGACTATGTCCAGCCGGTACCTCTCAGCCTCGCACACCAGCTCCGGCTCCTTCCCCGCCAGAGAGGTGACGTTCCACGTCCCCAGAGCTAGCTTCTGCAGCTGAGGGTCGGACCGCCCAGGTCCCCGCCTCCTGCTGCCGCCCAGCTCACATCGCACCCGACCCCTTTGGCCCCTCCCACGGGTGGTGAACCCATGGGAAGTGCATGACAGTGAGCTAATTAAATGCTACAGATTGGATCGTGCAGGAATCATGTTTGTGGTAGATCTCACTAGAGATGCACTCACTTCTCCAACCCAACGCCACAACGCAATATCATCGGAAATGAAAGTCATCACAACTGTAAGGTATTTAGCAACTGGAAAAATGCAACAATGCAGCAGTGATGACTTGGGTCTGTCACAACCCTGCATCAGCAATGTGATCAAGCAAACACTGACAGCGCTGTCACACCCTCATATTGTGACACAATTTGTGGGATAATTTTAAAGTATGGCTTACTATTTATTTAACAAAGATGTTCTTTTATGTAAAATATTATTCATAATTACACAGTCTTCATAGAGATTAGATTCTATGATTAGGTCTATTGATTTCACGGTCCATTCTATGCCCAGTATCACCAAGAGTGTATTTCTATCCAGCGTTTAGGATCAACCAATCACGTCTTTTAAAAGAATGAGTCATACCTGGCAATGGGGTCAACCACACCTCCTCACTAAAATAAGAGTTTTTGTCCATTCCTTGCTCAGAGTTCTCCGAGAATGTTCTGGAATCACTCTTAAGCCAATACTCCTTGCTGGGAATTGTTAGGCTAAGTTAGGAGCTCTCTGAGAGGATTCTCAGAGTCTTTAGTAATACGGCCCCTGGTCTCCGCCTGCATCTGCTCCGTTTGACTCTGTGTGGACTTGTTTCCCTCAATCGAGGAAATCCTTTTCCTGATTTTATGAGGCTGTTACTTAATTACTTTTTTTGTGTTTTTCCTTGCTTTTTTGTGTTGGTCTCAGTGGTGGAAGAAGTACTCACATATTTTACTGAAGTAAAAGTAGCAATACCACAGTTTGATAGAATACTGTGATACAAGTCAAACTTACGCATTCAAAAATATTTGCTTGAAAAATGTAGTAGAAGCATAAAGTAACATCAAATGGAAATACTGAAG
>JAXIVH010000350.1:98752-131252 GCA_036785325.1 Urophycis tenuis | reverse complement strand
GCGCGTTTTCAGTTGTAAAAAGCAAACAACTCCACCAGTACAGCCTGTTTGTTTTATAACAGCCCGCCATCCATGGATATCATTTTCAGTCTTGAAATGCCTTTCCACTTTCTTAACCTTTTTTTTTAATTGGTCTTCCTTTTTTTATTATTTATAGTTTTTCTGTGAAAGGACGCCTTGAAAAAGGCCATCCGATCAAGCTACCCACAACGTAATTCTCCTCTGACGCCATTTAACTTTCAATTTCAATCTCTCAACCACTTTCACCACTCTGCCAAGTTTTACCTATGTGACAGTGGTGAGAACGGTTGAGACTCAGCCACTATGTGATAGGTTAGGACTTCGTGAAGGCCTAAGGTCTTATTTTTTTTGTCCCGCCCACTTGAAATCGAACCGTGATTGGTCAATCTGCCCCTCACTCTCCAGGCCAAAACACATAGCTAGGCCTTCTGCAGGAATTGTGAAGTCCTAACCAATTAATGCGCCAGCTAAACGGGCCTTGATAGAGACGAACGATTCTGATTGGATAACATGTTTTAGGGACCGTAACCATTTCATTGCAGATGTGAGAGATGAGAGAAAATTTATTAAATGTATTGTATTAAATTAAATAAGATATAAATTAAAAATAGTAATAAAAATAATTAAAAAACAATTAAATAATAATAATTATTTCTTATTTAATATGTTTTGGTCCAGAATTTTGTTAGGCCTTCTCTGAAGGCGTAGAAGGCCCTGAGGGTTCCCCACTGATATATATATATATATATATATATATATATATATATATATATATATATATATATACACACACAATATTATGCTATTATGGGTATAATCCGCTACAATGTTATGTTTAAATGTAATGTAAATGTAATGTTTAGCAGCATTTCTAACAGGGATACGACCAGATGTAAACAGTAAAGTAATCCCCAGCTTTGGCCTCCCAAGACAAACACAAAATGTAATGTAAATGTCACAAACATCACCCAGAAGCTGGAGCATGAAGAAGACCACCTTCAGCCTGGACCACCAGGCTGGACCACCAGGCTGGTCCCTCCCCCCTGTGCTGGTCCCGCCCCCCTGTGCTGGTCCCTCCCCCCTGTGCTGGTCCCTCCCCCCTGTGGTGGTCCCTCCCCCCTGCGGTGCTCCCTCCCCCCTGTGGTGGTCCCGCCCCCCTGTTGTGGTCCCTCCCCCCTGTGGTGCTCCCTCCCCCCTGTGGTGGTCCCTCCTCCCTGTGGTGGTCCCGCCCCCCTGTGCTGGTCCCTCCCCCCTGTGGTGGTCCCGCCCCCCTGTGCTGGTCCCTCCCCCCTGTGGTGCTCCCTCCTCCCTGTGGTGGTCCCGCCCCCTTGTGGTGCTCCCTCCCCCCTGTGATGGTCCCTCCTCCCTGTGGTGGTCCCTCCCCCCTACACTGGTCCCTCCCCCCTGCGGTGCTCCCGCCCCCCTGTGGTGGTCCCTCCCCCTTGCGTGTCTGCAGCCTCTCCGCCGGCTGCCTCCAGGGCGGCCCCCCGGACCCCCTGGGCGACATGGCCTCAGGGGGTCCAGCCTGGCAGGAGGACGGGCTCCTGAGACCCGGACCCCCTCGTTATGCTGGCGGAGAGAGGCCCCCAAGGCTGGTCTCAGGGGGGTGGTCTCAGTAGGGTGGTCTCAGGGGGCTGGTCTCAGGAGAGACAGTCGGGTGGGAGCCCAGCGAGACCCCAGAAGACCCCAGCGTGGTGAGTGGACACGCACCGACACACGCACACGTGTGTTCACACGCTCACACACACACACCAGACCTCCAGCACCCAGAGGGAGAACACTGTACAACCTGCGGTAAACCGACTGCACCTCGAGCTCCAGAGACCCTTCAGAGCAGGACCCCCTGCTGTGGTGACGCGGTCACAGGGACACGCCATCCAGGGGGGAAAACCACCTCTTTGTGATGTAAACACAACATCCTGTAGCAGTGTCCGGTGTTGAGGATGTCCTGCTGACCGTGTTCCACCTGTAGGAGTGCTGCGTGCTGCAGGTAGTCCACTTCCTGAGGACTCTCTGACTGTGGACTCCCTGCTGGGAAACAGTTGGGCGCAGCATCTGGACATTATCATTCACACGCTGCTGTCTTTCTTCTGCCTGCGCCTCCACACTGCAGTGTGTGTGAGTGTGTGTGTGTGTGTGTGTGTGTGTGTGTGTGTGTGTGTGTGTGAGTGTGTGTGTGTGTGTGTGTGTGTGTGTGTGTGTGTGTATGTGTGTCTATGTGTGTGTGTGTGTGTGTGTGTGTGTGTGTGTGAGTGTGTGTGTGTGTGTGTGTGTGTGTGTGTGTGTATGTGTGTGTGTGTGTGAGTGTGTGTGTGTGTGTGTGTGTGTGAGTGAGTGTGTGCTTCTATCTAACAGAATATTCTCCAAGTTTCCTGTGTGCTGGAAATATATCATTCTCTCTCTCTCTCTCTCTCTCTGTCTCTCTCTCTCTCTCTGTCTCTCTCTCTCTCTCTCTCTCTCTCTCTCTCTCTCTCTCTCTCTGTCTCTCTCTCTCTCTCTCTCTCTCTCTCTCTCTCTCTCTCTCTCTCTGAGACCCTGTAATTAACGGGAGGCTTACTCTGCTAAGGGAGGGTTGTGTATGTGAGGGGAGAGGGGGGAGGTGTGGGGGAGAGGGGGGAGGCATGGGGGGAGGCGTGGGGGGGAGGAGGAGGAGGAGGAGGAGGAGAAGAAAAGAGTGAACAATTTCCAGCGGGAACAAAAAATAAAAATGAAAAGATGTGCCATATGTCTATAGAGAGAGAGAGGGGGAGAGAGGGAGAGAGAGAGAGAGAGAGAGAGAGAGAGAGAGAGAGAGAGAGAGAGAGAGGCAGTTGTTCCATGCAAAAAAACAATAAAACAATATTCATAATCTGGTGAGAGAATAATGTACTGCAGAACATCTGTAATTAAAACTGAAGCAGGAGTATGTTGGTTCTACAGGGTCTGACTGAGGGTATACTAAGATGTTGGTTCTAAAGGGTTTAAGGGTATACTAAGGTGTTGATTCTAAAGGGTTTAAGGGAATGTACTAAGGTGTTGATTGTAAAGGGTTTAAGGGTATACTAAGGTGTTGATTCTAAAGGTATTAAGGGTATACTAAGGTGTTGATTCTAAAGGGTATGAGGGTATACTAAGGTGTTGATTCTAAAGGGTTTAAGGGTATACTAAGGTGTTGATTCTAAAGGATTTAAGGGTATACTAAGGTGTTGGTTCTAAAGGGTTTAAGGGTATACTAAGGTGTTGATTCTAAAGGGTATGAGGGTATACTAAGGTGTTGATTCTAAAGGGTTTAAGGGTATACTAAGGTGTTGATTATAAAGGATTTAAGGGTATACTAAGGTGTTGGTTCTAAAGGGTTTAAGGGTATACTAAGGTGTTGGTTCTAAAGGGTTTAAGGGTATACTAAGGTGTTGATTCTAAAGGGTTTAAGGGTATACTAAGGTGTTGATTCTAAAGGGTATGAGGGTATACTAAGGTGTTGGTTCTAAAGGGTTTAAGGGTATACTAAGGTGTTGATTCTAAAGGTATTAAGGGTATACTAAGGTGTTGATTCTTAAGGGTATGAGGGTATACTAAGGTGTTGATTCTAAAGGGTTTAAGGGTATACTAAGGTGTTGATTCTAAAGGATTTAAGGGTATACTAAGGTGTTGGTTCTAAAGGGTTTAAGGGTATACTAAGGTGTTGGTTCTAAAGGGTTTAAGGGTATACTAAGGTGTTGATTCTAAAGGGTTTAAGGGTATACTAAGGTGTTGATTCTAAAGGGTTTAAGGGTATACTAAGGTGTTGATTCTAAAGGGTATGAGGGTATACTAAGGTGTTGGTTCTAAAGGGTTTAAGGGTATACTAAGGTGTTGATTCTAAAGGTATTAAGGGTATACTAAGGTGTTGATTCTTAAGGGTATGAGGGTATACTAAGGTGTTGATTCTAAAGGGTTTAAGGGTATACTAAGGTGTTGATTCTAAAGGGTTTAAGGGTATACTAAGGTGTTGATCCTAAACGGTATGAGGGTATACTAAGGTGTTGATTCTAAAGGGTTTAAGGGTATACTAAGGTGTTGATTCTAAAGGGTTTAAGGGTATACTAAGGTGTTGATCCTAAACGGTATGAGGGTATACTAAGGTGTGTGTACCCCGTGTCCTGGGAACACTCCAGACCCCCGGTCACCAAAGCGGCCCCTTCTCTCCTGGTGCTCCTGAGTTCAGCCCACCTGGTGGCTCCTGATCCCTCCTGACGAGGACTCCGTGGTGTCTGTCTGTCCGCCCAGACAACCGACCTGCAGCCTGCAAAACACTGAGAACACCTTAAAGTACATCCACCTACACAAGGAAGTGGGAAACCAGAAAGGTTTGCTGATAAAATGAAACTCACAGGGTAATATCTGGTGGCCACTGAGTGAGCCGGTTTGTTTGTTCCAAGATGAGACCAAACTGGTCACGTTTTGAAGAAGTTTAGCTACAGTATATAATTGGGTATGTCTCAGTCGCACTCTCTGTCTCTCTCTGTCTCTCTCTCTGGTTCTGTGTGTGTGTGTGTGTGTGTGGGGGTGTGTGTGGTTTGTGTGTGTGTGTGTGTGTCTCTCTCTCTCTCTCTCTCTGTCTGTGTGTGTGTGTGTGTCTCTCTCTCTCTCTCTCTGTCTGTGTGTGTGTGTTTCTCTCGCTCTCTCTCTTCTGGATGGTGGTTAATTAGAGGCTTTGAGCTCTCTCTCTCTCTCTCTCTCTCTCTCTGTGTTAACTTGTTAAAGTGTTATTCTAAGCGTGGAATAATAGCCCCTCACTCCCCCGCTGCTGTCTGTCCAATCAGGGCTCTGCTGTCTGTCCAATCAGGGCTCTGCGGCGTCCAAACAGTGAGACTCAATGAAGACGAGCAGGCGGGCGTTCCACTGTCATCATCATCCACCCATCTCCCCCCCCTCACCCATCTCCCCCCCCTCACCCATCTCCTCCCCCTCACCCATCACCCCCCCTCACCCATCAGCCCCCCTCACCCATCTCCCCCCCCTCACCCATCTCCCCCCCTTCACCCATCAGGGGAGGACCCCAGAGCACCCCCGTCAGGACCCACCCAGGTGGGACCAGAACCGGACCCCATCCCGTGGCCCGAATGGCACCTTTTCCATCGGTAACGGACCAATAGGAGGAAGCCCACCTCATACAGGACATGGTGACATCACGTCGTAACCACCGCTTCCATTTTGTAGTATGGAAGCACAGGAATACACCAGTCAGTAATAGTGTATGGTAATGTAACTGTTCAGTCAGTACTGGTGTATTGTAATGTCACTGTTCAGTCAGTACTGGTGTATTGTATTGTCACTGTTCAGTCAGTACTGGTGTATTGTATTGTCACTGTTCAGTCAGTAATGGTGTAATGTCACTGTTCAGTCAGTACTGGTGTATTGTCACTGTTCAGTCAGTAATGGTGTAATGTCACTGTTCAGTCAGTACTGGTGTATTGTCACTGTTCAGTCAGTACTGGTGTATTGTCACTGTTCAGTCAGTAATGGTGTATTGTCACTGTTCAGTCAGTACTGGTGTATTGTCACTGTTCAGTCAGTAATGGTGTATTGTCGTTGTTCAGTCAGTACTGGTGTATTGTCACTGTTCAGTCAGTAATGGTGTATTGTCGTTGTTCAGTCAGGACTGGTGTATTGTATTGTCACTTTTCAGTCAGTAATGGTGTATTGTATTGTCACTGTTCAGTCAGTTATGGTGTAATGTCACTGTTCAGTCAGTAATGGTGTATTGTCAATGTTCAGTCAGTAATGGTGTATGTCACTGTTCAGTCAGTACTGGTGTATTGTCACTGTTCAGTCAGTAATGTTGTATTGTCACAGTTCAGTCAGTACTGGTGTATTGTCAATGTTCAGTCAGTAATGGTGTATTGTCACTGTTCAGTCAGTACTGGTGTGTTGTCACTGTAAGGTCAGTGATGGTGTATTGTCACTGTTCATTCAGTAATGGTGTATTGTCATTCTTAAGTCAGTACTGGTGTATTGTCACTGTTCAGTCAGTAATGCTGTATTGTCTCTGTTCAGTCAGTAATGATGTATTGTCACTGTTCAGTCAGTACTAGTGTATTGTCATTGTTCAGTCAGTAATGGTGTATTGTCGTTGTTCAGTCAGTAATTGTGTATTGTCACTGTTCAGTAATGGTGTACTGTCACTGTTCAGTCAGTAATGGTGTATTGTCACTGTTCTGTCAGTAATGGTGTATTGTCACTGTTCAGTCAGTACTGGTGTATTGTCGTTGTTCAGTCAGTAATGGTGTATTGTCACTGTTCAATAATGCTGTACTGTCACTGTTCAGTCAGTACTGGTGTATTGTCGTTGTTCAGTCAGTAATGGTGTATTGTCACTGTTCAGTAATGCTGTACTGTCACTGTTCAGTCAGTAATGGTGTATTGTCACTGCTCAGTCAGTAATGGTATATTGTCACTGTTCAGTAATGGTGTACTGTCACTGTTCAGTCAGTAATGGTGTATTGACATTGTTCAGTCAGTAATGGTGTATTGTCACTGTTCAGTCAGTACTGGTATATTGTCACTGTTCAGTCAGTAATGGTGTATTGACACTGTTCAGTCAGTAATGGTGTATTGTCACTGTTCAGTCAGTACTGGTGTGTTGTCGTTGTTCAGTCAGTACTGGTGTATTGTCATTGTTCAGTCAGTAATGATGTATTGTCACTGTTCAGTAATGCTGTATTGTCACTGTCCAGTCAGTACTGGTGTATTGTCACTGTTCAGTCAGTAATGGTGTATTGTCGTTGTTCAGTCAGTACTGGTGTATTGTATTGTCACTGTTCAGTCAGTATTGGTGTATTGTATTGTCACTGTTAAGTCAGTAATGGTGTAATGTCACTGTTCAGTAAGTAATGGTGTATTGTCAATGGTCAGTCAGTAATGGTGTATTGTCACTGTTCAGTCAGTACTGGTGTATTGTCACTGTTCAGTCAGTAATGGTGTATTGACATTGTTCAGTCAGTAATGGCTTATTGTCACTGTTCAGTCAGTACTGGTGTGTTGTCGTTGTTCAGTCAGTACTGGTGTATTGTCACTGTTCAGTCAGTAATGCTGTATTGTCACTGTTCTGTCAGTAATGGTGTATTGTCACTGTTCAGTCAGTAATGGTGTATTGTCGCTGTTCAGTCAGTACTGGTGTATTGTCACTGTTCAGTCAGTACTGGTGTTTTGTTGTAGTTCAGTCAGTACTGGTGTGTTGTCACTGTTCAGTTAGTACTGGTGTGTTGTCGTTGTTCAGTCAGTACTGGTGTGTTGTCACTCTTCAGTCAGTAATGGTGTATTATCACTGTTCAGTCAGTACTGGTGTGTTGTCACTGTAAGGTCAGTGATGGTGTATTGTCACTGTTTATTCAGTAATGGTGTATTGTCATTCTTAAGTCAGTACTGGTGTATTGTCACTGTTCAGTCAGTAATGCTGTATTGTCTCTGTTCAGTCAGTAATGCTGTATTGTCACTGTTCAGGGAGTATTAGTGTATTGTCATTGTTCAGTCAGTAATGGTGTATTGTCGTTGTTCAGTCAGTAATTGTGTATTGTCACTGTTCAGTAATAGTGTACTGTCACTGTTCAGTCAGTAATGGTGTATTGTCACTGTTCCGTCAGTAATGGTGTATTGTCACTGTTCAGTCAGTACTGGTGTATTGTCGTTGTTCAGTCAGTAATGGTGTATTGTCACTGTTCAATAATGCTGTACTGTCACTGTTCAGTCAGTACTGGTGTATTGTCGTTGTTCAGTCAGTAATGGTGTATTGTCACTGTTCAGTAATGCTGTACTGTCACTGTTCAGTCAGTAATGGTGTATTGTCACTGCTCAGTCCGTAATGGTATATTGTCACTGTTCAGTAATGGTGTACTGTCACTGTTCAGTCAGTAATGGTGTATTGTCACTGTTCAGTCAGTAGTGGTGTATTGTCACTGTTCAGTCAGTACTGGTGTATTGTCGTTGTTCAGTCAGTAATGGTGTATTGTCACTGTTCAGTAATGCTGTACTGTCACTGTTCAGTCAGTAATGGTGTATTGTCACTGTTCAGTCAGTACTGGTATATTGTCACTGTTCAGTCAGTAATGGTGTATTGACACTGTTCAGTCAGTAATGGTGTATTGTCACTGTTCAGTCAGTACTGGTGTGTTGTCGTTGTTCAGTCAGTACTGGTGTATTGTCATTGTTCAGTCAGTAATGATGTATTGTCACTGTTCAGTAATGCTGTATTGTCACTGTCCAGTCAGTACTGGTGTATTGTCACTGTTCAGTCAGTAATGGTGTATTGTCGTTGTTCAGTCAGTACTGGTGTATTGTATTGTCACTGTTCAGTCAGTATTGGTGTATTGTATTGTCACTGTTCAGTCAGTAATGGTGTAATGTCACTGTTCAGTAAGTAATGGTGTATTGTCAATGGTCAGTCAGTAATGGTGTATTGTCACTGTTCAGTCAGTACTGGTGTATTGTCACTGTTCAGTCAGTAATGGTGTATTGACATTGTTCAGTCAGTAATGGCTTATTGTCACTGTTCAGTCAGTACTGGTGTATTGTCGTTGTTCAGTCAGTACTGGTGTATTGTCACTGTTCAGTCAGTAATGCTGTATTGTCACTGTTCTGTCAGTAATGGTGTATTGTCACTGTTCAGTCAGTAATGGTGTATTGTCGCTGTTCAGTCAGTACTGGTGTATTGTCACTGTTCAGTCAGTACTGGTGTTTTGTTGTAGTTCAGTCAGTACTGGTGTGTTGTCACTGTTCAGTTAGTACTGGTGTGTTGTCGTTGTTCAGTCAGTACTGGTGTGTTGTCACTCTTCAGTCAGTAATGGTGTATTATCACTGTTCAGTCAGTACTGGTGTGTTGTCACTGTAAGGTCAGTGATGGTGTATTGTCACTGTTTATTCAGTAATGGTGTATTGTCATTCTTAAGTCAGTACTGGTGTATTGTCACTGTTCAGTCAGTAATGCTGTATTGTCTCTGTTCAGTCAGTAATGCTGTATTGTCACTGTTCAGGGAGTATTAGTGTATTGTCATTGTTCAGTCAGTAATGGTGTATTGTCGTTGTTCAGTCAGTAATTGTGTATTGTCACTGTTCAGTAATGGTGTACTGTCACTGTTCAGTCAGTAATGGTGTATTGTCACTGTTCCGTCAGTAATGGTGTATTGTCACTGTTCAGTCAGTACTGGTGTATTGTCGTTGTTCAGTCAGTAATGGTGTATTGTCACTGTTCAATAATGCTGTACTGTCACTGTTCAGTCAGTACTGGTGTATTGTCGTTGTTCAGTCAGTAATGGTGTATTGTCACTGTTCAGTAATGCTGTACTGTCACTGTTCAGTCAGTAATGGTGTATTGTCACTGCTCAGTCAGTAATGGTATATTGTCACTGTTCAGTAATGGTGTACTGTCACTGTTCAGTCAGTAATGGTGTATTGTCACTGTTCAGTCAGTAATGGTGTATTGTCACTGTTCAGTCAGTACTGGTGTATTGTCGTTGTTAAGTCAGTAATGGTGTATTGTCACTGTTCAGTAATGCTGTACTGTCACTGTTCAGTCAGTAATGGTGTATTGTCACTGTTCAGTAAGTACTGGTATATTGTCACTGTTCAGTCAGTAATGGTGTATTGACACTGTTCAGTCAGTAATGGTGTATTGTCACTGTTCAGTCAGTACTGGTGTGTTGTCGTTGTTCAGTCAGTACTGGTGTATTGTCATTGTTCAGTCAGTAATGATGTATTGTCACTGTTCAGTAATGCTGTATTGTCACTGTCCAGTCAGTACTGGTGTATTGTCACTGTTCAGTCAGTAATGGTGTATTGTCGTTGTTCAGTCAGTACTGGTGTATTGTATTGTCACTGTTCAGTCACTATTGGTGTATTGTATTGTCACTGTTCAGTCAGTACTGGTGTGTTGTCATTGTTCAGTCAGTAATGGTGTGTTGTCAATGTTCAGTCAGTACTGGTGTATTGTCACTGTTCAGTCAGTACTGGTGTATTGTCTCTGTTCAGTCAGTACTGGTGTATTGTCATTGTTCAGTGAGTAATGGTGTGTTGTCACTGTTCAGTCAGTACTGGTGTATTGTCACTGTTCAGTCAGTACTGGTGTATTGACACTGTTCAGTCAGTAATGGTGTATTGTCACTCTTCGGTCAGTACTGGTGTGTTGTCGTTGTTCAGTCAGTACTGCTGTATTGTCACTGTTCAGTCAGTAATGCTGTATTGTCACTGTTCAGTCAGTAATGCTGTATTGTCACTGTTCTGTCAGTAATGGTGTATTGTCACTGTTCAGTCAGTAATGGTGTATTGTCGCTGTTCAGTCAGTACTGGTGTATTGTCACTGTTCAGTCAGTACTGGTGTTTTGTTGTTGTTCAGTCAGTACTGGTGTGTTGTCACTGTTCAGTCAGTACTGGTGTATTGTCGTTGTTCAGTCAGTACTGGTGTGTTGTCACTCTTCAGTCAGTAATGGTGTATTGTCACTGTTCAGTCAGTACTGGTGTATTGTCACTGTTCAGTCAGTACTGGTGTATTGTCATTGTTCAGTGAGTAATGGTGTGTTGTCACTGTTCAGTCAGTACTAGTGTATTGTCACTGTTCAGTCAGTACTGGTGTGTTGTCACTGTTCAGTCAGTACTGGTGTATTGTCACTGTTCAGTCAGTACTGGTGTATTGTCATTGTTCAGTCAGTACTGGTGTGTTGTCACTGTTCAGTCAGTACTGGTGTGTTGTCACTGTTCAGTCAGTAATGGTGTATTGTCACTGTTCAGTAATGCTGTACTGTCACTGTTCAGTCAGTAATGGTTTATTGTCACTGTTCAGTCAGTAATGCTGTATTGTCACTTATCAGTCAGTAATGCTGTATTGTCACTGTTCAGTCAGTAATGGTGTATTGTCGCTGTTCAGTCAGTACTGGTGTGTTGTCACTGTTCAGTCAGTACTGGTGTGTTGTCACTGTTCAGTCAGTACTGGTGTATTGTCATTGTTCAGTCAGTACTGGTGTATTGTCACTGTTCAGTCAGTACTGGTGTATTGACACTGTTCAGTCAGTAATGGTGTATTGTCACTGTTCAGTCAGTACTGGTGTGTTGTCGTTGTTCAGTCAGTACTGGTGTATTGTCACTGTTCAGTCAGTAAAGCTGTATTGTCACTGTTCAGTCAGTAATGCTGTATTGTCAGTGTTCTGTCATTAATGATGTATTGTCACTGTCCAGTCAGTAATGGTGTATTGTCACTGTTCAGTCAGTACTGGTGTATTGTCACCGTTCAGTCAGTACTGGAGTTTTGTTGTTGTTCAGTCAGTACTTGTGTGTTGTCACTGTTCAGTCAGTACTGGTGTGTTGTCGTTGTTCAGTCAGTACTGGTGTGTTGTCACTCTTCAGTCAGTAATGGTGTATTGTCACTGTTCAGTCAGTACTGGTGTATTGTCACTGTTCAGTCAGTACTGGTGTATTGTCATTGTTCAGTGAGTAATGGTGTGTTGTCACTGTTCAGTCAGTACTGGTGTATTGTCACTGTTCAGTCAGTACTGGTGTGTTGTCACTGTTCAGTCAGTACTGGTGTATTGTCACTGTTCAGTCAGTAATGGTGTGTTGTCACTGTTCAGTCAGTACTGGTGTGTTGTCACTGTTCAGTCAGTACTGGTGTGTTGTCACTGTTCAGTCAGTACTGGTGTATTGTCATTGTTCAGTCAGTAATGGTGTGTTGTCACTGTTCAGTCAGTACTGGTGTATCATCATTGTTCAGTCAGTACTGGTGTATTGTCACTGTTCAGTCAGTACTGGTGTATTGTCATTGTTCAGTCAGTACTGGTGTGTTGTCACTGTTCAGTCAGTACTGGTGTGTTGTCACTGTTCAGTCAGTACTAGTGTGTTGTCACTGTTCAGTCAGTACTGGTGTGTTGTCACTGTTCAGTCAGTACTGGTGTGTTGTCCCTGTTCAGTCAGTACTGGTGTATTGTCATTGTTCAGTCAGTACTGGTGTGTTGTCACTGTTCAGTCAGTACTGGTGTGTTTTCACTGTTCAGTCAGTACTGGTGTGTTGTCACTGTTCAGTCAGTACTGGTGTATTGTCACTGTTCAGTCAGTACTGGTGTGTTGTCGTTGTTCAGTCAGTACTGGTGTATTGTCACTGTTCAGTCAGTAATGCTGTATTTTCACTGTTCAGTCAGTAATGCTGTATTGTCACTGTTCTGTCAGTAATGGTGTATTGTCACTGTTCAGTCAGTAATGGTGTATTGTCGCTGTTCAGTCAGTACTGGTGTATTGTCACTGTTCAGTCAGTACTGGTGTTTTGTTGTTGTTCAGTCAGTACTGGTGTGTTGTCACTGTTCAATCAGTACTGGTGTATTGTCATTGTTCAGTCAGTACTGGTGTGTTGTCACTGTTCAGTCATTACTGGTGTGTTGTCACTGTTCAGTCAGTACTGGTGTGTTGTCACTGTTCAGTCAGTACTGGTGTATTGTCATTGCTCAGTCAGTAATGGTGTGTTGTCATTGTTCATTCAGTACTGGTGTGTTTTCACTGTTCAGTCAGTACTGGTGTGTTGTCACTGTTCAGTCAGTACTGGTGTGTTGTCACTGTTCAGTCAGTACTGGTGTGTTGTCACTGTTCAGTCAGTAATGGTGTATTGTCACTGTCCAGTCAGTAATGGTGTGTTACTGTTCAGTCAGTAATGGTGTATTGTCACTGCTCAGTCAGTAATGGTATATTGTCACTGTTCAGTCAGTACTGGTGTATTGTCACTGTTCAGTCAGTACTGGTCTGTTGTCGTTGTTCAGTCAGTACTGGTGTATTGTCACTGTTCAGTCAGTACTGGTGTGTTGTCACTGTTCAGTCAGTAATGGTGTATTGTCGCTGTTCAGTCAGTACTGGTGTATCGTCATTGTTCAGTCAGTACTGGTGTATTGTCACTGTTCAGTCAGTACTGGTGTATTGTCATTGTTCAGTCAGTACTGGTGTGTTGTCACTGTTCAGTCAGTACTGGTGTGTTGTCACTGTTCAGTCAGTACTGGTGTATTGTCACTGTTCAGTCAGTAATGGTGTGTTGTCACTGTTCAGCCAGTACTGGTGTGTTGTCACTGTTCAGTCAGTACTGGTATGTTGTCACTGTTCAGTCAGTACTGGTGTATTGTCACTGTTCAGTCAGTAATGGTGTGTTGTCACTGTTCAGTCAGTACTGGTGTATTGTCACTGTTCAGTCAGTACTGGTGTATTGTCACTGTTCAGTCAGTACTGGTGTATTGTCATTGTTCAGTCAGTACTGGTGTATTGTCGTTGTTCAGTCAGTACTGGTGTATTGTCACTGTTCAGTCAGTATTGGTGTGTTGTCAATGTTCAGTCAGTACTGGTGTATTGTCACTGTTCAGTCAGTACTGGTGTGTTGTCACTGTTCAGTCAGTACTGGTGTGTTTTCACTGTTCAGTCAGTACTGGTGTATTGTCACTGTTCAGTCAGTAATGGTGTGTTTTCACTGTTCAGTCAGTACTGGTGTATCGTCATTGTTCAGTCAGTACTGGTGTATTGTCACTGTTCAGTCACTACTGGTGTATTGTCATTGTTCAGTCAGTACTGGTGTGTTGTCACTGTTCAGTCAGTACTGGTGTGTTGTCACTGTTCAGTCAGTACTGGTGTGTTGTCACTGTTCAGTCAGTACTGGTGTATTGTCATTGTTCAGTCAGTAATGGTGTGTTTTCACTGTTCAGTCAGTACTGGTGTGTTGTCACTGTTCAGTCAGTACTGGTGTGTTGTCACTGTTCAGTCAGTACTGGTGTGTTGTCACTGTTCAGTCGGTACTGGTGTGTTGTCACTGTTCAGTCAGTAATGGTGTATTGTCACTGTCCAGTCGGTAATGGTGTGTTACTGTTCAGTCAGTAATGGTGTATTGTCACTGCTCAGTCAGTAATGGTATATTGTCACTGTTCAGTCAGTACTGGTGTATTGTCACTGTTCAGTCAGTACTGGTCTGTTGTCGTTGTTCAGTCAGTACTGGTGTATTGTCACTGTTCAGTCAGTAATGCTGTATTGTCACTGTTCAGTCAGTAATGCTGTATTGTCACTGTTCTGTCAGTAATGGTGTATTGTCACTGTTCAGTCAGTAATGGTGTATTGTCGCTGTTCAGTCAGTACTGGTGTATGGTCATTGTTCAGTCAGTACTGGTGTATTGTCACTGTTCAGTCAGTAATGCTGTATTGTCACTGTTCTGTCAGTAATGGTGTATTGTCACTGTTCAGTCAGTAATGGTGTATTGTCGCTGTTCAGTCAGTACTGGTGTATCGTCATTGTTCAGTCAGTACTGGTGTATTGTCACTGTTCAGTCAGTACTGGTGTATTGTCATTGTTCAGTCAGTACTGGTGTGTTGTCACTGTTCAGTCAGTACTGGTGGGTTGTCACTGTTCAGTCAGTACTGGTGTATTTTCACTGTTCAGTCAGTAATGGTGTGTTGTCACTGTTCAGTCAGTACTGGTGTGTTGTCACTGTTCAGTAAGTACTGGTATGTTGTCACTGTTCAGTCAGTACTGGTGTATTGTCACTGTTCAGTCAGTAATGGTGTGTTGTCACTGTTCAGTCAGTACTGGTGTATTGTCACTGTTCAGTCAGTACTGGTGTATTGTCACTGTTCAGTCAGTACTGGTGTATTGTCACTGTTCAGTCAGTACTGGTGTATTGTCATTGTTCAGTCAGTACTGGTGTATTGTCGTTGTTCAGTCAGTACTGGTGTATTGTCACTGTTCAGTCAGTACTGGTGTGTTGTCAATGTTCAGTCAGTACTGGTGTATTGTCACTGTTCAGTCAGTAATGGTGTGTTTTCACTGTTCAGTCAGTACTGGTGTATCGTCATTGTTCAGTCAGTACTGGTGTATTGTCACTGTTCAGTCAGTACTGGTGTATTGTCATTGTTCAGTCAGTACTGGTGTGTTGTCACTGTTCAGTCAGTACTGGTGTGTTGTCACTGTTCAGTCAGTACTGGTGTGTTGTCACTGTTCAGTCAGTACTGGTGTATTGTCATTGTTCAGTCAGTAATGGTCTGTTTTCACTGTTCAGTCAGTACTGGTGTGTTGTCACTGTTCAGTCAGTACTGGTGTGTTGTCACTGTTCAGTCAGTACTGGTGTGTTGTCACTGTTCAGTCGGTACTGGTGTGTTGTCACTGTTCAGTCAGTAATGGTGTATTGTCACTGTCCAGTCGGTAATGGTGTGTTACTGTTCAGTCAGTAATGGTGTATTGTCACTGCTCAGTCAGTAATGGTATATTGTCACTGTTCAGTCATTACTGGTGTGTTGTCACTGTTCAGTCAGTACTGGTGTATTGTCACTGTTCAGTCAGTAATGGTGTGTTGTCACTGTTCAGTCAGTACTGGTATGTTGTCACTGTTCAGTCAGTACTGGTGTATTGTCACTGTTCAGTCAGTAATGGTGTGTTGTCACTGTTCAGTCAGTACTGGTGTATTGTCACTGTTCAGTCAGTACTGGTGTATTGTCACTGTTCAGTCAGTACTGGTGTATTGTCACTGTTCAGTCAGTACTGGTGTATTGTCATTGTTCAGTCAGTACTGGTGTATTGTTGTTGTTCAGTCAGTACTGGTGTATTGTCACTGTTCAGTCAGTACTGGTGTGTTGTCGTTGTTCAGTCAGTACTGGTGTATTGTCACTGTTCAGTCAGTAATGCTGTATTGTCACTGTTCAGTCAGTAATGCTGTATTGTCACTGTTCTGTCAGTAATGGTGTATTGTCACTGTTCAGTCAGTAATGGTGTATTGTCGCTGTTCAGTCAGTACTGGTGTATTGTCACTGTTCAGTCAGTACTGGTGTTTTGTCATTGTTCAGTCAGTACTGGTGTGTTGTCACTGTTCAGTCAGTACTGGTGTGTTGTCGTTGTTCAGTCAGTACTGGTGTGTTGTCACTCTTCAGTCAGTAATGGTGTATTGTCACTGTTCAGTCAGTACTGGTGTATTGTCACTGTTCAGTCAGTAATGCTGTATTGTCACTGTTCAGTCAGTAATGCTGTATTGTCACTGTTCTGTCAGTAATGGTGTATTGTCACTGTTCAGTCAGTAATGGTGTATTGTCGCTGTTCAGTCAGTACTGGTGTATTGTCACTGTTCAGTCAGTACTGGTGTGTTGTCACTGTTCAGTCAGTACTGGTGTGTTGTCACTGTTCAGTCGGTACTGGTGTGTTGTCACTGTTCAGTCAGTAATGGTGTATTGTCACTGTCCAGTCGGTAATGGTGTGTTACTGTTCAGTCAGTAATGGTGTATTGTCACTGCTCAGTCAGTAATGGTATATTGTCACTGTTCAGTCATTACTGGTGTGTTGTCACTGTTCAGTCAGTACTGGTGTATTGTCACTGTTCAGTCAGTAATGGTGTGTTGTCACTGTTCAGTCAGTACTGGTATGTTGTCACTGTTCAGTCAGTACTGGTGTATTGTCACTGTTCAGTCAGTAATGGTGTGTTGTCACTGTTCAGTCAGTACTGGTGTATTGTCACTGTTCAGTCAGTACTGGTGTATTGTCACTGTTCAGTCAGTACTGGTGTATTGTCACTGTTCAGTCAGTACTGGTGTATTGTCATTGTTCAGTCAGTACTGGTGTATTGTTGTTGTTCAGTCAGTACTGGTGTATTGTCACTGTTCAGTCAGTACTGGTGTGTTGTCGTTGTTCAGTCAGTACTGGTGTATTGTCACTGTTCAGTCAGTAATGCTGTATTGTCACTGTTCAGTCAGTAATGCTGTATTGTCACTGTTCTGTCAGTAATGGTGTATTGTCACTGTTCAGTCAGTAATGGTGTATTGTCGCTGTTCAGTCAGTACTGGTGTATTGTCACTGTTCAGTCAGTACTGGTGTTTTGTCATTGTTCAGTCAGTACTGGTGTGTTGTCACTGTTCAGTCAGTACTGGTGTGTTGTCGTTGTTCAGTCAGTACTGGTGTGTTGTCACTCTTCAGTCAGTAATGGTGTATTGTCACTGTTCAGTCAGTACTGGTGTATTGTCACTGTTCAGTCAGTACTGGTGTATTGTCATTGTTCAGTGAGTAATGGTGTGTTGTCACTGTTCAGTCAGTACTGGTGTATTGTCACTGTTCAGTAAGTACTGGTGTGTTGTCACTGTTCAGTCAGTACTGGTGTATTGTCACTGTTCAGTCAGTACTGGTGTGTTGTCACTGTTCAGTCAGTACTGGTGTATTGTCACTGTTCAGTCAGTAATGGTGTCTTGTCACTGTTCAGTCAGTACTGGTGTGTTGTCACTGTTCAGTCAGTACTGGTGTGTTGTCACTGTTCAGTCAGTACTGGTGTATTGTCACTATTCAGTCAGTAATGGTGTGTTGTCACTGTTCAGTCAGTACTGGTGTATTGTCATTGTTCAGTCAGTACTGGTGTATTGTCACTGTTCAGTCAGTACTGGTGTATTGTCATTGTTCAGTCAGTACTGGTGTGTTGTCACTGTTCAGTCAGTACTGGTGTGTTGTCACTGTTCAGTCAGTACTGGTGTATTGTCATTGTTCAGTCAGTAATGGTGTATTGTCACTGTTCAGTCAGTACTGGTGTATTGACACTGTTCAGTCAGTACTGGTGTATTGTCACTGTTCAGTCAGTACTGGTGTGTTGTCGTTGTTCAGTCAATACTGGTGTATTGTCATTGTTCAGTCAGTACTGGTGTATTGTCACTGTTCAGTCAGTACTGGTGTATTGTCACTGTTCAGTCAGTAATGCTGTATTGTCACTGTTCTGTCAGTAATGGTGTATTGTCACTGTTCAGTCAGTAATGGTGTATTGTCGCTGTTCAGTCAGTACTGGTGTATTGTCACTGTTCAGTCAGTACTGGTGTTTTGTTGTTGTTCAGTCAGTACTGGTGTATTGTCACTGTTCAGTCAGTACTGGTGTATTGTCATTGTTCAGTCAGTACTGGTGTATTGTCGTTGTTCAGTCAGTACTGGTGTATTGTCACTGTTCAGTCAGTACTGGTGTGTTGTCAATGTTCAGTCAGTACTGGTGTATTGTCACTGTTCAGTCAGTAATGGTGTGTTTTCACTGTTCAGTCAGTACTGGTGTATCGTCATTGTTCAGTCAGTACTGGTGTATTGTCACTGTTCAGTCAGTACTGGTGTATTGTCATTGTTCAGTCAGTACTGGTGTGTTGTCACTGTTCAGTCAGTACTGGTGTGTTGTCACTGTTCAGTCAGTACTGGTGTGTTGTCACTGTTCAGTCAGTACTGGTGTATTGTCATTGTTCAGTCAGTAATGGTCTGTTTTCACTGTTCAGTCAGTACTGGTGTGTTGTCACTGTTCAGTCAGTACTGGTGTGTTGTCACTGTTCAGTCAGTACTGGTGTGTTGTCACTGTTCAGTCGGTACTGGTGTGTTGTCACTGTTCAGTCAGTAATGGTGTATTGTCACTGTCCAGTCGGTAATGGTGTGTTACTGTTCAGTCAGTAATGGTGTATTGTCACTGCTCAGTCAGTAATGGTATATTGTCACTGTTCAGTCATTACTGGTGTGTTGTCACTGTTCAGTCAGTACTGGTGTATTGTCACTGTTCAGTCAGTAATGGTGTGTTGTCACTGTTCAGTCAGTACTGGTATGTTGTCACTGTTCAGTCAGTACTGGTGTATTGTCACTGTTCAGTCAGTAATGGTGTGTTGTCACTGTTCAGTCAGTACTGGTGTATTGTCACTGTTCAGTCAGTACTGGTGTATTGTCACTGTTCAGTCAGTACTGGTGTATTGTCACTGTTCAGTCAGTACTGGTGTATTGTCATTGTTCAGTCAGTACTGGTGTATTGTTGTTGTTCAGTCAGTACTGGTGTATTGTCACTGTTCAGTCAGTACTGGTGTGTTGTCGTTGTTCAGTCAGTACTGGTGTATTGTCACTGTTCAGTCAGTAATGCTGTATTGTCACTGTTCAGTCAGTAATGCTGTATTGTCACTGTTCTGTCAGTAATGGTGTATTGTCACTGTTCAGTCAGTAATGGTGTATTGTCGCTGTTCAGTCAGTACTGGTGTATTGTCACTGTTCAGTCAGTACTGGTGTTTTGTCATTGTTCAGTCAGTACTGGTGTGTTGTCACTGTTCAGTCAGTACTGGTGTGTTGTCGTTGTTCAGTCAGTACTGGTGTGTTGTCACTCTTCAGTCAGTAATGGTGTATTGTCACTGTTCAGTCAGTACTGGTGTATTGTCACTGTTCAGTCAGTACTGGTGTATTGTCATTGTTCAGTGAGTAATGGTGTGTTGTCACTGTTCAGTCAGTACTGGTGTATTGTCACTGTTCAGTAAGTACTGGTGTGTTGTCACTGTTCAGTCAGTACTGGTGTATTGTCACTGTTCAGTCAGTACTGGTGTGTTGTCACTGTTCAGTCAGTACTGGTGTATTGTCACTGTTCAGTCAGTAATGGTGTCTTGTCACTGCTCAGTCAGTACTGGTGTGTTGTCACTGTTCAGTCAGTACTGGTGTGTTGTCACTGTTCAGTCAGTACTGGTGTATTGTCACTATTCAGTCAGTAATGGTGTGTTGTCACTGTTCAGTCAGTACTGGTGTATTGTCATTGTTCAGTCAGTACTGGTGTATTGTCACTGTTCAGTCAGTACTGGTGTATTGTCATTGTTCAGTCAGTACTGGTGTGTTGTCACTGTTCAGTCAGTACTGGTGTGTTGTCACTGTTCAGTCAGTACTGGTGTATTGTCATTGTTCAGTCAGTAATGGTGTATTGTCACTGTTCAGTCAGTACTGGTGTATTGACACTGTTCAGTCAGTACTGGTGTATTGTCACTGTTCAGTCAGTACTGGTGTGTTGTCGTTGTTCAGTCAATACTGGTGTATTGTCATTGTTCAGTCAGTACTGGTGTATTGTCACTGTTCAGTCAGTACTGGTGTATTGTCACTGTTCAGTCAGTAATGCTGTATTGTCACTGTTCTGTCAGTAATGGTGTATTGTCACTGTTCAGTCAGTAATGGTGTATTGTCGCTGTTCAGTCAGTACTGGTGTATTGTCACTGTTCAGTCAGTACTGGTGTTTTGTTGTTGTTCAGTCAGTACTGGTGTGTTGTCACTGTTAAGTCAGTACTGGTGTATTGTCGTTGTTCAGTCAGTACTGGTGTGTTGTCACTGTCCAGTCAGTACTGGTGTGTTGTCACTGTTCAGTCAGTACTGGTGTGTTGTCACTGTTCAGTTAGTACTGGTGTATTGTCATTGTTCAGTCAGTAATGGTGTGTTGTCACTGTTCAGTCAGTACTGGTGAGTTTTCACTGTTCAGTCAGTACTGGTGTGTTGTCACTGTTCAGTCAGTACTGGTGTGTTGTCACTGTTCAGTCAGTACTGGTGTGTTGTCACTGTTCAGTCAGTAATGGTGTATTGTCACTCTCCAGTCAGTAATGGTGTGTTACTGTTCAGTCAGTAATGGTGTATTGTCACTGCTCAGTCAGTAATGGTATATTGTCACTGTTCAGTCAGTACTGGTGTATTGTCACTGTTCAGTCAGTACTGGTGTGTTGTCGTTGTTCAGTCAGTACTGGTGTATTGTCACTGTTCAGTCAGTAATGCTGTATTGTCACTGTTCAGTCAGTAATGCTGTATTGTCGCTGTTCTGTCAGTAATGGTGTATTGTCACTGTTCAGTCAGTAATGGTGTATTATCGCTGTTCAGTCAGTACTGGTGTATCGTCATTGTTCAGTCAGTACTGGTGTATTGTCACTGTTCAGTCAGTACTGGTGTATTGTCATTGTTCAGTCAGTACTGGTGTGTTGTCACTGTTCAGTCAGTACTGGTGTGTTGTCACTGTTCAGTCAGTACTGGTGTGTTGTCACTGTTCAGTCAGTACTGGTGTATTGTCACTGTTCAGTCAGTACTGGTGTGTTGTCACTGTTCAGTCAGTACTGGTGTATTGTCACTGTTCAGTCAGTAATGGTGTCTTGTCACTGTTCAGTCAGTACTGGTGTGTTGTCACTGTTCAGTCAGTACTGGTGTGTTGTCACTGTTCAGTCAGTACTGGTGTATTGTCACTATTCAGTCAGTAATGGTGTGTTGTCACTGTTCAGTCAGTACTGGTGTATTGTCATTGTTCAGTCAGTACTGGTGTATTGTCACTGTTCAGTCAGTACTGGTGTATTGTCATTGTTCAGTCAGTACTGGTGTGTTGTCACTGTTCAGTCAGTACTGGTGTGTTGTCACTGTTCAGTCAGTACTGGTGTATTGTCATTGTTCAGTCAGTAATGGTGTATTGTCACTGTTCAGTCAGTACTGGTGTATTGACACTGTTCAGTCAGTACTGGTGTATTGTCACTGTTCAGTCAGTACTGGTGTGTTGTCGTTGTTCAGTCATTACTGGTGTATTGTCATTGTTCAGTCAGTACTGGTGTATTGTCACTGTTCAGTCAGTACTGGTGTATTGTCACTGTTCAGTCAGTAATGCTGTATTGTCACTGTTCTGTCAGTAATGGTGTATTGTCACTGTTCAGTCAGTAATGGTGTATTGTCGCTGTTCAGTCAGTACTGGTGTATTGTCACTGTTCAGTCAGTACTGGTGTTTTGTTGTTGTTCAGTCAGTACTGGTGTGTTGTCACTGTTAAGTCAGTACTGGTGTATTGTCGTTGTTCAGTCAGTACTGGTGTGTTGTCACTGTCCAGTCAGTACTGGTGTGTTGTCACTGTTCAGTCAGTACTGGTGTGTTGTCACTGTTCAGTTAGTACTGGTGTATTGTCATTGTTCAGTCAGTAATGGTGTGTTGTCACTGTTCAGTCAGTACTGGTGAGTTTTCACTGTTCAGTCAGTACTGGTGTGTTGTCACTGTTCAGTCAGTACTGGTGTGTTGTCACTGTTCAGTCAGTACTGGTGTGTTGTCACTGTTCAGTCAGTAATGGTGTATTGTCACTCTCCAGTCAGTAATGGTGTGTTACTGTTCAGTCAGTAATGGTGTATTGTCACTGCTCAGTCAGTAATGGTATATTGTCACTGTTCAGTCAGTACTGGTGTATTGTCACTGTTCAGTCAGTACTGGTGTGTTGTCGTTGTTCAGTCAGTACTGGTGTATTGTCACTGTTCAGTCAGTAATGCTGTATTGTCACTGTTCAGTCAGTAATGCTGTATTGTCGCTGTTCTGTCAGTAATGGTGTATTGTCACTGTTCAGTCAGTAATGGTGTATTATCGCTGTTCAGTCAGTACTGGTGTATCGTCATTGTTCAGTCAGTACTGGTGTATTGTCACTGTTCAGTCAGTACTGGTGTATTGTCATTGTTCAGTCAGTACTGGTGTGTTGTCACTGTTCAGTCAGTACTGGTGTGTTGTCACTGTTCAGTCAGTACTGGTGTGTTGTCATTGTTCAGTGAGTAATGGTGTGTTGTCACTGTTCAGTCAGTACTGGTGTATTGTCACTGTTCAGTCAGTACTGGTGTGTTGTCACTGTTCAGTCAGTACTGGTGCATTGTCACTGTTCAGTCAGTAATGGTGTGTTGTCACTGTTCAGTCAGTACTGGTGTATTGTCACTGTTCAGTCAGTAATGGTGTGTTGTCATTGTTCAGTCAGTACTGGTGTATTGTCGTTGTTCAGTCAGTACTGGTGTATTGTCACTGTTCAGTCAGTACTGGTGTCTTGTCAATGTTCAGTCAGTACTGGTGTATTGTCACTGTTCAGTCAGTACTGGTGTGTTGTCACTGTTCAGTCAGTACTGGTGTGTTGTCACTGTTCAGTCAGTACTGGTGTATTGTCACTGTTCAGTTAGTAATGGTGTGTTGTCACTGTTCAGTCAGTACTGGTGTATCGTCATTGTTCAGTCAGTACTGGTGTATTGTCACTGTTCAGTCAGTACTGGTGTATTGTCATTGTTCAGTCAGTACTGGTGTGTTGTCACTGTTCAGTCAGTACTGGTGTGTTGTCACTGTTCAGTCAGTACTGGTGTGTTGTCACTGTTCAGTCAGTACTGGTGTATTGTCATTGTTCAGTCAGTAATGTTGTGTTGTCACTGTTCAGTCAGTAATGGTGTATTGTCACTGTCCAGTCAGTAATGGTGTGTTACTGTTCAGTCAGTAATGGTGTATTGTCACTGCTCAGTCAGTAATGGTATATTGTCACTGTTCAGTCAGTACTGGTGTATTGTCACTGTTCAGTCAGTACTGGTCTGTTGTCGTTGTTCAGTCAGTACTGGTGTATTGTCACTGTTCAGTCAGTAATGCTGTATTGTCACTGCTCAGTCAGTAATGCTGTATTGTCACTGTTCTGTCAGTAATGGTGTATTGTCACTGTTCAGTCAGTAATGGTGTATTGTCGCTGTTCAGTCAGTACTGGTGTATCGTCATTGTTCAGTCAGTACTGGTGTATTGTCACTGTTCAGTCAGTACTGGTGTATTGTCATTGTTCAGTCAGTACTGGTGTGTTGTCACTGTTCAGTCAGTACTGGTGTGTTGTCACTGTTTAGTCAGTACTGGTGTATTGTCACTGTTCAGTCAGTAATGGTGTGTTGTCACTGTTCAGTCAGTACTGGTGTGTTGTCACTGTTCAGTCAGTACTGGTATGTTGTCACTGTTCAGTCAGTACTGGTGTATTGTCACTGTTCAGTCAGTAATGGTGTGTTGTCACTGTTTAGTCAGTACTGCTGTATTGTCACTGTTCAGTCAGTACTGGTGTATTGTCACTGTTCAGTCAGTACTGGTGTATTGTCACTGTTCAGTCAGTACTGGTGTATTGTCATTGTTCAGTCAGTACTGGTGTATTGTCATTGTTCAGTCAGTACTGGTGTATTGTCACTGTTCAGTCAGTACTGGTGTGTTGTCGTTGTTCAGTCAGTACTGGTGTATTGTCACTGTTCAGTCAGTAATGCTGCATTGTCACTGTTCAGTCAGTAATGCTGTATTGTCACTGTTCTGTCAGTAATGGTGTATTGTCACTGTTCAGTCAGTACTGGTGTATTGTCACTGTTCAGTCAGTAATGGTGTGTTGTCACTGTTCAGTCAGTACTGGTGTGTTGTCACTGTTCAGTCAGTACTGGTGTGTTGTCACTGTTCAGTCAGTACTGGTGTATTGTCACTATTCAGTCAGTAATGGTGTGTTGTCACTGTTCAGTCAGTACTGGTGTATTGTCATTGTTCAGTCAGTACTGGTGTATTGTCACTGTTCAGTCAGTACTGGTGTATTGTCATTGTTCAGTCAGTACTGGTGTGTTGTCACTGTTCAGTCAGTACTGGTGTGTTGTCACTGTTCAGTCAGTACTGGTGTATTGTCATTGTTCAGTCAGTACTGGTGTGTTGTCCCTGTTCAGTCAGTACTGGTGTATTGTCATTGTTCAGCCAGTACTGGTGTGTTGTCACTGTTCAGTCAGTACTGGTGTGTTTTCACTGTTTAGTCAGTACTGGTGTGTTGTCACTGTTCAGTCAGTACTGGTGTGTTGTCACTGTTCAGTCAGTACTGGTGTGTTGTCACTGTTCAGTCAGTAATGGTGTATTGTCACTGTCCAGTCAGTACTGGTGTGTTGTCACTGTTCAGTCAGTAATGGTGTATTGTCACTGTCCAGTCAGTATTGGTGTGTTGTCACTGTTCAGTCAGTAATGGTGTATTGTCATTGTTCAGTCAGTACTGGTGACATTTGTCTTCCTGTGGTGACGAGGTCGTGGTCCTGCCTCAGGGTTTCTCCTACGAGTCATGGAACAAAAAGTTTGTGATCAGCTTGGCCTGTTAACTCATATTTTGCATGTTGCTACAATCTCATGCTGTATTAAAATGGCTATGTGAGTACCGGCAACAAAATGTCCCATGATGCACTATGATGTACAAGCCCCGTTGGAACTTTACAAGCCTGCCAGTTGATTTGTGAACATCTCTTACTGTGGCAGAGCTGCAGTCCACTGACTGGGTGTGAATCATCTGTACTGTTATTGTGATGATCGTTATTATACATCTGTACGGTTGTGATTATCACTATCATACATCTCTACTGTTATTGTGATTATCACTATCATACATCTGTACTGTTGTGATTATCACTATCATACATCTGGATTGTTGTGATTATCACTATCATACATCTGTATTGTTGTGATTATCACTATCATACAGCTGTAGTGTTTTGATTATCACTATCATACATCTGTACGGTTGTGATTATCACTATCATACATCTGTACGGTTGTGATTATCACTATCATACATCTGTATGGTTGTTATTATCACTATCATACATCTGGACTGTTGTGATTATCTCTATCATACATCTGGACTGTTGTGATTATCACTATCATACATCTGGACTGTTGTGATTATCACTATCATACATCTGTATGGTTGTGATTATCACTATCATATAGCTGTAGTGTTGTGATTATCACTATCACATCTGTACTGTTGTGATTATCACTATCATACATCTGGACTGTTGTGATTATCACTATCATACATCTGTACGGTTGTGATTATCATTCCCCACCAGCTCATTACACTCAGGAGGCAAACAGGGTGACCTCACATATCTAAAATGTCAAACCATTACAGCGTGTTTTTAGCTCAACCGTGTCAGTGATATTATTAAAAGTCTAACTCATGAATTAATTAATGTTATTTCACGGTGTAATCATGGTGTCGGCGGGCCTCCCTTCTGCATACGGGGTTCAGTGTTCTGCTGTTAACTGTTTCTGCTCGGCACTGGAAGCCCAGTCCTGTGGCTTCCCTGACCTCGGCAGCTGGAAAACCACAAGCTCCTCACAACCCGTTCTTTTCCTGGGCACCAGGCCGCCGGCAAGAGCGAAGCTGTCAGCTCCCTGTCTGAACTCAGAGTGGCGTAGAGACCTCATTCACCTCGCTCACCTCGCGCCAGCGGCCGTGTTGGTGGGCTGGTGGTGGGGAACATTCTAGACTCTTTGGGGAACATTCGAGACTCTTTGGGGAAACATTCTAGACTCTTTGGGGAAACATTCGAGACTCTTTGGGGAAACATTCTAGACTCTTTGGAGAAACATTCTAGACTCTTTGGGGAATATTCTAGACTCTTTGGGGAAACATTCTAGACTCTTTGGGGAAACATTCTAGACTCTTTGGGGAACATTCTAGACTCTATGGGGGAACATTCAAGACTCTTTGGGGAAACATTCTAGACTCTTTGGGGGCACATTCTAGACTCTTTGGAGAAACATTCTAAACTCTTGAGGGAACATTCTAGACTCTTTGGGGAAACATTCGAGACTTTTTGGGGAAACATTCTAGACTCTTTGGGGAAACATTTTAGACTCTTTGGGGAACATTCAAGACTCTTTTGGGAAACATTCAAAACTCTTTGGGGAAACCCAGACAACTCAACAGAAACACATTCTGAATGCAACCTGCGCGGGGAAATGGAATGCAGAACTATGAATTTTGCATTGAGATGTCATGGTGTGAACTCTGAGTAGCACGCTACCTGCGGCTGCTAATGGGTCTGTATGGAGGGATCTCCGCCTAGCCTAGCCTAGCCTCGGGCTAGCAGGCTGTTAACAGTTGGCACCAGGCGAGCAGCCTCATTGTGAACCCACTGCTTGGCTTAGGTTTCACAGGCCCTGTGCTCTGCCCTGTGGGGATCTCTGCCACTGCTCACACACCGGCTGCCTAGGGAGCCCCAGGGGGCCCGGGAGGCCCCACGGAGCCCCTTAGCCCGGGACGCATGAACGCCTCTCCCCATCCCACACACACCCTCCACACACAGCGGAGCAAAGGGCTCTGGAGCACTAATCATTTAAATGGGGTGTGAGTGTGGTGCAGTGTTCCAGGGGCCCCTGACCTGAGGGGCCCCCCCCAGGGCCCCAGCAGGAAGCCATCTCATCTCGGAGATGGCTTGTGATTTCCCCCCCCCAGCTTCCTGTGTAATCCGTCTGGACGTGAACAGAAGACCGTTGTTAAGGCTGAAGCACCGAGGGCACGTGCCAGCCTCTCAAGCTAGGTTCTGTTTGAGGTGGCCCATAAAACAGAAGAGCCAGCCGGGCCTGGTACCAGTCTGGAGGTCTGGGGGTACCGCCACGGTCGTTATGGCAACAGCTCCTCACCCTCCCTCCCACGGGGTGAGCGTGCTTTACGAGACACCCGTGATAGATCTCTCTCGCTCTCTCTCTCTCTCTCTCTCTCTCTCTCTCTCTCTGTCTCTCTCTCTCTCTCCCTCCCTCTCTCTCTCTCTCTCTCTCTCTCTCTCTCTCTCTCTCTCTCTCTCCCCCTCTCTCTCTCTCTCTCTCTCTCTCTCTCTCTCTCTCTCTCTCAACCTCTCTCTCTCTCTCTCTCTCTCTCTCTCCCCTCTCTCTCTCTCTCTCTCTCTCTCTCTCTCTCTCTCTCTCTCTCTCTCTCTCTCTCTCTCTCTCTCTCTTTCTCTCTCTTTCTCTCTCTTTCTCTCTCTCTCTCTCTCTCTCTCTCTCTCTCTGTCTCTCTCTCTCTCCCTCTCTATCTCTCTCTCTCTCTCTCTCTCTCTCTCTGGACAGGAGGCAGAGAGGAGGCCGAGATCTGGAGACGCCGCTGTCCTTCAGAGGGGAGCGCAGATGTCACTCAGCTTTTGATCTCCTCGCGTTCGCATCTTCATGAAACCTTTCAACGTCCAGCTTTGAAGCTTTACCTCTCCTTCATCTTCCCCTCCCCTTGTGTAGGCCGCCGTCGCCGCGGAGTGCAGAGACATGTGACCAGCACCATGTGACCAGGACCAGGCGTGGAGCGCCTTACAATGATGAATCCACTCTGAGGCAACGTCAGAAGTTAACGCTGAAGTCATCGGACGCTTGACGCAAGGTACAAAGACACACGAGACACAGCTCAACAAGGAATGCAGTTGTCTGCACAGTAAGGTGTAGAGGATACAGAAGTGCACCCACTGCTCAGGAAACACTCCTTTACTCTGAAGTCAACGGACAGAAGAACACTGTCTGACATCAAGCAAAGCAGCAGAAAGTCATCCCGAGCGCACTTCTGTAAACATGTTGTTCTCTGTGCAGAATCACAGCGTTCCTGCAGACGGACGCGCTTCCACACCAGAAGAGGCAGAAGACAGAGAGCGACATGAGAATGTTCAGAATGTTCCCCTTCATGTCTGGGGAACAAATGGTGGACTCAAAATGTTCGTGTTGTACAACAAATATTCTGCACATAGCCGTCAGCGTTGGAACTCTGGGGACCCCAATCCTGCTAGTCAGGAGCAGAATGAAGCCTGACAGGGAACGCCAAGATGTCTACTTGTTGGTGTTTGCTGTCTAATACAACAGGCAGCCATTTCCTATTCCATATGAGGGTTGTGTTACCGGCTTGGTATTTGGGTTAGTGTTTCCTATTTGGGTTAGTTTTTGGGGTTTGAGTTCTAGGGCTGGGTTTAGGGTCAGGGGTTCCAACGGGTTGGGTCTTGGGGTTTGGTTTTGAGCTGTAGGGAGGACTGAGAGATAAACCAGCCATGTTTCATCCACTCACCTCTCCATCAGACTCACTCAGGAGGGACTGAACCAGTGTTGTTGGTGAAGCAGGCTACACAGGATGTCTCATCAAGCGGATGGAAAACATTCTGGTGAACCCAGTACAATACTAATGAGATGGGTTGGATTTGTTCTGGTGTCCTGAAGACTCGAACTGAACCCCTGGCCTCTCCAGCTTTCAGGAAAACGGTCCAAACTAAACAACGGGAAGCACATTAGTAGTTTGAGTGTTAAAATGCAGTTTTTAGACACAGCTGATCCTGTTGTGCCTCCACAATAATAACAACTTTTTGTAATTAGCAGTCTGCTGATTAACTTCCTGAATGCCACTTGGTTCCGGTCTGCAGAACACAATGTTCCACAGCCATGACTCAGAGTCAGGGCTGTCTTCGGTTCCGGGGTTAGGTGTTTGGGGTTTAGTGCTTCTGGAAAATGGACTCCAGGTGTGAACAGGTGTGAACAGGTATGACCAGGTGTGAACAGGGGCTCCAGGTGTGAACAGGTGTGAACAGGTGTGAACAGTTGTGAACAGGTGTGAACAGTTGTGACCAGGTGTGAACAGGTGTGAACAGGGGCTCCAGGTGTGAACAGGTGTGACCAGGTGTAAACAGGGGCTCCAGGTGTGAACAGGTGTGACCAGGTGTAAACAGGGGCTCCAGGTGTAACAACTTTGTGACCAGGTGTGAACAGGGGTGAACAGGTGTGAATAGGGGTGAACAGGTGTGACCAAGTGTGACCAGGTGTGACCAGGTGTGCCTCCCTGAGGTGTAAACAGGTGTGAACAGGGGTGAACAGGTGTGAGCAGGTGTGACACAAAAGGCACAAATCAACACAGGAATGAGTGGAGCCAAAACGCCCGGTCCCTGGAACTTTATTCAACATGACAGCCAGCAGAAAAACATCCCAAAATGCTATACATCCTTTTTGGTGAACAAATGAAACAGAATCGTTAATCAAAACATAGTGCAGTTTACTGTTAAAGCTATCAAACATGTATGAAAAAAAGCTTCAAACCTTGAAACATTAAGAAATTGTTTGACAGAAATAGTTAATAAATGAAAAGGAAATGACAGTACAGTGAGTAAAAAAAAGAAAGAAATGTACTTTGTACAGCATATATAGAAGAATGCAGTAGAAAAATTATAATACCCGATCGGCACTCATGGAGAGACAAGAGGACGCTTGTCCACCAAATCTCTTCAGGCAACACGGTGTCCCCGCTGGCCTGGGAATGGAACCCGCGCCACTGACTCTGACCTCTGAGCCAGGGGACTCGCAGCAGACGAGACCATCAGCAGCCCGTCTGGGTGGGCCTCAGGCCACGGTCCTGTCCCCTCATGGTCCTCACTGTCTCCTGTCCCCTCGTGGTCCTCACTGTCTCCTGTCCCCTCGTGGTCCTCACTGTCTCCTGTCCCCTCGTGGTCCTCACTGTCTCCTGTCCCCTCGTGGTCCTCACTGTCTCCTGTCTCCTGTCTCTTTGTGGTCCTGGTCGTCAGCGGCGGTCTCAGAGCTGCTCAGCTTGTTGAGAGGACAACGTAAATACTGATGTTCCCCTGAAGCAAAGTGGACGCTCCTTCAACAGGCTGAGAGCCACAAATAACAAACCAGGCCTGATGAGGACACACTGTGAGTGTGTGTGTGTGTGTGGACAGCAGCTTCCAGAAAGTCCCTTTGTAGTTCCTCTGTGTGCGTGAGAGAGAGAGAGAGAGAGAGAGAGAGAGAGAGAGAGAGAGAGAGAGACCGAGAGAGACAGAGAGAGACAGAGAGAGAGAGAGAGAGAGACAGAGAGACAGAGACAGAGAGACAGGTTAGAGACAGAGAGAGACAGAGACAGAGAGACAGAGAGAGAGACAGGTTAGAGACAGAGAGAGAGAGAGACAGAGAGAGAGAGAGAGACAGATGTTAGAGACAGAGAGAGACAGAGAGACAGAGAGACAGAGAGAGAGAGAGAGAGAGAGACAGGTTAGAGACAGAGAGAGACAGAGAGACAGAGACAGAGAGACAGAGAGAGACAGGTTAGAGACAGAGAGAGAGAGAGACAGAGAGCTGTGTGTGATGTGAAGCTGCCCTTGCGGCACGCAAGAGACCGGCCTGATGAACCACAGACAGACAGACAGACAGACAGACAGACAGACAGACAGACTCCGCCCTGGTTAATGGGTGTGTGGGTGCGAGTCCTCCCTTCATAAACCCTAACAAGTGTTTATTAGCCACTCGGCTAGCTGGCGGTGGGGTGGGGGGGGGGGGGGCTACGGTGCGGCTACTGCATGTGTGTGGGGGTGTTATGGTATCCATGGTGACGGGTTCGAGGGGCGTGGCCCCTGTGTCTCAGAGGAAACAGCAGTGTTCAGCGAGAGATGGACCCCACACAGGAAGCAGAGGGTACAAGGGGGGCGGGGCTTAATAGCAGTCTCTTCCCATTGGGGTCAGGGGTCGGGGGGCGTCCTCTCTCTCCCCCGGTGGGAGGCCGGGGGTCGGGGGTCAGCGGGCCTCAGTCCCCCACGTCACTGTCCCGGTCCCCGATGATCCACAGGAAGTGGAAGCTGAGGGCGAGCAGCGCGGTGCCCAGCAGGTCGCCCAGCGCCGTCAGGTAGGGGATGGAGAAGCTGTCAGGGTCCTTACCACTGCGCCACATAGAGTGGACCATCCAGTCAGCTATACACAGCAGCAGCAGCACCTGCAGGGCGAGAGACACCGGCTAGTACTCAGAGAGGGAGAGAGAGAGAGAGAGAGAGAGAGAGAGAGAGAGAGAGAGAGAGAGAGAGAGAGAGAGAGAGAGAGAGAGAGAGAGAGAGAGAGAGAGAGAGAGAGAGACAGACAGACAGACAGACAGACAGACAGACAGACAGACAGACAGACAGACAGAATCCACTGCAGCCGCGGTGCGCCTACACAGGACTTAATAACTGGACTATTGATCTGTTTTTTTTTGCCATGTCTGATTCACTTTAAACAGTAGAGAGAGAGAGGGGAGAATGGAGGCATTCTCTCGCCTCAGATGCCATTGTGGATATGAGAGAGAGAGAGAGAGAGAGAGAGAGAGAGAGAGAGAGACAGAGAGAGACAGAGAGAGAGAGACAGAGAGAGACAGAGACAGAGACAGACAGAGACAGAGAGAGCGCGACAGAGACTCTGCGTTAGTAAGTGAGTCCTTGAGAGCCTCTGTCCTCCACCACACAGCCCCAGCAGCCCAGAGTCCAGCCTCCTCCCTGGACCCTCTGGGCAGGGGGGGCATCTGTATGCAGCGTCCACCGCAGCCCGGGCAGCGCCACCACTTTGATCACATGACACACTCTGACCACGCCCTGCAGGCGGCACCAGGGCTCCAGCTGCTGGCCTCCACAGGTGTGGAGGGAGCAGAGAAACCCTGGACACGCCCACCCTGAGAAGGGCTCCATTAGACACACCTGGGATGGACAGACACGCTGAACTCACCCAACCAATCAGGGGAGAGATGACCTGATGGCCATCAACACCAACCTGAAGGATCTGGTTCAGAGGCAGCAGATATTCCCTCAGAGCAGTCGCTCATTCACACATTCACTCACTCACTCGTTCATTGACACATTCACTCATTCCCTCAGTCATTCAATAACACATCCCCTCACTCATTCACACATTCACTCACTTATTCACTACAGACGTGTGGCCAGGCCAACAAACTACACTGAAATAAGGTCCCTTAAATACTACCTGCAGCTCCCTCACCTGGGCTGCTCTGGCCCTGGTTCTCCTGGTTCTAGTGTGGAACCAGACATGTGCAGCAAACCAACGCAGAATTACTCCCACATTGAAGCGGCCTTTATGTTTTCATAATCAAAGAGACACACAGAGAGAATGACAAAGAGAGACACAGAGCCACAAAGGACAGAGAAACACACACACACAGAATATTACACAAAAAAAAACCTTAAAAGACATTAGATATTAATAAAATAACAGAATTACAGGCTTTTATCCCCACAGTGTCCATTAGTTTCCTGTTCACGTCTGAAACACAGACTAACACAGAGAGAGAGAGAGAGAGAGAGAGAGAGAGAGAGAGAGAGAGAGAGAGAGAGAGAGGGAGGAGGGATTTGATTTGTCTGATGGACTGGATCGCCCGCAGCACACTTTGAGTCCATCTCTTTAAT
>JAXIVH010000350.1:86252-93752 GCA_036785325.1 Urophycis tenuis | reverse complement strand
GGCGTTGCACCGCGGCAGAGACGGCGCCCCGCGAGATTATCTTTTCCCAGAATATTCTGACAAGGTAAATACACCTCAGTCTGCAGGCTGGGACGGACATGTGGTGGACCTCCAGCACATGCTTATATTACCAACGCACGCACATACGCACGCACGCACGCACGCACGCACACACACACACGCACGCACATACGCACGCGCGCACACACGCACGCACACACGCACGCACGCACGCACGCACGCACACGCACATACGCACGCACGCACACACACACCTGTAGCAGGGCCGCGGCCAGGTACACGGTCATGAAGATGGGGGTGAGGGTGGTGTGGCCGCTCTTCATCAGGTGGATGGTGTACAGGAAGATCAGGTGACCCGGGATGACCAGGAGCACCAGCACCTGAGCTGAGCGGTGATTGGCTCCTGGGGTGGCCAATGAACAGGGGGAATGGAAACAGGTTAGCTCCGGAGACGGTCCTTCTGCAAAGAATACGCTAAGAAACGTGGACTTTTCTTTGTATAATTCCCGTTCTTATTATATTACTATATTCTCATCACATCTTTACATTTGAGGTATAAAATACAGGAAACAAAAACTAATCAGGAAACTTAGCAGCTGGCCTCATTTAGCCAGCATCCATCTTGGTTCCACACGTTGGGTCGTCCCCATCTAGTGCCTAGAGCCAAGAGGGAGCCAACATGGCTGCTGAATCAGGCCTTAGGAAGTGGATGGGGGAACCAGGGGAACCAGAGGAACCAGTGGAACCAGGGGAACCAGAGGAACCAGGGGAACCCGGGGAACCAGAGGAACCAGGGGAACCAGAGGAACCAGGGGAACCCGGGGAACCAGGGGAACCCGGGGAACCAGAGGAACCAGGGGAACCAGAGGAACCAGGGGAACCAGGGGAACCAGGGGAACCAGAAGAACCAGGGGAACCAGGGGAACCAGGGCCCGCCGGGCCGTGACTCACCTGTACCGTAGAAGGTGCGACAGGGGTAGTAGCAGCCTCTGGCCTCGGGGGGCACCTCTCCAGGTGTGCTGTGGAAGTGCAGGTGAGTGGAGATCCTGCTGGACTGGATGGCCACCAGGTTACCCCCAATACCTGAGGACAAACAAACACATACAAATGTCAATGTTGTGAGGGTGTTTTCTTATCTATCTCATTGCACGGAACGTCGCTATCTGAACACTTGGCCCTGGAGGTATTGAACTCTACATTACAATACCTGGTCTGACGTGGAAGCTGTAATCAGACCTGCTCCCTCAGCTGACGCCATGAGACTCAGGGCCTCATTTACTAACATTTGCGACCGCAGCGTAATCTGCGCCAGCGCCGAGCCGCTATTTGCGCAGCATTCGTCACCGCACTTTACGTTGTATTTATCAAACCCGTACTTCATCAGGCAATCAGCGCCATACTCCGCCCTAGTGTAATTAGCGCACCGTTAAAAGAAGGGAGAATGGGTCTGCGTGTTTGCGTAACCATGGACGATCCAAGAAAAAGAAAACAAAAGTTCCGCGACCAGGAAGTGGAGCTATTGGTACATGAAGTGTCGGCCAACATCCAGATTTTGCAGAGTTTGGTTTGCTATGTCCTTGTTTACAGGCTCAAGCAAAACCCACTTCCTGGTTTACACCTGCTTTTATGAGGCGGAGATTTGCGCTCCGATTAGAGTCGCGCACTTCTCAGGCTATCTTAGTAAATACCACGCAATACATAATAAGGCGCACTTAACGCGTTACCTCCCAGCTCTTTGCGATTCACTCCCACTTCCCCTGACACACTCCCATTTATGCATATGTATGAGGCGGGATGCGCAACTTGCCTATCGCCTCTTCAGAGGCAGGCTATTTGCGCATTTACCCCGTTGCGCCACGTAAGTAAATACGGTTCCATGTTTTTACGCCTATTTTACCCGCAAATTACGCTAGAAATGGACGCAATTCTGTTAGTAAATGAGGCCCTGAGAACACAACAAGGAGGGCTGACGGCAGCGTGAGACCAACACCAGACCTCTCTCCGAGGATTCCTCCAGCGTGGAGAGAGAGACAGTGAGGGGCGAGGAGTGATGCAGAGGTAAGAGAGACCAGGGGAGGTGAATGGATGCTGGTTCAACGCCGCGCTAAGCCCTGTTTAGGCGTGTTCTCGCCCACGCCTCTCCCAGCCAATCAGCTCCGTCTCTCTCTGCGCTCCCAGCTGCTGCCTTCTGCCCCCCCACTCAGCACCAGAACACCGGCTCCAGAACCATTCACCTGGCAGAACCCTGCAGAACGCTGCAGAACGCTGCAGAACGCTGCAGAACGCTGCAGAACCCTGCAGAACCCTGCAGAACGGCTCGGCTTTGTCTGGTGGAACACGCGGGCCTGGAGTGAGACTCACTAGAGTGTCTCACCCCCTCACCCAGAGAGAGAGAGACACTCTCAGTCCCCCCCCTCTAACAGGGAGGCAGACAGCCTGTGATGGACAGCCGTTGGCCGACCCCCACTGGACATGGAGAGTGAAAAGAAACTGAACCATGAGTGAATGAATGAATGATGAATGGATGAGAGGGTGGTGTGTGTGTCACGGCCCCGTGCAGGACCAGGTTACCGTGGCGACCGCGCTAAATTGGAGGGCCCAGCGGCACCCAGGGCGACCGTCCACCTAACTCAATCCCACCTGTCAGCGCGGTGACATCACTCCCACAGCCCCCCGCCACGGCCTGCTGCCCCCCGCGGGGCAAATAACCCCCATTACCCCGGGCCCTTTGGGCCTCATTAACCCAATCAGAGTCTGGGCACAGGACGGTGTGATGGCGTTCCTCTGGGTTAAGGAAACAGGACCTTTGGGGGGGGGGGGCTCTGCATCACAGCAGGGGGCTGAGGTGGGGGGGGGCGCTGAGGTGGGGGGGGCGTGTCACGGCTAATTCAGGTCACTGGATGTGATGGGGGAGAGAGAGGGGGAGAGAGAGAGAATGTGAACAAGGTGGTAGGGCACAACAGCAGGGTGTGTGTGTGTGTGTGTGTGTGTGTGTGTGTGTGTGCATGTGTGGTGAGGGGGAGTAAAGCATGTGCCAGCATCTCAGCTGGATCCTCTGGGGTAGCGGTCGGGCTGTCTGTCTGTCTCTCTGTCTGTCTGTCTGTCTGTCTGTCTGTCTCCCTCTCCTCTCCTGGCTCTGTGCAGCCTGTAGACCTCTCTCCTCTCCTGATGGCCGAGCAGCACACGTCAGGCAGGGAAACCAATAACAACTCAAACGTTTTACAACGTGTTTATCGTCTTCGTCTTTCATTAATTGCCGGTCATCAGTTGTCTTCATTAAGGGCCTTTCATTAAACGCCCCTCCTGTCTAATTGTCAAACAGGCGCAGCCTGTGGGAGCCCAGAGGAGCTTCTCCAGCTGAGGAGCACTCAGACACAGGGCTGAACAGATCCTGTGACTGAACAGATCCTGTGACTGAGGCCTGATCCCAGCCCGGTGATGCAGCTGATGAGGCCCACCAAACGTTCCTGGCAGCAGCTCAGCCTTGTGTAACACGTTCTCCCATGCAGTCTGCGTTGAACCTGTTCCTCCCAAGAACACACCTCCGCTGCAGACAGCTCCACGCATGGCTTCCTACTTGATTATCCTGCGCCTGGCCCCGTGAAGGAGAAGGAGTTGGTGTGTGAAGCCAGCTTGGTTCAGGGAGCTGCTGGGAGCTGATCTCATGGTGGTTACTAGCTCCTCCCACTCAGCCCCACGCCGGCCCCCTGCTGACAGCCTCCCCTTGATGGAGGACTGAACACAGAGTGAGCCGCGCACGGCCGGTAGGCAGGGTCTTCAGTAGAGGCTGCTGAACTGTCCTGTGAGGGATGGCCAGACCACTCTGGCACCTGCATGCTGTACGGTGATGTGCTGTGATGTCTGGTGATGTGCGGTGATGAACAGTGATGTACGGTGATGTAGTGATGTATGGTGATGTAGTGATGTAGCTGTCTGGCGATGGACAGTGATGTATGGTGATGTAGCTGTCTGGTGATGTAGTGATATACAGTGATGTACCTGTCTGGTGATGTAGTGATGTACGGTGATGTAGCTGTCTGCTGATGGACGGTGATATAGCTGTCTGGTGATGTAGTTATGTAGCTGTCTGGTGACGTAGTGATGAACAGTGATGTAGCTGTCTGGTGATGTAGTGATGAACAGTGATGTACGGTGATGTAGCTGTCTAGTGATGTACGGTGATGTAGCTGTCTGGTGATGTAGTGATGTACGGTGATGTAGCTGTCTGGTGATGGACGGTGATATAGCTGTCTGGTGATGTAGTGATGAACAGTGATGTACGGTGATGTAGCGGTCTGGTGATGTAGTGATGTACGGTGATGTAGCTGTCTGGTGATGTAGAGATGAACAGTGATGTACGGTGATGTAGCTGTCTGGTGATGTAGTGATGAACAGTGATGTACGGTGATGTAGCTGTCTGGTGATGTAGTGATGTACGGTGATGTAGCTGTCTGGTGATGTAGTGATGTACGGTGATGTAGCTGTCTGGTGATGTAGTGATGAACAGTGATGTACGGTGATGTAGTGATGTACGGTGATGTAGCTGTCTGGTGATGTAGTGATGTACGGTGATGTAGCTGTCTGGTGATGTAGTGATGAACAGTGATGTACGGTGATGTAGCTGTCTGGTGATGTAGTGATGTACGGTGATGTAGCTGTCTGGTGATGTAGTGATGAACAGTGATGTACGGTGATGTAGTGATGTACGGTGATGTAGTGATGAGGCGCCCCGTCTCCACCCACCGTTGATGACTGGAGTGTACACCACGATCCCAGCCAGGTTGGGGTCCGACACGGTCTTGTCCAGGATCAGACCCCCGATGCTGCGGGAGAGGGGTGTGTGTTTAGCAGGCGTGTGTGTGTGTGTGTGTGTGTGTGTGTGTGTGTGTGTGTGTGTGTGTGTGTGTGTGTGTGTGTGTGTGTGTGTGTATGTGTGTGTGAGTGTGTTTGTGTGTGTGTGTACTTGTTACAGTCATTACTTGAGTTGAAAATTACATTGTGCTAAGGCGAATTGCTAAATAAACACCTGTTTTGTTTAATTATTGGTGTGAGAGTGTGTGTGTGTGTGTGTGTCGGACTGAGTGAGATGGATTCAGCCGAAAGGGAAAGAAGGGAAAAGACAAATGGAAGGAAGACACACACACACACAGACAGAGATACACACACACACACACACACACACACACAGACAGAGATACACACACACACACACACACACACACACACACACACACACACACCGGCAGTAGCTCCAGCGTTCCCTTGCTGGTGGTTACGTGTGAAAAGCTGCCAGGCTCAAGGGCAGTGAAGGGTAATCACGTTGTGGAGCGGCAATTTGTTTAGTGCAGTGACTCATCAGACACAGCAGCCGGTAGGAGCCTACTGTGGTTCCCTAAAGATGACGCAGACAGACACACAGACAGACACACACACACACACACACACACACACACACAGGGACACACACACACACACACACACACACACACATACACACACACACACACACACACTTTCCTATACTTGTGAGGTCATGAGCGAGCCACCCACCAACAGAGCGACGCCCTTTCTGGTGTTCAGAGGAATTAATCCCTTTAAAATTCTGATCAAAGTCAAAGGGGAGGGAAGGCTTTATTGCGAGGGTCTCGAGAGCACAAAGACACACATACTAATCATCGATCCCCCCACAGTGAGGAGTTGCAGGGCCGTGGGGCCCAGGACACTCTCCTCTAAGTGACTCTGGTGCTTCTCACACCACAGAGAAGACCTCGCTGGAGCTGTGGTCTGCTCGTCACAAGTACAGATAAACTCTCCCCCTCTCTCTCTCCCTCTCTCTCCCTCCCTCCCCGGTCCGTCTGTCTCGTCCTCACATGTATAGGAAAACACAAACACACACACACACACACACACACACACACACACACACACACACACACACACTCTCTCTCTCTGGTCTGTCTGCCTGTCTGTCTGTCTGTCACACACAAGTATAGGAAAACACACACACACATCATGCTGTCTCTCTCTGGTCCGTCTGTGTGGCCCTCACAAGTATAGCAACGCACACACACAGACACACACACACACACACACACACACACACACACAGACAGACACACACACACACACACACACACATAGACACAGACACACACAGACACACACACACACCCAGCCCTACCTGCTGATGACCATGGCGGTGATGACGGGCTCCCAGCCGGAGTAGAGCAGCGTGCGGCTGGCGGGGTGCTTGGAGGAGATGACCATCCACAGGGGGGTCAGGGACAGGAAGAAGGCACACACCAGGGAGGAGACGTAGGGGTAGGAGTCTGGAGAGGACACACACACAGGGCTGCTGTCAGGGACTACGGGCCCCAGAGTACTTCTGTGGGGCTTAAAGGATCAGGCTGATCAAAGACAGGAGAGCTGAGCACCACAGAGTTCCTCAGGCCTGATCCTCACAGGTAAATACAGCTCTGTCCACGCTGAGCTGCATTCACTCACTGACCGCCACTGTGGGGATGTGACAGCGTGCGTTTCATGGAAGATAAACAACTTATCGAGATAAAGAAAAATCATCTGACTTAGGAACTCAAACGCCACTTTGTGGTGATATTCATAGCGTGATCAAATGACGTGTGAAAGTCCCAGCAACACATTCAGTGTATTTAGAGCCAATGAGCTCAGAAGCACTAAAAGTGTATTTCCAGGTGAGGTTGTTTTAATGTGTCTGGGATGAGCATGGAGACAGGAGGCCACATGTCTTCAACATGGAAGAACACAGCAATCATCTGGTATTCTAACACACGCACACACACACACAAACAGACACACACCAATCATCTGTTATTCTAACACACACACTGGACCCTGTCGCACACTGCGTCTGCTTGAGACCGGCTCTCTCTCACACACACACACACACACACACACACACACACACACACACACACACACACACACACACACACACACACACACACACACACACACACACACACACACACACACACACACACACACACACACACACACAGCTGTTTCCATCTGCGTCTGGTTTCCAGGGTGTGCGGAGGAGGAGGCCGGAGAAGGCGAGCAGCTTCTGGTGGCACAAGGAGTCGCTCCCACTCTGGAATGAATCCATTCATGCTCCACAGCAGTAATGTAATAATAATTCTTATTTATTTTATTCATAAAGCGCTCTTCATTGAAGTGAAGTCAGGGTGCTGGAGGGGCAGACATCGCGCCCTCACACACTCACTCTTCAATTACTGCAGTACAATACTGCACCTTCCTTTAGGCTCCCACCAGACCTCCGCTCAGAACCGCTCAGAACCGCTCAGGACCGCTCAGAACCGCTCAGGACCGCTCAGAACCCGGACCTGGGCGACGCTCACTTAACCCGCTCCATTCAGGGCCCGGCCGGCGGGTCCGGTTCAGACTGAGCGGGCCGGCTGGATTCACCAGGCTTTCCACAGA
>JAXIVH010000350.1:56252-81252 GCA_036785325.1 Urophycis tenuis | reverse complement strand
GACGAGTTTAGTTTTGAGTCAAAACCAAGCCGAGTTTCTGTTCACCTTAGAATCTGTTTAGTTTAAGCTCAGAATGAGTTTAGTTTAGACTTGGGTGGAAAGGGGAAACACACACAGACACCAGGTAAATAAAACATCCCGTCATCCCTTGGTCCAAACGCAGCGGTCACCAGGACGTCTGGCCGCCCCGCCCTGGTCCCCTCACAAGGGAGCAGTGTCTCCTGACGGAGAGAGGGAGGGACGGAGAGAGGGAGAGACGGAGAGGGGGAGGGAGGGAGAGAGGGAGAGAGGGAGAGAGGGAGAGACGGAGAGAGGGAGAGAGGGAGAGAGGGAGAGACGGAGAGAGGGAGAGAGGGAGAGAGGGAGAAAGGGAGAGAGGGAGAGACGGAGAGACGGAGAGAGGGAGAGAGAGAGAGAGGGAGAGAGGGAGAGATGGAGAGACGGAGAGACGGAGAGACGGAGAGACGGAGAAAGGGAGAGAGGGAGAGACTGAGAGAGTGAGAGAGGGAGAGAGGGAGAGACGGAGAGAGGGAGAGAGGGAGAGAGGGAGAGAGGGAGAGACGGAGAGACGGAGAGAGGGAGAGAGGGAGAGACGGAGAGAGGGAGAGAGGGAGAGACGGAGAGAGGGAGAGAGGGAGAGAGGGAGAGAAGGAGAGAGGGAGAGACGGAGAGAGGGAGAGAGGGAGGGACGGAGGGAGGGAGAGACGGAGAGGGGGAGGGAGGGAGAGAGGGAGAGACGGAGAGAGGGAGAGAGGGAGAAAGGGAGAGACGGAGAGAGGGAGAGAGGGAGAGAGGGAGAGATGGAGAGACGGAGAGACGGAGAGACGGAGAGACGGAGAGACGGAGAAAGGGAGAGACTGAGAGAGGGAGAGAGGGAGAGAGGGAGAGAGGGAGAGACGGAGAGAGGGAGAGAGGGAGAGAGGGAGAGACGGAGAGAGGGAGAGACGGAGAGACGGAGAGACGGAGAGACGGAGAGACGGAGAAAGGGAGAGAGGGAGAGACTGAGAGAGGGAGAGAGGGAGAGAGGGAGAGAGGGAGAGACGGAGAGAGGGAGAGAGGGAGAAAGGGAGAGAGGGAGAGAGGGAGAGACGGAGAGAGGGAGAGAGGGAGAGAGGGAGAGATGGAGAGACGGAGAGACGGAGAGACGGAGAAAGGGAGAGAGGGAGAGACTGAGAGAGGGAGAGAGGGAGAGAGGGAGAGAGGGAGAGATGGAGAGACGGAGAGACGGAGAGACGGAGAGACGGAGAAAGGGAGAGAGGGAGAGACTGAGAGAGGGAGAGAGGGAGAGAGGGGAGAGAGGGAGAGAGGGAGAGAGGCGCAGCGCCCGCCAGCCCGTTGCCAGGGGGACGCCAAGGTGGAGTCACAATGTCCCGGGAGACGAGAGCCACAGAGGGAGACCGGGGTCCACGGACCCTGGTCACACACACACACACACACACACACGCACACGCACACGCACGCACGCACGCACGCACGCGCGCACACGCACACACACACGGCCACAGACCCTGGTCTCCTTTAGAGACGTGCGCTACAGCGTACGGAATGCAGGGCGGGGGCTGGAGAGGACGTCTGCAGAGGGGCTCACAGCTGGGTGAGGACTGGAGGACCTAGTGGTGGGACTACATTCACCACACTACTGCTAACCTGTGGCAGGCTGCCCTGATGAGACCATCTAATGTGGAAGGGCTTTGTCACACTGACACACACACGCACACGCACACGCACACACGCACACGCACACGCACACGCACACGCACACCACACACACACACACACACACACACACACACACACACTTCGCTCTCTGACAGATTGAGGGTAAGTGCTACAAATGCCCTCTGGTATTTTCACCCCCCTCCCCTTTCTGCCCTCCCCTCCCTCTCCCCCTCCCCCTCTTTCTCTCCCCCCCAGGGGTGTATTTTTGTAATATCCACCGCAAGGCTGAACAATAGCGGCCTTCACCGGGCTGTGAAAGCAGACACCGCCGTGAGGAAGGAGGGACATGAGTCTGGTCAACAGCTACAGGCCTCCAGTGCACACAGGTACAGCCTCACCGCACAGGAGGCTAGCCTAGCGCGCTAGCACAGGTACAGCCTCACCGCATAGGAGGCTAGCCTAGCGCGCTAGCACAGGTACAGCCTCACACCGCACAGGAGGCTAGCCTAGCGCGCTAGCACAGGTACAGCCTCACACCGCACAGGAGGCTAGCCTAGCGCGCTAGCACAGGTACAGCCTCACACCGCACAGGAGGCTAGCCTAGCGCGCTAGCACAGGTACAGCCTCACACCGCACAGGAGGCTAGCCTAGCGCGCTAGCACAGGTACAGCCTCACACCGCACAGGAGGCTAGCCTAGCGCGCTAGCACAGGTACAGCCTCACTGCACAGGAGGCGAGCCTAGTGCACTAGCACAGGGATGTATAGTGCTAAACAGTAGGAAGCTAGCACAGGGATGTATACTAAACAGTAAGAGGTTAGCAGTGCTAGCACAGGGTTATAGCACTAAACTATGAGAGGCTAGCTTAGGTTTATATGTTTCTGTACAGAGCGGATTAAGGCTAGATGAGTTAGGGGTACAGGTTAGTTGAGTCAGGAGTACAGGTTAGTTGAGTTAGGGGTACAGGTTAGTTGAGTCAGGAGTACAGGTTAGTTGAGTCAGGAGTAAGGCAGCACTAGAGGGTGAGGTAGTGTTTGGTGTGTTCCTCTCAGTGTTAAACTCTACCAGGCTAACAGAGACACAGCATTAAGCTAAATGGCCCATTAATTGTTCACAGTATTAAACATTTACAGACTGTCACACCGTGGGCCAGAGACTTATTGCAGCAATAACTCTGAATCATCGCCTGAGAAAAATAAGGCATAGGTAGATTTTGGCTGCACTTAGGGAGAGCAACTTAATTTCTTTTTGGTGGATGAATTAGCTAATATTTTGGCAGCCCAAAATAAATAGCAACTTAAAATCTGCTGATGATTGCAATAAAACAGTACACAATCATAGCACCTGGGCCCATTAGCTACCAGTCCATCAGCCTGGCATGGCTCAGCAGTGCTGCAGCAGGCCGTGTTGTGAAACTCCTGCTAAGAACAGCGCTGGTGTGCAGGACGGCCTGGGGCGGCCGCTCTCACACAGAGCAGGATTACCAGCCTCCCGGCCACAGGGAGGAGATGAGACGACACAACACCCCGCAAACACGCAGGGAGCCAGACAAACCACACCCACCACAATAACACAATGTCATGTCTGTGTGTGCGTGCATGTGCTCAATAATTACAACAAAACTGTCACCCTGTGTGTGTGTGTGTGTGTGTGTGTGTGTGTGTGTGTGTGTGTGTGTGTGTGTGTGTGTGTGTGTGTGTGTGTGTGTCTCACCGCAGTAGACAGTCTGGAGGCCAGAGTCATCTCCAGATTTCCCTTCAGACCCAGTAGAGCAGGCACCAGGATGAAGATCTCTGTGATGTACCTGAAGGCCTCCCAGTGCTTGTGTACAAACACACACACACAGACACACACACACACACACAGACACAGACACACACACACACACACACACACAAACAGTGTAAGCAATTACATTGAAATTTCCATATTAACACAGAGCTATAGAGTGCCCCTGAGGAAGAATAATGAAGCCAAGAACCCTCAAATATTTAAGGATCCTTAGAGCTTTAAGGCCAACTGCTCCAACAATGTAGTGGGACTGGTTTAACGGACAGCATATTTGGAGAACACAGAGTAAGTGTGAGAGTCTCAAGCAGGGTTTGTTTCCCTTGGGCAGGGCAGCAGCTTTACATAGCTACAGGCGTTGTACCGCAGCACCATCCCTTCTTACTCCTACATGATGCCGAGCCTCCTGAGGCAGGGGTCCTCCCCCCTCCGCTCCCTCCCTCCCTCCCTTCTCCTCCCCCTCCCTCCCTCCCTCCCTCCCCCCTCCTCTCCCTCCCTCCCTCCCTCCTCCTCCCCCTCCCTCCCTCCTCCTCCTCCTCCTCCTCCTCCCCCTCCCTCCTCCCCCCCCCCTCCCTCCCCCCCCCCACTCCCTCCTCCTCCTCCTCCTCCTCCTCCTCCTCCCTCCCCCCCCCACTCCCTCCTCCTCCTCCTCCCCCCTCCTCCTCCTCCTCAGTGCCCTCACTGCTAATCTAAAGGAGCCCGAGGGTCCGGCCGGTCTGAATCTAACCCCATGCAGACGAGCTGCAGTGGGCTGCAGACTCCCTCAGCACCGCATCCACTCTGGACCCCTGCTGACCCATCATCCTGGTGCTGCTATCCTGATAACCACCATGATGCGGACCTGACCGGCCCGGCGGGTGGGCCCGGCGGGGAGGCACGGCGGGGCGTCTACCTGCACGATGTCCAGAACCATGCCGGCCGACACCGTGCCGAACCCGGCCAGGAGGAAGGGCACCAGGATCTGCAGCGCCATGGCCAGCGGGGACTCCTTGGGCATGTTGGCGGCGCGCGAGGAGGAGGAGACCTGCCGCTCCTCGTCCTCCTCCTCGTCCTCCTGCGCCTCCTGCTGCTCCTCCTCGCCCTCCTCCCCAGACAGCCTCCCCTCGGGCAGCATGGGCTCCGTCTCCGAGTAGCGCCCGTCCCCGCAGTCCGCCTGGCTGAGCGAGGAGCGCGAGGCGCGGTCCTGGTGGCGCCGCCCCCCGGCGCCGCCCTCCGGCCCGTGGGCCCCCCTCGGCCCGGTAGCCGTGGTGCGGGCCGTCCTCGGGCTTGGAGCCCAGGTCCACCATGGCCAGCCGCTCCTCCTGCAGCCTGGTGTAGCCGCTGGGCACCATGGTGTGGAACAGCGAGCCCAGCCGGCCCGCCGGCGCCGCCTTCAGCGACAGGCCGCTCCAGCCGCCGGTGGCGCCGCTCATGCTGCGGGCCGTCAGGCTAGAGCCCAGGGACTCTCCTATAGCGCCCCCTAGGGACGGGATGTTCATAGTTCGTGCCGGAGTGACAATGTCTCATCTCCTTCAGGTCCAGTCTGGGCGGGTGTGAGGACAGACGGCGGGACGCGGTCAGACTCCCTGGACGGTGTCCTCCATGGTGAGGACTCTGGAGGAAGGAAGGGGAAGAACATGAGAGTCAGGGCTGCGGTCCAAAAACAAGCAGGTGGTTCAAAGGTCATCATCTCCCGTACGTCATAGGTTGTGTACATTGTAATTCACAACAGCGTTTCACGTGACTGCTCATTAAGTTGACAGAAATCGTCTTTCTGTAAAGTTTATGGTTGCAGAAAGTGAGGAACATGGCAGTAGTATCATTTCCTGCTCACGGCTAACTTCCACACAGTAGGTCCTCCTCTGCGTTAGACTGGTCAGAGGTCCAACAATACATGAACAAATGACTCCTCACGCACTCAACCGACACAAAAGGACTGTGTCCCGATGCGGACATCAGCACTGAGGAGACGGAACCGAAGTCCTCCCAACTGTTGGACCGCCGTGTGTTCAACATGCACGACCAGAACAACAACCCAACAACAGCAACAGAACAGCTTCTGGGTCTCTAGAAACCCGAGGGTTCTTACCGGTCCGCTGCGGGGTGGGACATTAAAGTCTAGTCCTATCAGTCCCAGCCAGGGACACACACAGATACACACAGTACCCCTGGTCCCAGCGTGGAGCCCCGACCCAGCGGTACCTAGCGAGTGACGTGGGGACGTGAGGGACGGGAGGGACGCCAGCAGTACTGCGGACCGACTCGACCCACTCCAGCTACCCGGACGGACTAACGATGCTGTCGGTACGCAGAGCACAAAGCCTCCCGGTGATGTGTGATGTGATGCTATGTGATCCCTTACCTGGGGGTCGCCTGAGGAAGAGGAGCAGGAGACAGGAAGGTTTCCTCTGACAGACTGGGGCTGACGACACACGGTGACCACACTGCGCATGCGTGGAGCACACTGTTCCAGGTCCACAATTATTTCGAAACGAATCTAATCTAAGGTTTGATTTTTATTTTTATGTATATATAATATAATATAAATAAATAAATTATATAAATTTATTTATTAATTTAGTTTGATTTAGTGTGTTTGAGAAGTTACCGGAATATTACAATCTAATAATTAATTTATTTGATAATAAATGAATCAATAATTAATATACATGTCTTGCCTTACCCATGTATCTTCTCTTCACCCAGGCTGTAAAAATGTATCAGAATCAGAATCAGAAATACGAAGTTATGACTTGGTGGTTGGTGGGTGACAAACCGCAGCGTCAGCAGGGTCTGCCACCCAGCAGGGGGCGCTGAGCACATAACCATCCTCAGTACTACCGAGCTCCGACCCGGAAGCTGTTCATCAGCGACACACACGTTATGGATGCTCTCACCAAGCCTACCGCATCACACATGGAAGTCAAGACCAAGAAGACCAGCTCGCAGGATCTGCTGTCGTGTGGCCATGGAGGAGGTTGGTGTGTCTCCCTTCAGCCTCACCCAGTGGGTGGGAGCGGGTCTGGCTGCACCCCGTGGCGCTGCAGGGGACGGGGTTTGGGTGCAGTGAGTCCGTGTTGTGCTCAGCTCATATTGTCCCGTGTGTCTGCAGGCATCCACGACAAGCTGCTCCTCAAGCCGAAGCCCGGCGGCTCGTTGCAGACCGAGAAGGTTCCCAGGAGCAGCGGTGCGTAACGGGGGCGACATGGGTTCATATCACACACTGCTACACAGCCTAGATGCTGACGTTAGTGGACGCCGACAGAACCACGTTTAGGTCCACTACCACCACCACCACCATCATCATCATCATCACTCATCGTCCCGTTCGTTAGGTTTGGATGATGGTCACCACGGCCGAACCTCTCGGTTGTGGTCTTCTCACCAGCAGTCTGGTTAACCCTGGTTGTTTGTTGCCACAGTGTTGGACCGCCTGCACAGCTTCCTGCCCCAGATGGCCGCGGCCAACGAGAAGTTGATGGTGCAGATCGAGGGTTCGCCCGCCGGAGAGTTCGACATCGAGCGCGTGGAGGAGGCGGAGCGTGTCATCGAGATGGTGGGTTCTGCACGGACGCTGAGCTCTTAGTCTACGTCCTCTATAACACAAAGCAAGTGAAATGATCCTGCCCACTGTCGCCCTGCACTAGTATGTGGTTGTTCTGGACCGTGGCTGTCTGCTCTCTCCCACACTGACTGTTAGACTGTCAGCCTCAGTGAGAAGCTTCTGATGAAATGTAAACCGGATGAACGTTGGGTTTTGACCGCGTTTACTCCAACTATCCCGCAGGATGTCGCCCTGGTGGAGCTGAGTGGCTCAGAGGAGGAAGAAGAAGAGGAGGAGGAGGAGGACACATCTGACGAGGACTCTGAGGAGGAAGAGCAGGAGGTGACGGAGGAGAACCTCAAGCTTCCCAGCGGTGGCAGCAGGAAGAAGAAGGTGAACATCCAGGTCCTGGAGCAGCAGGCCCAGTAGGAAGTCTTCCCTTCAAAGAGACTCTGGGAGACGCCTGCCTGTGGTCAGGTCACGTCAGGTGGGACACAGCCTGACCAATGAGAAGCCTTCTTTCTTCCTCGCTGTTAAAATGTTGACGCAGGGGATCGTCAGGCTGTCAAATCGCACAAGACTGCAGCAAGAGGAGAACTAACCTGGGGATACAGTTGGGCACCGTTCATATCCATTTTAAAAGCTCAACAACAGAAGGTGGGTGAGCCTGTGTTGTCCTGACCCCCCAGAGCCACAGACAGGCACCACTGGACAGTGAGACAGGAGCTGGTCCATGGCCAGTCCGCCGCGCTTTCATTTGTAAATGTTATCTTCTGTTGAGTTCCGACCGCTGTCACCAGACGTGAGGGACCAGCACCAGGCCTGTGAGGAGCTGTGATACCAGCAGTGACCTGGTTTCACTTCAGCCCATCAGAACAGTGTGGATAACATGTTGGACCAAAGGTGGTGCTGGTGGTCTGGTTACCCCTACAGTCAGGGGTCGCAGTTTGACCTCACATTGTTTGTGTAGTTTATGTACAACACAATCCTCTCGGTTGAGTCCAGTTCTCAAGTTAACGATGGAATTGTGATTTGTCCTTTATTATGTCTGCTGTAAGTGGAATTTATTCAGATGAAAACAATATAAAGAGTTTTGTTACTGTAACTTTATCTTCCATGTTTTTATAAAACTATGCCCCAAAAATGTTTTATATTGATCATTGGCAGAATTGACTGTTCTGAGAATAGTAAAATAAGAAACAACATCTTATGAAACTCGGATCACGTGAATGTTGACTGAAGACTTTATTGAGGGATTCTGCTTCTCCATGCAAAATAGAAAAACAGGTCTTTCATTGTAATACTATTCAACTGGCTGTGAACCTTCAAGTTTACACCTACAACAAAATCTCTGCATTTCTTAGCCCTTAGTGCCTTTCGTTAAGACTGACCAACAATAGGACAACTATTGTTTCATATCGTAGTGTTCAAAGTTACTTTCTCCTAGTGTTTTTCTGCTCAATCTACAATGTAAAATGACACACAAACCAACGCTGTGTGTGTTTCATAAAAGATACAATCATTTTATATACCATTGCCAACTGAAAGTACTTCCAAAATATATAAAATAGATCTTTTACGAATGTTTTTGTTCAAAACTATTTACAAATAACCCATCAATTTGACACAGAGTTGTGAATGCATGATCGTGTAAGACGCAGACTGCTGTAGAGATGTGACGGGCAGTGCTGACCCTGGAGGGGAAGACCTGCAGGCTCTGCACCGCCAGCCTCCCAGTCCCTCTGAAGAGCTCCTCCACCGGGCAGTTAGCTACACACCGGGGGTTTGGCCTAACGCTAAATAATAAATAATCTAAATCTTGGTAAAAGTCTTAAGAGTTCAACAATGGGTTAATAATTTGCACGTTGCTGTCAGTCTGTACAGTGACACTATACAAGGCCATCTGGGGGGGGGTTCCCATAGTGTGGTTGTCATGGAGATGAAGCATCAGGCCTCGACAGTTAAAACTAGTCATTATTACGACGCGGCTGGAAGAACTAAAGGTTAAAAGATAAATACTGAAGAGTTTGGAGCCCAGAGCAGCTCTGGTGCTCCTCTGGTGAACGTGTTCTGTGTTGGGACGCCCGCTTCCCCACGGAATACTGGGGAACGGAGGGCAGGTGGTCCAGGCCGGAGCAGAACTCCAGACGTCCTCCCACCCACCGGTCACTGGCTGAAGAGCTGCGGCCGGGCGGTGCGGTCCAGGGTCAGGGTCCAGAGTCGGGGTCCAGGGGGAGGGGGGCTCCGTCCTCAGTACTCCACGGTGACCGCCTTGGTGCGGAGGTACTCTGCCAGGGCGTCCTCTCCTGGAGAACCGGAGGAGCATCTCTAGAGTCAGGACTCTGAACTCTGGGGCGTCGTGACGCTGACTCAAACATATTAGGGTGGAAACATTTCACCTGAAAGCTGCCTACATGTCCTGAAGGTTTGTTAATGAGAAAATATTAATGTATACGCAAGGGGAAAAAGCTGGCAATAAAATCCTGTTAAAATGGCAGCAGCCTATTTCAGACCGAAGATTTATTAATCTAGAGGGAAATTATTGAAATGCGTCAGGATTTAAGTGCTCGAGATAGAAAAATCTATAAATATATGAATATACATGTGGTGTGGTTCTGAAGCAGCTCTAGGGTAACCAGCCCTCTGGACTACCCTGGACCCCTCTGAACCCTTCTGGACCACCCTGGACCCCTCTGGACCACCCTGGACCACCTTGGACCCCTCTGGACCCCTCTGGACCACCCTGGACTACCCTGGACCCCTCTGAACCCTTCTGGACCACCCTGGACCCCTCTGGACCACCCTGGATCCCTCTGGACCCCCCTGGACACGTACCCAGGTCTTTGCCGAAGCCGGACTGCTTGAAGCCCCCGAAGGGCGAGGCCACGTCCGTCTTGTTGTAGGTGTTGACGAACACGGTGCCGGCCTCCAGCTTCTCGCTCACGTACATAGCCTTGTTGATGTCTCTGGTGAAGACCCCCGACGCCAGGCCGAACTCCGTGTCGTTGGCCCGCTGCAGCACGCCGTCCACGTCTCTGTAGGACAACACACATGGGGAGGGTGAGTTCCTCCCAGGCACGGATCTCACGGGCCCAGTGGGGACATGGGAGAGACAAGACGTCTCCACCCTGTCTCGCCATGCCCTGTGCATGTATGTATGGACACCTTCGTGTCCATAGCGAGACAAACAGGGACTTGAGAAGCAAAGCAGAAAGCGAAGACGGCGCTGAAGGTTCTGGGACACAACGCACCCATCCTTGAACTTGGACACCACCATCACGGGTCCGAAGGACTCCTCCTTGGCGATGAACATGTGGTCCTCCACGTCAGTGAAGACGGTGGGCTCCATGAAGAACCCTGGAGAGCCAGGCAGAGACGTCTCAAACGACGTGGATACGACAACAAACATAACAAATAACATCATACAAAATCTAATGCAATTTTCTTTAACTCAAATGAAAAAAAATCCCCTCGAATTGTATTTCACAGTTCTGAGTAATGTCCAGCATGGCCCCCTGTAGAGCAGCATGCCCCCTGTAGAGCAGCATGCCCCCTGTAGAGCAGCATGGCCCCCTTTTGAGCAGCATGGCCCCCTTTTGAGCAGCATGCCCCCTGTGGAGCAACATGGCCCCCTGTAGAGCAGCATAACCCCCTGTAGAGCAGCATGGCCCCCTGCCTGCAGCGTGGCCTCCTGTAGACCAGTATGGCCCCCTGTGGAGCAGCATGGCGCCCTACAGAGCAGCATGGCCCCCTGTGGAGTAGTGTGGCCCCTGTAGAGCAGCATGGCCCCTGTGGAGCAGCATGGCCCCTGTAGAGCAGCATGGCCCCCTGTAGAGCAACATGCCCCCTGTGAAGCAGCATGGCCCCTGTGAAGCAGCATGGCCCCCTGTAGAGCAGCATGCCCCCTGTAGAGCAGCATGGCCCCCTATAGAGCAGCATGCCCCCTGTAGAGCAGCATGGCCCCCTATAGAGCAGCGTGCCCCCTGTAGAGCAGCATGGCCCCCTATAGAGCAGCATGGCCCCCTATAGAGCAGCATGCCCCCTGTAGAGCAGCTTGGCCCCCTATAGAGCAGCATGCCCCCTGTAGAGCAGCTTGGCCCCCTATAGAGCAGCATGCCCCCTGTAGAGCAGCATGGCCCCCTATAGAGCAGCATGGCCCCCTATAGAGCAGCATGCCCCCTGTAGAGCAGCTTGGCCCCCTATAGAGCAGCATGGCCCCCTATAGAGCAGCATGGCCCCCTATAGAGCAGCGTGCCCCCTGTAGAGCAGCGTGGCTCCTGTAGAGCAGCTTGGCCACCTATAGAGCAGCATGGCCCCTGTAGAGCAGCATGGCCCCCTATAGAGCAGCATGGCCCCCTATAGAGCAGCATGCCCCCTGTAGAGCAGCATGCCCCCCCCCCCCTGCAGTACCTGGCCTGTCCACCTGGCGGCCTCCACACACCAGGGTGGCCCCCTATAGAGCAGCATGGCCCCCTATAGAGCAGCATGCCCCCTATAGAGCAGCATGGCCCCCTATAGAGCAGCATGCCCCCTGTAGAGCAGCTTGGCCCCCTATAGAGCAGCATGGCCCCCTATAGAGCGGCGTGGCCCCTGTAGAGCAGCTTGGCCCCCTATAGAGCAGCATGCCCCCTGTAGAGCAGCATGCCCCCCCTGCAGTACCTGGCCTGTCCACCTGGCGGCCTCCACACACCAGGGTGGCCCCCTCCTTCACCCCGGCCTCGCAGTACTCCACCAGCTTGTCCAGGTGGGCCTTGTGGTTCTGGGGCCCGTGGTCCGTGGACCGGTCCAGGGGGTCCCCGATCTTCATCTTCTTGATCTCCTCCACCTGTGTGGTTGGGCGGAGGAGGGCGGAGCTCAGCGACTGGTGCTTAGTGTTTCATGATGTTATTGGGTTAGTGACTGTGAGGCTGGGCTGCCATCTAGTGGTAACACGTGGTATTACATTGTAAGGTGGTTCTGTGGACACGGGTTCAACAGGGCAGTGTTTCCGGTCCTTATTTATACGTTCATCATTAATCAATACATTAATCAATACTTCAGACCAGTCGTCCACATCTCACTCCCAGAGTGTGGGACAGACTGAAGAGGTGGAGGACATGTGGAGATGTGAGAGAGATGTGTTTGAGGAGGAGGAGGTCTGTGGAGGTGTGAGAGAGATGTGTTTGAGGAGGAGGAGGAGGGGAGGTGTGAGAGAGATGTGTTTGAGGAGGAGGTCTGGAGGGGTGTGAGAGAGATGTGTTTGAGGAGGAGGAGGAGGTGTGAGAGATGTGTTTGAGGAGGAGGGGAGGTGTGAGAGAGATGTGTTTGAGGAGGAGGAGGAGGGGAGGGGTGTGAGAGATGTGTTTGAGGAGGAGGAGGTCTGGAGGGGTGAGAGAGATGTGTTTGAGGAGGAGGAGGAGGAGGAGGGGGGCCGCACCACTCGGGCGATGTACTCGTCATGGATGGACTCCTCCACAAACAGCCGTCCCGCCGCGATGCAGTTCTCCCCCTTGTTGAAGTACACAGAACTCATGCCCTGTGGAGAACACACACAAGACCTGCTGTTACTGTGGACCTGTGGTCCCGGGTCAGAACCAGACCTCCTGTTACTGTGGACCTGTGGACCTGTGGTCTCTGGTCAGAACCAGACCTCCTGTTACTGTGGACCTGTGGTCAGAACCACGGCGTTCATACGAGGACTAGAAAATGTTAAACACAGCACATCGCTAATCAAGCGGTCTGTCTGGTTCCCATGACAACAGAGTAATCACATTCAAGCGTTTGTCTTAAGTGCCACCGCTCTGTAGTGGCAGGCGAGCCCAGGCTGCCCTTCAGCAGAATCAGCACAAGGACAAACGACGTCTCAGAGACGTCATGAGGGCGTGACCGGGTGGTGCTGTCTGAGTATCTTCAGCGGACCACCTGACCGCCCCCCCCCTGGTCCTCACCATGCGGACGGCCTTGTCCATGTCACAGTCGCTGAAGATGATGAGTGGAGACTTCCCTCCCAGCTCCAGAGAGACCTTCTTCAGGTTGCTGAGCGCACAGCTGCACCAGAACACACACACAACCGTGAGGGGTGGGGTCCCGGAGACGCGCCGGCATCAGCCAATCACAGAAGACTACAGCTTTTGGAAGAGGCCAATGGCGACGCACCTTTGCATGATGTGTTTGCCGATGGGCGTGGAGCCGGTGAAGCCCAGCTTGCGGATGTCAGGGTGGTCCGAGAGGCGCTGACCCACCAGGCCGCCTGGAGCCGGGGGGGGGCGGGGCCAGAGGGGCGGGGCCAGAGGGGCGGGGCCAGAGAGAGGGAGAGGCGGGTTAGGGTGTGTGGGACGACACAGACAGAACGCTTCATCTCTTCAGACCAGAAGCACATCTGGGCCGTGACGCAAGCCAGGAAGGACCACAATAGTGTGACCGTGTGAAGCCCAGAGCAGGATGTAGCGGGCCGTGTTGTTTGAAGTCTATTTTGGAGATGAAAACAGACAGCATTGTTTCCTCCCAGACAGCCGCAGGCTGAGGGCGCTGCTCACCTGAGCCCGGGACAATGTTGATCACTCCTTTGGGAATGCCGGCCTTTACCGTCAGCTCAGCAAACTTCAGCGCAGTGAGGGGAGTGACCTAAATACACACACACACACACACACACACACACACACACACACACACACACACACACACACACACACACACACACACACACACACACACACACACACACACACACACACACACACACACACACACAGTTATCTAGCAATGCAGGGATGTTTCTGGCTAAAACGATTTGAATTGCCTGGTGTGTGTGTGTGTGTGTGTGTGTGTGCGTGCGCGTGTGCGTGTGCGTGTGCGTGTGTCCCCACCTGGGCAGGCTTCAGCACCAGCGTGTTTCCTGCAGCCAGACAGGCAGCACTCTTCCAGGCCAGCATCATCAGAGGGTAGTTCCAGGGGATGACGATGGCACACACACTGCAACACAGCCAGGTCACCAGTGAGGTCACAGGATGAGGTCACTGATGATGTCACTGATGAGGTCACCAGTGAGGTCACAGGATGAGGTCACAGGATGATGTCACTGATGAGGTCACCATCAGAGAGGTGGTGTGCGACATCATTTTACTCCACGCATGTATAGCACGAAACAGCTATACATAGTTATACACAGCTAGACATAATATGACAAATATGACTAATAATTAAAATAGATAAAACATTACTTTGTTGATCCCAGGTGATTTCACTATTTCACTATTCAACTATTTGAAAGTCAGTTTTTGAACCAATGTCTTTCAGTTTTGACAAGAAAAAAAATACTAGCATAAAATCGATGCAGCGTGGTAGAAGGACAAGGTGCACTGAACTGAACAGGCAGAAGCTAACACACACCTGGCCCCAGAGGCAGGCCTTGTGAGGCAGGTGATGAACACCTGGTGTGAGGCGACCCTAACCCTGACCTCTCTTACCCCAGGGGCTCCCTGCGGGTGAAGGTCAGGTTCCTGTTGGGCCGGGCCTGGTTGATGGGGATGGTCTTACCCTGCGGGGAACAGAGAGAGTCTCAACCACGAGCAGCTAACAGGCCCGCCCAGAGCGGCCCAGAGGGACCTAGAGGGGCCCGGTGGGGGGCCGGGGGTCCGGGGGCCGGTACCTGGATCTTGTCGCACCAGCCGGCGAAGTAGCGGAAGGTCTGGATGGACATGCCGACGTGGGTCTTCAGGGCCAGCGTGTACACGGCCCCAGAGTCCATGGACTCTATGGTGGCCAGCTCCTCCTGGTGCTCCTCCATCAGGTCAGCCAGCCTGGGGGAGGAGGGGGGAGGAGCGGGGAGGGAGGGGGGAGACAGAGAGGGAGAGAGATGACATTGTTTTGTCTTCATCCATTCGTTTGTGTTTTGTATTGTATGGAGCAGGTAACATGTAAAGTGTGACTCCAGGGAGAAAGAAGAAGAAGAAGAATTACTCTTTTGATCCCGTGAGGGAAATTTGGTCTCTGCATTTAACCCAATCGTGAATTAGTGAAACACTCAGAACACAGTGATGGTGAGGCACACAGTGAGGTGAAGCACACACTTAAACCCGATGCAGTGAGCTGCCTGCAACAGCGGTGCTCGGGGAGCAGTGAGGGGTTAGGTGCCTTGCTCAAGGGCACTTCAGCCGTTCGTACTGGTCGGGGTTCGAACCGGCAACCCTCCGGTTACAAGTCCGGAGCCCTAACCAGTAGGCCGCGGCTGGTTCCAGGGGCTCCCCAGCAGGGGGCGCCCAGGTGCTGACCTGTACAGCATGCTCCCTCGGTCCCTGGGGTTCATCCGGCCCCAGGGCCCGCTCTCAAAGGCCTCCTTGGCGGCGGCCACGGCCCGGTCCACGTCGCCCACTGAGGAGGCTGCTACCTTACAGATCACCTGCAACACACAGGAGATCTTCAGTGTGTGTGTGTAGGTGTGTGTGTGTGTAGGTGTGTGTGTAGGTGTGTGTGTCGGTGTGTGTGTGCGTAGGTGTGTGCGTAGGTGTGTGTGTGTGTGTAGGTGTGTGTGTGTGTAGGTGTGTGTGTGTGTAGGTGTGTAGGTGTGTAGGTGTGTGTGTGTGTAGGTGTGTGTGTGTGTAGGTGTGTAGGTGTGTAGGTGTGTGTGTGTGTGTGTGTGTAGGTGTGTAGGTGTGTAGGTGTGTAGGTGTGTGTGTGTGTGTGTGTGTAGGTGTGTAGGTGTGTGTGTGTGTGTGTAGGTGTGTGTGTGCGTAGGTGTGTGTGTGCGTAGGTGTGTGCGTAGGTGTGTGCGTAGGTGTGTGTGTAGGTGTGTGTGTGTGTAGGTGTGTGTGTGTGTGTAGGTGTGTAGGTGTGTAGGTGTGTGTGTGTGTGTAGGTGTGTAGGTGTGTGTGTGTGTAGGTGTGTGTGTGTGTGTGTGTAGGTGTGTGTGTGTGTGTGTGTGTGTGTGTGTGTGTGTGTAGGTGTAGGTGTGTGTGTGTAGGTGTGTGTAGGTGTGTGTGTGTGTGTGTGTGTGTAGGTGTGTGTGTGTGTGTGTGTGTGTGTGTGTGTGTGTGTGTGTGTGTGTGTGTGTGTGTGTGTGTGTGTGTGTGTGTGTGTCCTCACCGAGCCGTCTGCAGGGTTGATGCTGTTGGACGTCTTTCCGTTCTCCGCGTCCTCAAACTGCCCGTTGATGAAGCACTGGTGGGGCATCTTCACCACCATGTTGTTCACCTCCTGGGTGGCCTGCAGGGAGCACACAGAGGTCTGGTAGGTAGGTCTGGTAGGTGGGTCTGGTAGGTGGGTCTGTTAGGTGGGTCTGTTAGGTAGGTCTGTTAGGTAGGTCTGTTAGGTGGGTAGGTCTGGTAGGTAGGTCTGGTAGGTAGGTCTGTTAGGTAGGTCTGTTAGGTAGGTCCGGTAGGTGGGTCCGGTAGGTGGGTCTGGTAGGTGGGTCTGGTAGGTGGGTCTGGTAGGTAGGTCTGTTAGGTGTGTCTGGTAGGTGGGTCTGGTAGGTAGGTCTGTCTGCTCCTACATCTGCTCAGAGCGTCTGCTACATCACAGTGAATAGTAGACCTGCCCCATGCGGGACAGGGTGGGAAACCCTGTAGAGGGTTAACACCAGCACTACACTGGGTTCTAAGGTAGCAGGTTATGTCAGTATAGGTTATAAATAGCCATTAGGTTAGCATAGGATCGTATACTTTATTACAGGTCAGATAAGTTAGCTTCAGGTTAGCATAGTATCGTATACTTTAGTATAGGTTAGATAAGTTAGCTTCAGGTTAGTACAGGTTAGTGTAGTTTAGTATAGGTTAGATAAGTTAGCTTCAGGTTAGTATAGGTTAGATAAGTTAGCTTCAGGTTAGTGTAGTTTAGTATAGGTTAGATAAGTTAGCATGAGGTTAGTATAGGTTAGATAAGTTAGCTTCAGGTTAGTACAGGTTAGTTAGTTCAGACCGGTTGCTTACATAGTCCACCACCAGCTCCTCCTCCAGGTCCTCTCCTCTCAGCCTCCGAACGAACACCTGGATGAAGTCCTGGAAGGAGCTGGCCATGTACACATCCTCCGTCTGGAGCTCCACCCCCCCACACTTCTGCTTCACCTCCTCCACCAGCCTGGGGGGGGCGCACAAACACACACACACCTTAAGTCTTCCTTAGGGTCCTGGGCCATACGTTCTCTTCCTCAGCAGAGCTACAGCTCTCAGGCACCAGAGCCCAGGCCCACCTGACCATCAGCAGTGCAGCTGACCCCCAGCCCTAACTTTGGGGGATCCCTGAAGCCCCCCCCTCACCTGACCACGTCCATGGAGGCGGCGCCCGACTTGAAGAAGTCTGTGGAGTCCTGGACCACCGGGACGTTGCTCAGGATGCCCTTCCAGATGGCCTGCAGAGGAACATCAAAACCACCGCCCATCAGAACCACAGCCCAGCACTGACTGACTGACTGACTGACTGACTGACTGACTGACTGACTGACTGAGTGTGTGTGTGCTCACGCGCGCTGGGGGCACTGTTGCGCAGCAGGACTTACCCTGATCTCCTCTGCCATGGCCTGCTCCTCTTGGGTCAGCTCCAGGCTGGAACTCTCCCCAGAGGAGAAATACTTTGAGGCTGGGATCATCTTCCCATCCTCAAACTGCAGACTCTTCACCAGCAGCTGAGCAGCAGGAGACAAGAGGAGCGTTCAGGACCAGAGGGCTAATGAGAGCTAACAGAGGACAAGAGAGTGCTAACAGACGACCAGAGAGTGCTAACAGAGGACCAGAGAGTGCTAACGGACGACCAGAGAGTGCTAACAGAGGACCAGAGAGTGCTAACAGAGGGCCAGAGAGTGCTAACAGAGGGCCAGAGAGTGCTAAAGGATGACCAGAGAGTGCTAACGGACGACCAGAGAGTGCTAACGGACGACCAGAGAGTGCTAACGGACGACCAGAGAGTGCTAACTGTAGGGTTGTAAAATTCCTAGTCGGGACCTTGTGGCTAATCTTTGATGTGTGGATATACGTGGATCATTAACTGCATTTCCTCTCCATTTCTCTTCTGATCCCCTCCCAACCATCGGGGGGTCAAAGAGTCACACCTCTCACACTGAAGACACAGACGTGAGGGGGAAAGTGTGTGTAAATGATTGTTTTACTTTACCATGTAATTCTCATATCATGTTTGGTATCATTTCGATTAACTCTACAAGTGTAGTAAAATGGTCTTGGTCTCATAAGGGAATTCGGTGGGTATCACACAAAACTTAGGACAGGTTAGGACTCCCAATACACAAGAAACTAGGCAACGCCCAGTCTGCTCTGCTGAGGATCAACACTCCGTGTGGACCTTGGGAACCAACAGAAAATGGTCTCAGAAAACATAATAGATGATCCCCTAAACAAGGTCGTCGTAAAACTGGGAGAACAGTATTTAGGGACACCATGGACACTGCTGTAGGAAGATATCTGTAGCCAGAACTTCCCACGTGTCATGTGTGTAGCCACATTCCTACAACACAGGTGTCTTCATTCTCTGATTATTGTCTTGTATTCTCTGTATGGTTTTCTATAATCTTTTGTAGTGTTTTCAATAATCATTCCTCACGGTGTTTATTTTTTGTTTGGTTAGTGACTTGCATCTGTCTAATAAAAGATTATTCTTGAATGAATGTTCTGGTCCTACCGAATTTGAGTCCAAATAGAACTGCAAGATGTTCCGGCATGGACATAGTTATCTAGCGAGTAGTACCTCCTGTGACGACAGTCGAAGTAGCTCATCGAACAGAGCCGAGGTAGAACAAGTGAACTCTTTCTGGCCTCATTGATGTGCTAGGTAATTATGATGTAGCCCGCATAGGATTCAGTATAGAGGAATCATAGTACTCTGCCTAAGAACCAGTAGGGGGTGAAGGGACATGGTATCCATCTCTGCGGGGGGACTCAATGGATCAGGAAAGACATTCATCAATTACTACAATCACATACATCAATTACTACAATCATCCGGGGTTAGCCTGCCTCGTGAGGAAAAACCGGTTATAGTTAGTGCTTTAACCGTACACGATGATAGTGTGTCAATATATGAGTCAGATCAAGGTTTGTTTAATTGTTTTATTGTAATTCTAGTCATCGCCAGAACCCCTTAGGCCAAACGTTCTGCCAACTTCCTCTACGTCCTTGGTTGGGAAACTAACAAATTCTACATAAAGGCCTGGTTATACTTCTACGACTGCGTAATCCGTAATCCGACTGCGTAACTACGGAGACCCCTCGAGCCCTCATAGTTCTCCGTCGTGGTGACGGATATGCAATGCAATTTCCCTCTTGACCAGTAGGGGTCGCTACGCAAGACTGGCCATGACATTCACGCAAGTAAAAGGAAAAAATAGTTAAGAGGGGATCAATTATTAAATAGAAAAGGGGATACATTATACATGAAATGCTTTTAAAAGTAAAAACCGTACACAAACTAAAAAAACAAACAAAAACAAACTATTTACAACAATTTAGTGCAATTTGCCCCCGTCTCTTTTAAGTTTCACAAGTTCAAGTAGGTCGGCTTGCATTTTGGAGCTTTGTGCGTCCATATAGTAAAGCGTATATATGTAGCGTATATATATATATATAGCGTATATATAGCGTATAAAGCGTATATACATAAATGGCGCTGCCAGTGTTTACGTTGTGATAGAAGTCGATAGCGATAGAATGTGATTCATTGTCATTCATGTGTAAATGACGTGTTTAGAGGACCAATCGCAGCCCTTGCGGTCTCCGTTGTGCGTTGACGGAGTGACGGATACTTAAAAAATATTTCAGGCCGACGGAGACGACGGAGAGGCTCTCCGTCAGGCTCTCCGTCGACGTAGAGGGCTCTCCGTACCCGACGTACGGCACTTTACGCAGGAGTATAAACTAGGCTTAACAGAGGACCAGAGAGTGCTAACGGACGACCAGAGAGTGCTAACAGAGGACCAGAGGGTGCTAACGGACGACCAGAGAGTGCTAACGGACGACCAGCTAACAGAGGTCTAAACTCACCGCCTTCCCATCGGTCCCGTGCAGGACCAGGCCGGTCTTGGTGACCTGGGCAGGCTGGGACAGACCCTCGATCTGCAGGGGCTGGCCTTCAGCGGCCTTCCCACTCAGCAGGGTGGACCCGTACAGAGTCACGTTCTGGGGGGCAGAGGTGATGGTTTGACCCACGTGATGACATGTATTCATATACCAGAGTTATCCATCTAAATGATATCTACAGTATATCTATATCTATATCTATATCTATATCATGTTCCAGGACACCCACCTGGCCGTCGATGACGGTCCAGGCACCAGGGACTTTGTCGTGGCCTCGGATCCAGTTGTGAATGGACTCTGCTGGCTGGGCCCAGTTCACCTGGAGGAGCAGAGGGAGGGAGAGAGACACACACACACAGGGAGAGAGCGGGAGGGGAACCCAACAGGTGAGAACATTGCAGCGAGGGGAACATGTGGTCACTCGGCTGTATTTCATCAGGGCTTCTGGAAATAGCATGAGCAGTTCAACAGCAGGCTGCAGGGGAAACACTACCCCCACCACACGCCCCATCCACACACAGCTAAGAATAGCCTTCCAGCTCTGTCCATCTGCAGTAGTGTAGCTCCGCTCCACCAATCAGAAGCCAGCAGCTGATAACCATGAGAAAGGCCTTGATCCTTCCCTGTGTTCGCCCTGCTTAGACTAACTCACCAAACCGGAGTTCACCGTTCACCCTGTTCACACTCACTCACCAGAACTGAGTTCACCCTGCTTAGACTAACTCACCAGACCTGAGTTCACCCCGTTGAATGCTAACAGCTAGCCACAGCTGGACACAGCTATTCAGTGCTATCCAGTTAGCCAACACTATCCAAACACCTGTGTGTGTGTGTGTGTGTGTGTGTGTGTGTGTGTGTGTGTGTGTGTGTGTGTGTGTGTGTGTGTGTGTGTGTGTGTGTGTGTGTGTCTGTTCTCCTCACCTTGGCGTTGGACTTCTTCTGGATGCCCTCGTAGCTCGCCCCCTCCTCAGACTGGGTGACGCGGGCAGCCTTACCATCGGCTATGAGCTGCACTGACTCAACCTGCAGCCCACAGAGGATAACACAACAACACACACATCAGTCAGGACACACAACGACACACACACACACACACACACACATCAGTCAGGGCACACAACAACACACACACACACATCAATCAGGACACACAACGACACACACATCAGTCAGGACACACAACGACACACACACACACACACATCAGCCAGGGCACACAACAACACACACACACACATCAGCCAGGGCACACAACAACACACACACACACACATCAGCCAGGGCACACAACACCACACACACACATCAGCCAGGGCACACAACAACACACACACACACACACACACACACAAACACGACACACAACACACACACACACATCAGTCAGGACACACAACAACACACACATCAGTCAGGACCCTCACAACAACAACACACACACACACACACACACACCAGTCAGGACCCTCACAACAACCCAGCCACAGTGTACACCAGTCTCTCTCCCCCCCCCCTCCTCAGGGGGGCGTCCAGGGGTTACCATGGCTTTGATGCCCTCGGGGAACAGGAAGCGGTTGTACAGGGAGTCCACGGTGTCGTTGGGCTCCACGTCGCAGGCCCTCTGCAGCAGCACCGGCCCCGTGTCCAGACCCTCGTCCGCCCAGAAGATACTGAAGCCAGCCCGGGCATCTCCGTGGATCAGGGTCCTGGGGGCACGGGGTGAGTAAGGGGTTATACATCACACACACACACATCAGCTAAACACACACACACACACACACAGGGTTACACATCACACACACACACACACACACACTCACACACACACAGGGACAGGGTTACACACACACACACACACACACACACACACACACGGACAGAGTTACACATCAAACACACACGCATCAGCCACACACACACACACGGTTATACATCAGACACACACACACACACACACACACAGTAAACAAGACGGACCCAGAGTAATGACAAACACAGCCAGAGCGGCGCTGACAACACAGAGGGGGTGTAGACAGGGGAAAGCAAACGCACAGAAACTAGTTAAGAAACAAGCTAGTTCCAGATCAGTGAAACTGTGCTTATCCCAGCTGGACAGAACCAGGTGAGATAAGGCTTGATAACACACATTAAACATGGCCGCTTCTAGCAGGAAACACTGGCTGACACTGATAAGACACACGGCAGCAGGGCCTGGGTCACACCAGACCCCCTGGGGTGTCACAGCAGTCCAATGGCCAGGTTGGTAGGATGGGAACAGGGGAGGAGGTAAGAGGTTAACCAGCAGCTCTGGGGGTCACAGTAGTGACCTTACCTCCTCCCCTGTTAACCATTGCATTGTAGAATCAATACAGGCACGGGCTTCCAAATACACCTCACATTACATAATAACCCATAATAACAGGTAGAGAACGGGAATGAATAGTTCCTAAATTTACTGTTGACAACCTATTTTCACACTCAACAGCAGAGCCTTATCAGCATCAACAGACAGACAGGCAGAGAGACAGGCAGGCAGATAGGCAGGCAGAGAGACAGGCAGACAGACAGACTCTGAACAGCCTGTAGTCTTCCACTACTCTTCAACAATGACTTTGGGGTCCTTCACCCAAACTCCCCCTCTCAGAGTGGCAGCCTGCGTACGACCCCCTGATGACCCCATGACGACCCCCTGACCCCCCCCCTCACCAGTTGATGGCGGAGGCCCCGCGGTGCAGCGGCAGCAGCGAGGGGTGGTAGATGATGGAGCCGTGGCGGGGGTGGTCGATGACGTCCATGGGGATGAACTGCGAGCAGAAGGGCATGACGTTGAGCTCAGCGCCTACGGAGCGGTACGCCTCCAGGACCTCGGGCAGCGGGCGCCCCTTCACACGCCACCGCGGGAACTTGAACACCGGCGTGCCGTCCTTCTCCGCCACCAGGGCTGCACGGGGGAGGAGGGGGAGGACGGGGGAGGAGGGGGAGACACAACAAGATGGAGCTCAACAAAGGGAGGACAGAACATACTGAACCCGACTTGTGAAACACCACGCAAACGCTGAGAGAGATCCTCAATCACAGTAACAATACCCCCAACACGCACACACACACACACACACACACACACACACACACACACACACACACACACACACACACACACACACACACACACACACACACACACACACACACACACACACACACACACACACACAGAGACTTTCTTCAAGGCCAGCTCTTGTGTGAAGACACTGACGGTGTTCATTATCTCATTCAGACAACAAGCTGTCAGCCTGCATCTCTGCCCCACATCCAGCATCTCTCCACGGGTTCAGCTCTGAGATGCAGGGTACCTCCAGCAAGGCATGCTGTGTAGAGAGACAGACAGACGGGCAGGCAGGCAGGCAGGCAGGCAGGCAGGCAGGCAGGCAGACAGACAGACAGTTGAAAGGGAGACGAACAGAAGAACAGTGGCCAGACAGACAGAGGCCAGACACTGTCAGACTGACTGTGGTGAGAGAGAGTCTGTCTACAGACGGACAGACAGACAGACAGACAGACAGACAGACAGACAGACAGACAGGCAGACAGGCATACAGGCAGACAGACAGACAGACAGACAGCTCACCCAGGGGGTCGGCCTTGCCATCCTTGTCAGGTACGGTGAACACGCCCACCACTTTGTGTCCCTGTTTCCTGAGGTTGGTGTACACTTCCTGTCCAAACAGGCTCTGGCCAATCAGAGCTAGTTTCAGCTTGTTCTGGTAGTAACGCTGTTGAGAACAGACAGAGGTCAGTGGTGCTTCAGTGATAAGACTACCCTGAGATCCTCACATGGAAATCACCATGCTCCCTTCACACCTTACTGATTACGGACATCAACCTTTAATAATTATACATCAAATATCAATTCATTTAGTACTGAACTTTGGGGGGTTTAACTCATACATCAAATGCTTTAAATCACTGCAAAGACTTGGCCTTCAACAATACTTTGCTTCCTGTGGGATCTGAGCATACGAAGATCCTCTACTGGTCTTCTAGGAACAAACACAGCAGCCCTTCTAAGAACCCCAAGACATGCTTCCTAATGTAATCAGTGTAAAGGCTCCTGATTGGCTGCCGAGCAGCGCAGCCCTCCTATAAACACGGAGAACACACTGGAGTGTAGCGCACGGCCCACCGCCTCATGCACCCCCGGGGTGTCGCCTTTCACGTCCCCGGACCGGCCACTGAACTTGAACGTTAGAAAAATAATGACACCTGCAATTAAATCATTATAGTCGTTAAATAACTACCAGAACCAAAATAACAATAAAATAAAACATAACAAAAACAACAGAATAGCAGAAACACAACGGCTCCCGTCCCCAGACGTCCCAATGTGCAGCTTTCATGCACGCTGCTGCATGAAAACGCCCAGGATAACGCAGCCCTGCCGGCCGGGAGGTGTGCGTGTTATGAGTTCTGCAGGGAGAGCCCCCTGGATGATGCAACCCTCTCGGTGTCGTACAGTACGGCCGGAGGACCCGCCGACGTCAGACGTGGCACCCAGCTGGCCAAATGACTCGGACAGTCGGGTTGCACTCAGATGACATCGCATACATGACAAACCAGTTGAACACATTTAACACATTCTTCCCATTTAACCCGTTCAACACGTTTAACCCGTTGCACAGCAGTCCAGTCCACTCCAACAGGACCGCCGTATGACGCGTGCAGCCCCGTCCCCGTCACAGCCTTCACAAGCCCTGCAGCCAGTGAACCCAACCTCGACCTGTCAGCGACAGAACGCCGTCCCGTCACCGTCCCAGAGCACATGGTTCCGATGGAGCCATCAGTCCCCTGCCGTGCAGCGGCGGCTACTCACTGAGGTGGTGGAGAATGTCCGGACGACTTGGTTCGCTGTCCACAACATGACTGTTTGTATCTTTAGAACCAACACCAGAACCAGAAACAGACAACGTGTCCCGTCCAAGGATGTGTTCCTGGCTTCACGCACACTCCCGCACACGCCCGACACCTGCTTCGTGTGT
>JAXIVH010000350.1:38752-53752 GCA_036785325.1 Urophycis tenuis | reverse complement strand
AGCCGGGCGATGTTCCCCAGCCTCAGCACCACCCCCGCTCCGTAGGACCAGCGCAGGCACTCAGCCAGTCGCTGGAGGTGGGCCCGGGGGCCCTCGCCTGGGGGAGGGGCCAACAAGGTTAACGCCCCCATTGAGTCACCGCCGTGTGTGTGTACTGTGTGTGTAGGTGTGTAGGTTTGTACTATGTGTGTACTGTGTATGTGTGTGTGTGCGTGCGTGTGTGTATGGTGTGTGTGTGTGTGTGTGTACTGTGTGTGTGTGTGTGTATGGTGTGTGTGTGTGTGTGTATGGTGTGTGTGTGTGTGTGTGTGTGTGTAGTGTGTATGGTGTGTGTATGGTGTGTGTATGGTGTGTGTGTACTGTGTGTGTATAGTGTGTGTGTGTGTGTATGGTGTGTGTGTGTGTGTGTGTGTGTGTGTGTGTGTGTGTGTAGTGTGTATGGTGTGTGTATGGTGTGTGTGTACTGTGTGTGTACAGTGTGTGTGTGTATAGTGTGTGTGTGTGTGTGTGTGTACTGTGTGTAGTGTGTGTGTGTGTGTGTGTGTGTGTGTGTGTGTGTGTGTAGTGTGTGTGTGTGTGTGTGTGTGTGTGTGTGTGTGTGTGTGTGTGTGTGTGTGTGTCTGTGTGTGTAGTGTGTGTGTAGTGTGTGTGTACAGTGTGTGTATGTGTGTAGTGTGTGTGTGTAGTGTGTAGTGTGTGTGTGTGTGTCTGTGTGTGTAGTGTGTGTGTGTGTGTGTGCTCCTCACCATAGTTGAGGTTGCAGAGGTTCCCTGCGTTGAGGAAGAAGTGTGTCCTGAACAGGTCCCCGAAGCCCCCCTTCCCAGGCCTGAAGGGTAGAGGGGTGTACAGGTGGAGCCCCCCGGCCCAGTAGGCCTCCCCGCCCAGGTAGTCCCCTGGAACACAGGAGACCCCCACACCTTCAGGACACCACACTGGCCTGGGGGTCACCATGTGACCCCTCTGTAACCCCAGGTACCATGTGACCCCTCTGTGTAACCCCAGGTACCATGTGACCCCTCTGTGAAACCCCAGGTACCATGTGACCCCTCTGTGTAACCCCAGGTACCATGTGACCCCTCTGTGTAACCCCAGGTACCATGTGACCCCTCTGTGTAACCCCAGGTACCATGTGACCCCTCTGTGTAACCCCAGGTACCATGTGACCCCTCTGTGTAACCCCAGGTACCATGTGACCCCTCTGTGTAACTCCAGGTACCATGTGACCCCTCTGTGTAACTCCAGGTACCATGTGACCCCTCTGTAACCCCAGGTATCATGTGACCCCTCTGTGTAACCCCAGGTACCATGTGACCCTCTGTGTAACCCCAGGTACCATGTGATCCCTCTGTGTAACCCCAGGTACCATGTGACCCCTCTGTGTAACCCCAGGTACCATGTGACCCCTCTGTGTAACCCCAGGTACCATGTGACCCCTCTGTGTAACCCCAGGTACCATGTGACCCCACTGTGTAACCCCAGGTACCATGTGACCCCTCTGTAACCCCAGGTACCATGTGACCCCTCTGTGTAACCCCAGGTACCATGTGACCCCTCTGTGTAACCCCAGGTACCATGTGACCCCTCTGTGTAACCCCAGGTACCATGTGACCCCTCTGTGTAACCCCAGGTACCATGTGACCCCTCTGTGTAACTCCAGGTACCATGTGACCCCTCTGTATAACCCCAGGTACCATGTGACCCCTCTGTGTAACCCCAGGTACCATGTGACCCCTCTGTGTAACTCCAGGTACCATGTGACCCCTCTGTGTAACTCCAGGTACCATGTGACCCCTCTGTGTAACTCCAGGTACCATGTGACCCCTCTGTGGGTCACATGACATAAAACCTAGAAAGCGTGCTGCAGGTCCGTGGTTGTTCCATTACTACCAGCGTGTCCCTCAGGCCCGGTTCAGGACTGACCTTCACTCTGTGGGCCGATGCTGTACATCCCAAAGCCCCTCACACTGGTGGGACCGCCCAGGTAGAACCTGGCAGGAAGAGGCAGGCAGTACGGTTCTGTCAGTACAGTGTTCTAGGGACCAGAACACAGGAGGCTTGAGACATACGCTGGTACTTCAGGATCCTTTGAACTTTAACACTACCTTCACAAAGCCAACGTTTTGCGGACATTAAAACTAAAATGAAATCTTCCTCAGTGGCCAGCGGGGTGTCTGACGAAGAGGAGGTACCTGTCTGCGATGCAGGACGCCTGGCCGCCCAGAGGGTAGAGCATCCCACCCCACAGAGACGCTGACAACACCTGGGAGAGGAGGGACAGGTTAGCAACCCTGCTGCTGAATGTCTCAAGACGTTGTACAAACTGGTCACTCAGGATCAAGAGAGAGAGAGAGAGAGAGAGAGAGAGAGAGAGAGAGAGAGAGAGAGAGAGAGAGAGAGAGAGAGAGAGAGAGAGAGAGAGAGAGAGAGAGAGAGAGAGAGAGAGAGAGAGAGAGAGAGAGAGAGAGAGAGAGAGAGAGAGAGAGAGAGAGAGAGAGAGAGAGAGAGAGAGAGAGAGAGAGAGAGAGAGAGAGAGAGAGAGAGAGAGAGAGAGTAGAAGAGAGCAAGACATGGAAGAAAACAACTAATTATACGTAGTTGACCTGAGCATCTTCAACAGTGAACTGGACAACTGTACTCAGTCTACTCTAAGGCAAGTTATCCAGTTCACTGTCCAGCTCTCTGTCTGCAGCCATAAGGCGTGTGTGAGACTCCTTCTAGTTAGGCCAGTGAATAACTGTTTACTGTACAGCCTGCCGTGCAGGTCACTGTTCAAGGTCTGGTTGTGATACTGTCTGTACCGAGGACTGAGCGGATGGAGGAACCATGGCTCCATGGACCATGCAGTAATGGAGGGTGTGGTCAGAGAGCTCTGTCTTACCGAGTCCAAGAAGAGATGTTTGTTGAACTGTAGCTCAAAGTCCTCCTTCAGGAAGCTAGCATCACCGCCTGTGTAGCCAGCTAGCTCCTGCAGGCCCACACAAGTATGTTATCATGGGTACAGTGAGGAGGATATAGAGGAGCAGGAGGAGCGCAAACACACACACACACACACACGGGGTTGCATGACTTGTGATTTCTGGTTGCCAACTAGTCAGCATAATGAAAAAAAAAAAAAAAAATTAGTATGTTTATTCAATCATATCTTATTTTGAATTGACTTGAATTGAGTGCATTATCTCCCACTATAACCTTGTCTGCCCATAGAGGTACTCATTCAGAAAACATTCAGATCCTCTCATACATGCTGAGTAAACAGTCAGACCACAGTGTGTTCAATAGGTAAATAACACCTAACAGCTCCACTGTGTCTGGTTGGGAGTGATTAAATCTGACTGGGGCGCGCACAGATTTCATTCAGGCATTCATAGCCCAGCCCTTCACTGCTTCACCCTCTGGGAAACCACTTTGAGTCTCCAGCAGTAAACAGCTGTACAACAGCTCCAACTTGTGGTCATAACACACACACACACACACACACACACAGACGCACACACACACACACACACAGAAGAAGAATGACTCTTTACAGACGCACACACACACCTGGTTGATTCGAAGCAAGGCACCTCTGTTGGGAAAGATGGCAGAATTCCTCGAGTCGACTGACATGCTGTGCTGGAGGAGGAAGAGACGACATGACCACCAGGTTAACAGAACACACCCTGCTGGAAGCAGCAGCAGATACCAACGCACGTCACCTACTGCTGTAAAGAGCAGCCTTCAGGCTCAGCTATTCTTTACACCAGTACTATGACAGTACTGCTACACACAGAGACTGGGGAGATCCTGGCTGCGGTGCCGTCATGGGTCAGACTGACAGAACACCCAGGCTGGAGCAGTACTGAAGGAGAACTCTTTCATATCACAGACCCGCACAGCGTGAAGGTCATGCTCTGCAGGAGGACTTTCACCACGTTTAAGTGAAGTTGCAAAATAAGAAAGTTTAGCGTTTAAATACTAATACCAGCAGGACTAATAGCACTGTATTTACAAGGAGCTGTACACCACATGCAACAGGGGAACACTAATCCAAAAGAAGGCCAACGATGTGACGTGACCCCGCGGGCCTCAGCCCCAGCCTGCTCCTCCTCTCCTCCTCTCCTCCTCACCGAGAGCGCTGACTTCAGGGAGTGTCCGCTCTCCTCCCGGACGGCGAAGGAGGCGCTGCGGGCCAGGCAGCCCAGCTCCCTCCACACGCCCTCCCACTTCAGGGTGTGGCTGCTCCTCCCTAGAGGGAACTGAGAGGAGAACACAGGAGCTCAGCCCGGAGCAGCAGGGCGGCAGGCCGCCGTGTCGGGGGGGCCCCTGAGCAAGGCAGCCGACACCCCCGAAACTCAGCGCCGACACTTAGCGAGGAGGGGGCCCCCCGGGATTCGAACCCGGGGCAAACCCTGCTCGCCCTGAGTCAAAGACGGCCTGGGGAGTGGCGGTCTGAAGCTGTTGTTGACACGAACCAATAAAAAACTACAAGGGGAAAACCAAAATGGTGGCTGTGTAAACAAGGAAGACAATGCTCTGTCAGTAGTCAAGCGGCCGGCTGGCCTCCATGCCTTTCAGAGTATGTTTACGATGGGTTTCAATAGCACTGATTAGGAGCACGGTGGGCCAGACTGTAAGGCCTTTATTTTGCACCTGAAGGCGTTTTTCAAGAGCTGCAGGAATTCAGCTCCTTGTGTTGTGTGTTGAGCTCCTTGTGTTGTGTGCTGAATGAGAACACCAGCGTCAGCTGTCAGATGGGCACGACATGATAGACAATGCGTTTCATAAAGTAGAACACACGCACACACACACACACACACACACACACACACACACACACACACACACACACACACACACACACACACACACACACACACACACACACACACACACACACACACACACACACACTCTCCCTCTTACGTTGAGCTCGGCTGACAGCCCTCGGTCCGTCTCCTTCAGCGAGCTCCATGGAAACTGTCCGGTGACTTTGTAGAGGTTGAGGACCAGACTGGAGGGGAAGGAGACCAGCAGTCAGAGCCAGCGGACACAGACTGGGCCCCACAGACTGGGACCCACAGACTGGGACCCACAGAATCACAGACTGGGACCCACAGACTGGGACCTACAGACCGGGACCTACAGACTGGGACCCACAGACTGGGCCCCACAGACTGGGACCACAGACTGGGACCACAGACTGGGACCCACAGACTGGGACCCACAGACTGGGACCCACAGAATCACAGACTGGGACCCACAGACTGGGACCTACAGACCGGGACCTACAGACTGGGACCCACAGACTGGGCCCCACAGACTGGGACCACAGACTGGGACCCACAGACTGGGACCCACAGACCCACAGACTGGGACCACAGACTGGGACCCACAGACTGGGACCACAGACTGGGACCACAGACTGGGACCCACAGACTGGGACCCACAGACCCACAGACTGGGACCACAGACTGGGACCCACAGACTGGGCCCACAGACTGGGACCCACAGACTGGGACCCACAGACTGGGACCCACAGACTGGGCCCACAGACTGGGACCACAGACCGGGACCACAGACTGGGACCCACAGACCTACAGACTGGGACCCACAGAGCCACAGACTGGGACCCACAGACCCACAGACTGGGACCACAGACTGGAACCACAGACTGGGACCCACAGACTGGAACCACAGACTGGGACCCACAGACTGGGACCCACAGAACCACAGACTGGGACCCACAGACTGGGACCCACAGACTGGGACCCACAGAACCACAGACTGGGACCCACAGACTGGGACCCACAGAACCACAGACTGGGACCCACAGACTGGGACCCACAGACTGGGACCCACAGAACCACAGACTGGGACCCACAGACTGGGACCCACAGAACCACAGACTGGGACCCACAGACCGGGGCCCACAGAATCACAGACCGGGACCACAGACTGGGACCCACAGACTGGGACCCACAGACCAGCTGATCTCTGGTGCATTGAGACATAGTGTACAAAGTCATAGTGGCTACGGGTTGTTTTGCAGACATGAGCCCATAACCTCTTACTAATGAATAACCACAACACTATATATAGAACAATACAGGTACAATCAGGGCAATAATCATTTAGGACTAAATTACATGAATAAAAGTGATTCATGAAAAAAAGCAACCGAATATTAGAATTTGTAAAGTTATAACAGTAATAACAGTATCTATAGTTATAACAGTAATAACAGTACCTATAGTGATAACAGTAATAACAGTATCTATAGTTATAAGAGTAATAACAGTATCTATAGTTATAACAGTAATAACAGTATCTATAGTACTACTACTAGTAATGGTAGTAATAGTACTACTAGAAGTACTAGTATTTTTACTTGATAAATGACAGATGATTAGTCACTTATAAATCCATTGTGCACTGGGCCTGGTACAGTATCGTACCGGGCCTGGTACCAGTACAGTACTGTCCTGTACTGGGCCTGGTACAGTATCGTACCGGGCCTGGTACCAGTACAGTACTGTCCTGTACCGGGCCTGGTACAGTACAGTACAGTACAGTACAGTACTGTCCTGTACCGGGCCTGGTACAGTACAGTACTGTCCTGTACCAGGCCTGGTACCAGTACCAGTACTGTCCTGTACCAGGCCTGGTACAGTACAGTACTGTCCTGTACGGGCCTGGTACAGTACAGTACTGTCCTGTACCGGGCCTGGTACCAGTACAGTACTGTCCTGTACCGGGCCTGGTACAGTACAGTACAGTACTGTCCTGTACCGGGCCTGGTACCAGAACAGTACCGGGCCCGGTGGCGTCGGCTGTCCTTACTTGCGTTCGAAGCAGCCAGGCTGGGGCTTGAAGAAGGACAGGCCGTAGGACGTCTCTTTGGTGCCGTAGAGAACTGGAAGGTCATCTTCTCGGCGCGGCCGAACATGTTGGGCAGCTTCAGCCCCAGCACCTGGAGGTCAAAGGGTCAAAGGTCAGCATCCCCGCGCTGCGAGCCGAGAGCCCTCCGCCATGTTGGAAAACAAGCCTCACACACAGCGACCGTAGGAACATGAAGCCTGCTGATGTCAGACGTCAGGACTCAGTGCATCCTGGATACTAGATGAGAATAGTTGTGACTGTATTTGGTTTAAAAACATATCTAACACCATCTAAGTTCTGGAACAAGAGCCGACATACAAGGCCTCTGGAGCTGTTAACACCTTACTTTTAAAAGAACTGTCTGAATGTGTGTGTAGGACAGAGTCAAGAGTGTGAGGCGTGTGTGTGTGTGCGTGCACCTGAGAACCCATGTGTGGCAGTGCATGAAAGATAAAGCTGTCTTGTCGAAACATCCAGCCTATACCTTTACCTGCCAAAGCCAGTCAATGGAGCCTGGCCTATGAACAAGTGAAGGGTGAATGAATGGATGAGTGTTCTCTCACCATGCTGCCCTCGTTGTTGCCAACCATCGTGTTGTAACTTCCTGTCAGCCTCTTGACCTCTGTGACCTCAAAGATGACATCCAGACCGTTGGGTAAAGCCCCAGCACCTGACACAGACAGCAGGTCCATTCAGCTCCCAACCACCATTTCACCTTTGACCCCATTAACATGTTCAACTTTATCCGCCAAGAAACACTTGATGCCCATTAGGAAAAGCCACAACAAAGCAGGAAAGACAGTAAATACAATAAACCAATCAATATTACACCAACTGTACTATACTGTTAACAGTACATCACAATTAGAAATATCCTACAACATTGTGCCCACAGTAAAATGAGTTGTTCAGAAAGACTCCACAATGTCCACAATGTCGGAACATCTCCTGAGACGAGAGCATCTCAGGAGGCAGAAGGTGGTGGAGGTGTACCTTCAGACGTGTCAATCAGCACCTCCACCTCTTTGAAGATGCCCAGGCGTAGCAGCTTCAGCCTGGCCATGTGGGCCTTCTTCATCACCTGCACAGAGAACAGCAGCTCAGGTCCTACAGCCCACCATCTCAGTCACCCACGACATGTGTGTGTGTGTGCGTGTGTGTGTGTGTGTGTGTGTGTGTGTGTGTGTGTGTGTGTGTGTGTGTGTGTGTGTGTGTGTGTGTGTGTGTGTGTGTGTGTGTGTGTGTGTGTTGATCACAATGCACATAGACATGTGTGTGTGTGTGTGTGTGTGTGTGTGTTGATCACAATGCACATAGACATGTGTGTGTGTGTGTGTGTGTGTGTGTGTGTGTGTGTGTGTGTGTGTGTTGATCACAATGTACATAGACATGCGTGTGTGTGTGTGTGTTGATCACAACGTACATAGACATGTGTGTGTGTGTGTGTGTGTGTGTGTGTACGTTGATCACAGCGTACATAGACATGCGTGTGTGTGTGTGTGTATATACGTTGATCACAACGTACATAGACATGCGTGTGTGTGTGTGTGTGTGTTGATCACAACGTACATAGACATGTGTGTGTGTGCGTGTGCGTGTGTGTTGATCACAACGTACATAGACATGTGTGTGTGTGTGTGTGTGTGTGTACAGTATACGTTGATCACAACGTACATAGACATGCGTGTGTGTGTGTGTGTGTATATACGTTGATCACAACGTACATAGACATGCGTGTGTGTGTGTGTGTATATACGTTGATCACAGCGTACATAGACATGCGTGTGTGTGTGTGTGTATATACGTTGATCACAACGTACATAGACATGTGTGTGTGTGCGTGTGCGTGTGTGTTGATCACAACATACATCGACGTGTGTGTGTGTGTGTGTGTGTGTCACAACGTACATCGATGAGGTTTTTGGCGTGGAACACCTCAGAGATCTCGTAGCCCAGCAGGTCCTCCTTGGTCCTCCCAAGACCTTGGATGTTGACGTGCTGGACCACCACCTGCAACACAAGTCCACACGTTCACGTCCAGCAAAGTAAACCAGAAACTAGGTTAGGTAGGTAAGGTGAGTTAGTTGAATAAGGTGAGTTAGGTGAGTTAGGTAGGTATGGTGAGTTAGGTAGGTGAGGTGAGTTAGGTAGGTAAGGTGAGTTAGGTAGTAAGGTGAGTTAGGTAGGTAAGGTGAGTTAGGTAGGTAAGGTGAGTTAGGTAGGTAAGGTGAGTAAGTGAGTTAGGTGAGTTAGTAGGTAAGGTGAGTTAGGTGAATAAGGTGAGTTCGGTGAATAAGGTGAGTTAGGTGAATAAGGTAGTTAGGTGAATAAGGTGAGTTAGGTGAATAAGGTGAGTTAGGTGAGCTAGGTGAATAAGGTGAGTTAGGTGAATAAGGTGAGTTAGGTAAGTTAAGTGAGTTAGGTGAATTAGTTGAATAAGGTGAGTTAGGTAGTAAGGTGAGTTAGGTGAGTTAGGTGAATAAGGTGAGTTAGGTGAATAAGGTGAGTTAGGTGAATAAGGTGAGTTAGGTAAGTTAAGTGAGTTAGGTGAATTAGGTGAATAAGGTGAGTTAGGTGAATAAGGTGAATAAGGTGAGTTAGGTAGGTAAGTGAGTAAGTGAGTAGGTGAGTTAGGTGAGTTAGGTAGGTAAGGTGAGTTAGGTGAATAAGGTGAGTTAGGTGAATAAGGTGAGTTAGGTGAATAAGGTGAGTTAGGTGAATAAGGTGAGTTAGGTGAATAAGGTGAGTTAGGTGAGCTAGGTGAATAAGGTGAGTTAGGTGAAAAGGTGAGTTAGGTAAGTTAAGTGAGTTAGGTGAATTAGGTGAATAAGGTGAGTTAGGTAGTAAGGTGAGTTAGGTGAGTTAGGTGAATAAGGTGAGTTAGGTGAATAAGGTGAGTTAGGTGAATAAGGTGAGTTAGGTGAATAAGGTGAGTTAGGTAAGTTAAGTGAGTTAGGTGAATTAGGTGATAAGGTGAGTTAGGTGAATAAGGTGAATAAGGTGAGTTAGGTGAGCTAGGTGAATAAGGTGAGTTAGGTGAATAAGGTGAGTTAGTAAGTTAGGTAAGTTAGGTGAGTTAGGTGAATTAGGTGAATAAGGTGAATAAGGTGAGTTAGGTGAATAAGGTGAATAAGGTGAGTTAGGTGAGTTAGGTGAATAAGGTGAGTTTGGTGAATAAGGTGAGTTAGTTGAATAAGGTGAGTTAGGGGTACAAGCGGCCGAAATGGGTTTTCTCAGGAGGGGTGGCGGGCGTCTCCCTTAGAGATTAGGGTGAGGAGCTCAGTCATCCGGGAGAGACTCGGAGTAGAGCCGCTGCTCCTTTGCGTGGAAAGGAGCCAGTTGAGGTGGTTCGGGCATCTGATAAGGATGCCCCCCGGGCGCCTCCTATGGAGGTGTTCCGGGCACAACCAGCTGGGAGGAGACCATGGGGAAGACCCAGAACGAGGTGGAGAGATTATATCTCCACACTGGCCTGGGAACGCCTCGGGATCCCCCAGTCAGAGCTGGCTGATGTGGCCCGGGAAAGGGAAGTGTGGGGTTCCTTGCTCGAACTGTTGCCCCCGCGACCCGACCCCGGATAAGCGGTAGAAAGTGAGTGAGTGAGTGAGTGAGTGAGTGAGTTAGGTAGGTAAGGTGAGTTAGGTGAATTAGGTGAATAAGGTGAGTTAGGTGAATAAGGTGAATAAGGTGAGTTAGGTGAATAAGGTGAGTTAGGTGAATAAGGTGAGTTAGGTGGGTAAGGTGAGTTAGGTGGGTAAGGTGAGTTAGGTGAGTTAGGTGGGTAAGGTGAGTTAGGTGAGTTAGGTGAATAAGGTGAGTTAGGTGAATAAGGTGAGTTAGGTGAGTTAGGTGAATAAGGTGAGTTAGGTGAATAAGGTGAGTTAGGTGAGTTAGGTGAGTTAGGTGAATAAGGAACCCCCTGTTTCACCAGAACTCCTGCCCAGCACAAAAATGTGATCTGAGCAACAACAACCCGTGGTGAGCGTTTGGGGGACACACGGAGCCATTGTGTTGGCCAGCAGCAGGTGTGGGGGGCTGTCAAGCACTGTCAGAACCCTCATCACACCCAGTGGAGCCCGGCTGCGGGCCGCTGCTGCACCATATCTGATCCAATCTAAATAACTTGGCAGCACACGGGCAGCGCATGTAAAACGTGACTCTACCCACGGAGGTCGTGCAGCCCCCTATGAACACACAGACAGGCTCAGACAGACAGGTACACAACAGACAGACAGGCAGACAGACTCACGTCTTTGTTCTCCAGGATCTCCTGCTTGGCCTCGTGCTCCGGCTGGGGAAGCTCCATCATGTCTTCGGGGTTCATGCCCAGGTCGCGGCCGTGCATGGGCAGAGGATCCAAACTCTGCAAACACAAGGACCCACATCAACACAGGTGGGACAACACATCCAACACAGAACACAGCACCGGGTCCAGGAACACTGTTCTGGGGGGAGGGGAGGAGGTTGTGAGAGGGAGGGCAGAGGGGTGGAGGGGGGAGGGCAGACGAGGGAGAGGTGGAGGTGGGGAGGTGCAGGACAGGTGGCTTGTTTGTTTCCATTGAGTCAGAGGACAATTCAGGTGCTCCACAGGGGAACCGAGGAAAGCTAAAAGAACGCCCTTCCTCTACTGCCCTACAGGCTACAATGTTCTCCACAGTGTTCTGCACGGTGTTCTGCACGGTGTTCTGCACCTGCACGGCCTCTGTTCGAGCCCACCCAGTATCGGATTGACATGGCGGGATTCAGCACTCACAACACATACATTAAGACACTTGTGTCGTCATTCGTCCTCAGACATGCCCAGGTGTGTCTGTTAGTACATGATGTCCAGCCGGGGCAGAACCCGGTGGAACCCATAACAGCACGACGAGGGGTTCCTCAGGAGGTCATGCAGGATCCCGCACCGTAACGCGTGTCTCCCGTCAGGGCGGGCTGTACCTTGGCGTGGACAGTCCCCATGGTTAGTCCCCGCAGCGTGGAATGGTAATCTCGTGGCAACAGACCGTGGATTAACGCGCGCAACGAAGAAACAGATAAAGGACTAGTGGCTAGGTTGTTCCGAACCGAGCCCCCTACATGGGAGACGCCATGACACTGTGGCTGAGCTCATGCTCTCTCTCGCTGATTGGCCGGCGAGGGCCACGCGTCACTGAAGGAGGCGTGGCCACACGTCACTGGTGTAATGTCTGACAGCGCCAGCAGATGGCGGTGTTACGGTGCAACCCGATGGCCCCTCATGACCACGAGGCCCTGCGAGGCAACTATTTATCTTTTCATTTATTTGTTAATTTATTTGTTCATTAACGTTTGTTGTTCTTTTTGTACGGACTCGTTTACTTGGTGCACACGAGTTAAATGACATGTGAAATGACAATGGCTCATCAAAGGCAATATGCCTATCAATAATATCAATACATAGTAATGGAGCAACCAACTCGTGTTAGGTGGTTAGATATGTTTAGATTGTACCTTCTTCATTAAAACATACATTTAAACTAAACGATGTAACTAAGTCACCCACACTCCTCTCTGGCACGCGCATACTCTCTCTCTCTCTCTCTCTCTCTCTCTCTCTCTCTCTCTCTCTCTCTCTCTCTCTCTCTCTCTCTCTCTCTCTCTCTCTCTCTCTCTCTCTCACCTCCAATCCCCTCCTCAAATAAGTGCAAGCCAATCAGCGAGCGGCGAGCGGCTCGGGGCTCCAGCAGTGCCTGCTCGTCTGCAGTCCCTCGGCGGTCCTCTCCTCACAGAACCTCCGCCGAACCCGCGTCCAGACTCCGTGCTCGCCATGGGAAGCGCTTGTTTTCTGTGGGACGCCTGCTTGTTGACCCTGCTCGTCCACACCTGCGGGGTGACGGGAAATGTCGGAGTCGCAGGTAAGCGGTTCCCTTCCCCTCCTCTCGGGCTCCCGCTGCTCCGGAGCGGCGGACTGATGCGCGGTCGTGAGGCTGCCCAGCGGGGAGGCGTCACGCATCTCGGAGCCGCCGTTCAGCGGGACTCCCTCAGCGGGACTCCCGGAGAGGTGGGCTGTACGGCAGCCCGCCCGCTGGGGGGGACGGCGGGGGGGCGTCAGGGAAGACACGCCGTCCAGCTGTCTTCTACTTAGTGCCTCGGGGTTTTTTTTATTTATTGCTAAATGGCTGTTTAATTATGGTAACTTAGGGTAATATCGATTAGCCTCACCTTGTCTGACTTCACAGTTAACCTAATGAACCAAAACCAGTCATAATTATGTTTCTATAAGTTTAAACCCAAAATAAGAACACTTTAGAACACAGAGTCCTGGGAGTCCATCTCCTTCTGAGACCCCGTGTCGGGCCGGAGGAGTCCGCCTGGGTCCTCCGGGAGGGGAGGGGGAGGCGCGGGGCGGGACGGGGACTCGGACCCCCGGTCTCTCTGGTCGGAGGAGCTGCTCCTCCAGGAGCTGCTGCAGCGTCCTCTCCTCCGCCCTGCAGCCTGCCGAGCGGCAGAGCGGCTCATTGTCTCTGCTGGCTGAGAACGGAGGACAAGTCAATATTGGGACAGCGCCGCTCCAGCGTGTCGCTCTTTGTCAGGAACACGAGGGCGAAGCCTCGGGAGATTATTAAAGTTTTTTTCTTTCCCGTTCACTGCACAAGGAACGGGTTCTTTTTTTTTCCTTCCTGGCATATTTCCAGGGTATCATTCCTCTCAAAAGTCAGTCATAACAGAACTTAAACTTCTACTTCTAGTGAATAACCCAATGACTCGATTGGAGGAGACAACGCGCCTAAGAGGGAGCGTGTATTAGTGATCAGTGGTCTTCTCATCGTGTGTTTATTGCCCGGGCAGACGGCCAGCGGCAGGCCCGACCGTGACCTCGGGGTGGGGGTGTGAAGAGAGCCGCTCACGCCCGGCCAGGGACGCCCAGAGCGGCTGAAGGGCTCCTCTGGAGCTGCCCTAACGCGGCTATTTATACTCTGATGGGGGAGGGAGGGAGAGAGAGCTGCTCGGTGATGCAGAGATAGGTGAACGAGAGGGAGGGAGTGGGTGTGTGTGAGAGAGAGAGGAAGTTAAAATATCACTGTCTAACACCTTGTCTGTCGCTCTGCCTCTCTGTCTCACTCACTGAGCCTATGTGTTTCTCTCTCTCTCTCTCTCTCCCTCTCTCTCACTCTCTCTCTCTCTGCATTGTCTCCATATCTCTCTCTCTCTCTCTCTCTCTCTCTCTCTCTCTCTCTCTCTCTCTGCATTGTCTCCATGTCTCTCTCCCCCTCTTTTGCGTCCTCTGTTCTCTCTGGCTCCAGCTCTATTAATAACCTGATCAATTAGGGAGCCTCACACACACACACACACACACACACACACACACACACACACACACACACACAGCAGCAGCTTGCTGCTGTGGAGATCTGTTTGTCATCGACTGATCACATTTGGTTTTCATCTCCAGGTCTTCTGTCATGTAAAGTATCTATTGAATATTGTATTGACACAGACCCAGTATTGATTTGTGATCAGCATTCAGGTTCCATCTGTGTGTGTAGCATTTTGCTAATTGCTAATTATACTTGTATTCTAGAACACAAAAGAGTTATCTTCTTCAACCTTTCCCTGCTAATGATGCTATCTCTGTGGCACAATCACAGAAATTAAAATTCTCACTTTTTAATTAATTTGTGTCAACAACTGGGATGTGCAGGGATAAAGGACACACACACACTGACGTCTGATGGTGTGTGTGTGTGTGTGCGTGTGTGTGCGTGCGTGTCTGTGTGCGTGCATGTGTGTGTGTGTGCGCGTGCGTGTGTGTGCGTGTGTGTGCGTGCGTGTGTGCGTCTGTGTGTGTGTCTGTCTATGTGTCTGTGTGTGCATGCGTGTCTGTGTGTGTGCGCCTGTGTGTGCGTGTGTGTGTGTGCGTGCGTGTGTGCATGTGTGTGTGTGTGTGGTTCCTCCAGATGCTGATGAGTGCTCCGAGGTGACAGATGACTGCCACATCGACGCCCTGTGCCAGAACACTCCGCGCTCCTTCAAGTGCATCTGCAAGCCGGGGTACAAGGGGGACGGGAAGCAGTGTGAAGGTAGCCCCCTTTTACCTGCTGCACCCCTCAGAGCCCACCCAGCAGGGTCCCACCCCACACCTGCACCCATTCACACCTGCACCCATTCACACCTGAGCAC